>CM053031.1:43928379-44180065 GCA_028564925.1 Lithobates sylvaticus
CCGTGACCACGTCCGCGGGACCAGCGGACCCGATCGCCGCTGGTGTCCCGCGATCGGGTCACAGAGCTGAAGAACGGGGAGAGGTCTGTGTAAACAAACCTCTCCCCGCGCTTCCTACTCTGCCTGTCATTGATCCGCTGTTCCCTGTCATCGGGAAAGCCGATCAATGACGTCAGACGTACAGCCACGCCCCCCCTACTGTAAAAAGAACACAACACTTCACACTAACTCCCCCCCCCCCTAGTGGTTAACTCCTTCACTGCCACTGTCATTTACATAGGAATCAGTGCTATTTAAATGACAATGGTCCCAAAAAATGTGTCAAAAATGTCCGATGTGTCCGACATAATGTCGCAGTCCCAATAAAAATCGCTGATCGCCGCCATTACTAGTAAAAAAATATATATTAATAAAAATGCCATAAAACTATCCTCTATTTTGTAAACGCTATAACTTTTGCGCAAACAAATCAATAATCACTAATTGCAATTTTTTTACCAAAATATATGTAGAAGAATACGTATCGGCCTAAACTGAGAAAAAAAAATGTTTTTTTATATATTTTTGGGGGATATTTATTATAGCAAAAAGTAAAAAATATTGCATTTTTTTCAAAATTGTCGCTTTATTTTTGTTTATAGCGCAAAAAATAAAAACCGCAGGGGCGATCAAATACCACCAAAAGAAAGCTCTATTTGTGGGAAAAAAAGGACGCCAATTTTGTTTGGGAGCCACGTCGCACGACCCGCGCAATTGTCAGTTAAAGCGATGCAGTGCCGAATCACAAAAAGGGGCCTGGTCTTTGGCTGCAAATTGGTCCGGGCTGAAGTGGTTAAAAGAGCACATTCTATTTCATTTTTGTAGATATGCTTTATGACCAAAAGTATAGGGGAAACAAATCCTCCTACATAAGTTTTACTTTTTTATCTGCGGTTTTCTCTTTTCTACATCCCTTCAAAGTGCTGAATTTAGATAAAATCCTTCTGCATCGATCCGTAGCACAGAGGAGGGGGTGGGGAGCTGCAGTTAGAGCTCTTGTACAGTGTGTGAGAGCTGATTGGAGGAGAGAGAGACACACACACACACAGAACGATGCAGAGCTCTCCTCCCCCATCACCATTTTATCATTGGTTTCTGGACAATTTGTCAGAAGTGACACATGCTGATAGCAGAGGAACAAAGAACCAGAAAGAAATTACACTTAGGCCAGCCATACACAGTGCAAATTTCTTTCCTGCAACCACAGGAAATTTGCACGATTCCTCCATCAACACAGGCAGTGATGAAAGGAAAATCCCTCCTGCAATAGCTTGTTCCTGGCGAGGGAAGTCGTCCCCGCCGGGAGAAGACAGTGATTATCGCTAGCAGCTATAGTAGCCGCTTAGCGATAATCGCAAGAGAATCTGGCAGGTTGGTTGTACCCAAGTTAATCGATCGATCAACTTGGTACATTCAGCCTGCCCATTAGTGGTTTGAATCATGTAAGGCCAGCCTTAGAGCTTTGAAGAGAGACAAGTAAACACTACAGATATACAGTATGTGTTTTGTTCAGATTTCATGACTGAGGTTTATAACCACTTTAAGCTTTGACAAAAACAAAACAGGAAGCAGATTGGTTTGTATGCAAAGCTGCACCAGTTTTAGTAAATACACCCCCATGTTTTTCTGACAATTTATCTTAACTGTTGTTAGAAGAGAGAAATGCATTACCCTACCAAGTGCTCCCTCTAGTGGCTATGCTGTAAAGATATTGTACATTGACAAAAATATGGAAGAGGAAGCTCGTGATCATTTGAAATTTTTACTAAAAAAAGATACTTTGCCATTAGTTTTGATATTAGACATTTTACCAGTTGCAGTAAATAGTTTCCTCAGTTGTATCATGTTTATGTTTATCATGTTTTTTAGGCTTTGTTCACATGGGGGGTATCAATGTGTACGCCATGTGAGGACCCTGTTTACCTGCACAGGGATGCCCAGGTGTTGCTCCGTGCAGGCAGTCCTATTGATATCAACTGGGACACAGCGGCTGCACAGGCAAGGCCGTTGCTCCCAATATGGCAGAACAGGGGGCCTGTATGTGCAGCCACTGCATCCCAAATCACATCAATGGGACTACTGTATGGAGATGCACGGCACACTTGTGGGTACACAAGACCCTCACACGGGCTATTGATAGGCCTTGTGCTCAAATATTGCTTGTTAGGTATTGTAAGGGTGTGCGTTAACAATGCAAGTCCAAGAGTTATAAAAACACTCTTGTACAGCGATGTCACAAAAAAAAAAAAAAAAATGGTTGCAGTTTGTAAAATGTTGATACTGGGTGCTGCTAAGGCGCTAGGCAATTTTTCACCTATTTCTGAAGGTTAGAGAAGGAAAGAAACAATGTGATGTCTTTGGGCACCTTCCAACTGCATCGGACATACCTGGCTGATCATTGAGGGCAAGGTCTATTAGGCAAATGGAATTTTCCCAGCTGCTCACCATTGTTACCAGGAATAATGCTGGAGGTGTCAGCCCAGCACATAGACACGCATGGTTGTGCAGAGTCAACATACACTATATTGTCAAAAGTATTGGGTCGCCCGCCTGCCCCTGCCAAGTGTTAGTCCGTAGGGTTCAATATTGAGTTGGCCCACCCTTTGCAGCTATAACAGCCTCAACTCTTCTGGGAAGGCTGTCCACAAGATATAGGAGTGTGTCTATGGGAATGTTTGACCATTCTTCCAGAAGCGCATTTGTGAGGTCAGGCGCAGAATTTGGACGAGAAGGCCTGGCTGGCAGTCTCCGCTCTAATTTATCCCAAAAGTGTTCTATCGAGTTGAGGTCCAGACCAGGGGTGGCCCGTGCATTGTGCATCTCCTAACACCACCACCGTCCTCCCTATCCATATGCCTGGCCTCTTACAGGACGCCGGACACATGAATTCCTATGGCAGAGGTGTGTTTATTTGAAGCACCTGATTTGAGCCAGAGGCTCTTATAGGCTTCAAAATAGGATGGGCTTGGTGCGCAGAGAGTGCGCCCCAATCCCACCCAATTGTGTGACCATAGCAATACATTTTCCCTATTTTCACACTACAGTTATGCCCCGCCAATCAGGAGGCAGGTCAGTGAGACCTGTTTCCCGATTGGCCAAACGCCAGGCGATCCTATTGGATGCCTAGTGCTGCGGAAGAGGAGACACGCTAGAGCTGGATCCGCCGCTGCCCGGAGGACATAGAAGGAGAGGAGAGGAGGATACAGCCCGCCACATAGTGCCGGACCTCCCAGGAGGGGGGTAGGGGGTGCTGGCTGACAGTGCAGCGAGCCCCGCGGCCATCCCTGGTGCCGGGGGTGTTCATCAGTGCCACGCCGCCCGGTGATGGTTGCTTGCCACCTTCCCAGAAGAAAAGCCTACCAGCCGCCACTGGTCCGGACTCTCCACCCCAAACAAAATCCATAAAGACATGGATGAGCAAGTTTGGGATGGAGGAACTTGACTGGCCTGCACAGTCCAACATCAGTGCTTGACCGCACAAATGCTCTTCTGGAAGAATGGTCAAACATTCCCATAGACACACTCCTAAACCTTGTGGACAGCCTTCCCAGAAGAGTTGAAGCTGGTATAGCTGCAAAGGGTGGGCCAACTCAATACCGAACCCTACGGACCAAGACTGGGATGCCATTAAAGCGGAGTTCCACCCAAAAATGGAACTTCCGCTTTAAGCACTCCTCACCCCCTTACATGCCACATTTGGCATGCAATTTTTTTTTTGGGGGGGGGAGTGGGGGCTTCATTAGGAGGGGGACTTCCTGTCCCACTTCCTCCTTCCGCCCAGGAACCGCCTAGGCGACTGTTCGTTTCGTCTTAGGCGGCCCCTCCCTCTAGGCGATCTCCTGGGACACGTGACAGGTCCCAGGAGATCGCCTATCCACTCCGGGAGCGCAGCGCGACTCGCGCATGCGCCGTGCGTGCCCGGCCGTGAAGACGAAAGCTGTCACGGCCGGGTGCCCTGAGTGGCAATGGAGGCGCCGGCGAAGAGAAGGGGGAGAGGAGCGACACCCCGTTCGACCGCATCGCTGGACCGTGGAACAGGTAAGTGTCTGTTTAGTAAAAGTCAGCAACTACACTTTTTGTAGCTGCTGACTTTTAAAAGGCCTGGAACTCCCCTTTAAAGTTCATGTGTGTGTAAACGCAGGCGTCCCAATACTTTTGAAAATATAGTGCATATATATCTACCTAAAAAACTTATTAAAAACTGTTTCGATTTTACTAGCATCTCTAATGTCTTTTCTTCTGCTTGTAGGAATGCATAGCCTGTTGTGAAGGTATGATCTGTAATGTGGATGTTCCAACAAACCATACAAACGCCATCTTCAATGCCCTACACTCACATCGGAAATCAGATGCCCACAGGGTCACAGCACTCCTACCTACATTGCTATTATTTATGTGGGTCCTCCTCATCCTTTAGCACCGTGTTTATTGGTGTAACTTGACTTTTATTTATCCTCAATGGGAGATCTTCTACAGACATTTCTGGAATCTTAAAAGAAACGTTCTGTGTAACTTATTGAAAGGACAGCAAAGGACTCTGCTTGCTGGCGGAAATATGATGCAAACTTTTATAGACAACAGAGTACTGGAAATATGTGAGCTCTTAACAGTCTTTCCTTGTAGTATAATTGGATGTCAATGATTTCCATGTTGTATGGGAACGTATTGGACGTGTAACGCCTGGTGTTTTAATCCAGGGATAAAGACAATCAACTGTACTACTCATCTACGAGAAGGTGACAATTTGGTTTCTCTTTGCCATATTTGGGCAGTAAAGGGCGACTCCTCAGCTAGGAACAAAGCTGTGATAGTTGTACATACTATTCTTCTATTGGATTATAAACTCATCTCTCTTTATCTAGGAATTCTAGGACTCTTGTGTACAATCTTCTACAAGGGACTCAGTCTTAAATGTACTAAAAAAAAAAAAAGGTACCCAAGCACCAAGTTTAATATGCTTTAGGGTGGTCAGTAATATACAAGATGAAAGTCTCCAGGAAGATCTACATTTCCTGTGCAGAAGAGCCACTTGGGTCATCACTTCCTTGGTGCAAACAGCAGTCCTTAGCGATTTCAGGTCAGAGCGCTATTAAATATTCATGCTGCAATACCCTATTTCAGCAGAAGGTGGCACTACAGATAAAATGCATTGTGAAAGCTTCTGGTCCACATATATCTGATAACGGCTGGGAGGGGAATCATTTGGGATATTACCTGAAGGGGTCAGAAAAAGCGAATCCCCCCCCCAATAGGGACAGAGACAGCAATAAAAACTTGACACTCTCACCATCATATTATGTGTGTGAACTTCACCTTTTTAAAATTATTTTAGACATTTTGTATTTTGTAATATTCAAGAAAACAAGTTCAATTTGTACATTTATGCCTTAATAGTGTTTTTGTAAACTATTTTGTCTTTTTATTTTTTTTTTCCCATTTTGTACACTATTTATAATAAAACAATTAAAAATGATACAGTTGCTTAGCATGTTGTGTGACATTAAGACTTATGCCCCGTACACACGGTCGGAAATTCCGACCACAAAATCAGTTTTTGTCGGCAATCCGATTTTGTCGGAAAATTTGAGAGCAGGATCTCAAATCTTTTTCCGTCTGAAATTCCGACGGAAAAAGTCAGATGGAGCCCACACGCGGTCGGATTTTGTGTGTACGGGGCATAACATAAAGCAAATGTGTCAGTTGTTACAAACTGTCTTCACATCTATGCATTGAGTAATCCATGGTAAACTGCATGTTTTCCTGTGCATTACTGTAACACGTGTTTACACATCGCACTTTACAGTGCCTTGAAAAAGTATTTATACTGCCCTGTACACACGGTCGGACATTCCGATAACAAAATCCATCGGATTTTTTCCGATGGATTTTGGACGAAACTTGTCTTGCATACACACGGTCGCACAAAGTTGTCAGAAAATCTGATCGTTCAGAACGCGGTGACGTACACCACATACAACAGGACTATGAAGATAGCTTTCGTCTCCAAATTTATTCTGAGCATGCGTGGCACTTTGTGCGTCGGAATTCTATACACATGATCGTAAAAAGTCCGATCTGATTTTGTTGTCGGAAAATTTTAGGTCCTGCTCTCAAATTTTTTCCGTCTGAAATTCCAACGGAAAAAGTCCGCTAGAGCCCACACACGATTGGATTTTCCGACAACATAATCCAATTGGACTTTTCCCGTCGGAAATTCCAACCGTGTGTACGGGGCATACCCCTTAAAATTATCCACATTTTGTCATGTTACAACCAAAAACATAAATGTATTTTATTGGGATTTTATGTGATAGACCAACACAAAGTGGCACATAATTGTGAAGTGGAAGGAAAATGATAAATGGTTTTCAAATATTTTTTACAAAGAAATATGTGAAAAGTCAATACTTTGTAGAACCCCCTTTCACTGCAATTACAGCTTCAAGACTTCTTGGGGATGTCTCTACCAGCTTTGCTCATCTAGAGAGTGAAACTTTTGCCCATTCTACTTTGCAAAATAGCTCAAGCTCTGTCAGATTGGATGGAGAGCGTCTGTGAACAGCAATTTTCAAGTCTTGCCACAGATTCTCAATTGTATTTAGGTCTTGACTTTGACTGGGCCATTCTAACACATGAATATGCTTTGAAACCATTCCATTGTAGCTCTGGCTGTATGTTTAGAGTCGTTGTCCTGCTGGAAGGTGGATCTCCGCCCCAGTCTCAAGTCTTTTGCAGACTCTAACAGGTTTTCTTCTAAGATTGCCCTGTATTTGGCTCCATCCATCTTCCCATCAACTCTGACCAGCTTCCATGTCCCTGCTGAAGAAAAGCATCCCCACAACATGATGCTGCCACCACCATGTTTCAAGGTGGGGATGGTGTGTTCAGGGTGATGTGTAGTGTTAGTTTTCCACCACACATAGCGTTTTGCTTTTAGGCCAAAAAGTAAAATTTTGGTCTCATCTGACTCGAACACCTTATTCCACATGTTTGCTGTGTCCCCCACATGGCTTCTTGCAAACTGAAAACGGGACTTCTTATGGCTTTCTTCTTGCCACTCTTCCATAAAGGCCAGATTTGTGGAGTGCATGACTAATGAGCTGTGGATCTCTGCAGCTCCTCCAGAGTTACCATGGGCCTCTTGGCTGCTTCTCTGATTAATGCTTTCCTTGCCCGGCCTGTCAGTTTAGGTGGACGGCCATGTCTTGGTAGGTTTGCAGTTGTGCCATACTCTGTTTCCATTTTCGGATGATGGATTGAACAGTGCTCCATGAGATGTTCAAAGCTTGGAATATTTTTTTATAACCTAACCCTGCTTTAAACTTCTCCACAATTTTATCTCTGGCCTGTCTGGTGTGATCCTTGGCCTTCATGGTGCTGTTTGTTCACTAACAAACCTCTGAGGGCTTCACAGAACAGCTGGCTGCATTTATACTGAGATTAAGTTACACACAGGTGAACTCTATTTACTAATTAGGTGACTTCTGAAGGCAATTGGTTCCACTAGATTTTATTTAGGAGTATCAAAAGGGGGTTGTAGGTAAAGGGGGCTGAATACAAATGCACACCACACTTTTCACATACAGTATTTATTTGTAAAAAAAATGCTGAAAGCCATTTATCATTTTCCTTCCATTTCACAATTATGTGCCACTTTGTGTTGGTCTATCACATAAAATCCCAATAAAATACATTTATGTTTTTGGTTGTAACATGACAAAATGTGGAAAATTTCAAGGGGTATGAATACTTTTTTAAGGCCCTGTATGTCGCTGGGTAGAGGCTAAATATACACCATGGTTCCTCCTATCCTTTTCAGTTGTCTCTCTTTTTTGGTCTGATATACAGACCTTTATGATATATAAACCTTTTATCCACCTCTAAGGCCCCTTTCACACTGGGGCGGTGCGGGCATCGGCGGTAAAGCAGCGCTATATTTAGCGCTGCTTTACCGTCGTTTTAGCATCGGTATTCAGCCACTAGCAGTGCAGTTTTAAACCCCGCTAGCGGCCAAAAAAGGGTTAAAACGGCCCGCAAAGCGCCGCTGCAGCATCGCTTTGCCGGCGGTATAGCCGCGTTGCCCCATTGATTTCAATGGGTAGGAGCGGTGAATACACCACTCCTTCACCGCTCCAAAGATGCTACTAGCAGGACTTTTTTTTTTAACCGTCCTGCTAGCGCACCGCTCCAGTGTGAAAGCCCTGGAGTGAAAGGACCCGCTTTTTTCAGGCGCTATACAGGCGCTATTTTTAGTGCTGTAGCGCCTGAAAAAAACGCTTCAGTGTGAAAGGGGTCTAAATCTTAGAATTTGTTATTTTGAAAAAACAGTATAAAGGAAAAGCAAGCGGTTAAAGGTGGAAACTGCGCTAAATATTATTCAAAACACAAAAAAATGGCACTTGTGGGGTTTACCCAACCATTTTTGTGTATTGATATTTATTGGTTTTCAAAATCAGCGGTGTTACAGAGGTGTGTCCTATGTTACAAGCTTGGCGTAAAAAGTGTCCCTCTATCTCATTTCAAAGAGTTGGCTGGGATGCAGCGCTGTGCTGGCCCAATGCATCTGGTTTGAATCAGTTTCCACGTTACAAAAGTAAACACAGACATTTATGCAGATTTCCTGTAGGTAATTTAAACATATGTACAGGTTTAAACAGTGATGAGTCTGGGGTGGGAGTGGGTGGAGGTAACGTTGGGTAGTTTCACAGACATTTTTATGAAACAATAAGCTGAGGCCTAAATTCAGAACACAGTCGCCTAAAGCTGAACATGTTGGATCCTGTAATTTTCCCTTTCTTTCAATTTACCCAAGGAGAATTACCTAGGTAAAGCCAAATAAACACATGTAAAATTAGAATCTCAATGTATTGTATGTACTTAGCTGGTCACCAGAGGGCATCTCATACAGTCCTCTATTACTTCTAGTATCTGCTATGTACAAGAATTTCTACTATGAAGCTTTAGAAAATTGAGCAGCATTTATAAAACTCCCCAATACACTTAATGAGGTCTACAGTGCGCCCTGTCCTATTTTTTATATATTATTAAAAGAAATTCAGCATAATGTTCCTGCCACACACATATAGGTTTCATTCCAGTATCCTACTGCAAAGACACACTTTGATTGCCCCTCAATATTCATCTCCAAGGACCCACTTTGGTCTTACCCTATTATCCATCGCCAAAGACACACCACACATCGGTCTCACCACAGTATCACGCTCCAAGGACGAACTTTGGTCTCACCCCAGTATCCAGCTTCAAGAATACCCATGTCTCATTCGAGTAACCAGCTCCAAGGACACACTTTGGTGTCACCCCAGTTTCCAGCTCCAAGGACACACTTTGGTGTCACCCCAGTTTCCAGCTCCAAGGACACACTTTGGTGTCACCCCAGTTTCCAGCTCCAAGGACACACTTTGGTGTCACCCCAGTATCCAGCTCCAACAATACAGATAGGTTTCACCTTGAGTATCCATCTTCAAGGACACACTTTGCTCACACCCCAGTATCCAACATCAAGGTTACACTTTGGTCGCACCTCAGTATCTATCTCCAAGGACACACTTTGGTCTCAAATCGAGTATCCATCTCCAAGGACACACTTTGGTCTCACTCAAGTATCCATCTCCAAGGACACACTTTGGTCTCATTCGATTATCCAGCTCCAAGGACACACTTTGGTCTCACATGAGTATCCAGCTCCAAGGACACACTTTGCTCTCACCCCAGTATCCAACTCCCAACAATACACATGGGTCTTACTTAAGTGTCCATCTTCAAGGACACACTTTGGTCTCACTCAAGTATCCATCTCCAAGGACACACTTTGGTCTCATTCGATTATCTAGCTCCAAGGACACACTTTGGTCTCACTCAAGTATCCATCTCCAAGGACACAATTTGGTCTTACTCGAGTATCCAGCTCCAAGGACACACTTTGGTCTCAACCCAGTATCCAACATCAAGGACACACATTGGTCGAACCTTTGTATCCAGCTCCAAGGACACACATAGGTCT
The DNA here is from genome assembly GCA_028564925.1 of Lithobates sylvaticus. NCBI lineage: Eukaryota > Metazoa > Chordata > Amphibia > Anura > Ranidae > Lithobates > Lithobates sylvaticus. Next base: position 43,938,440 of record CM053031.1, read on the forward strand.
CACTCGAGGATCCAGCTCCAAGGACACACTTTGAAATAGGGAAAAGGCGAGCACCACTGAATCGGCTAAAAATGCATGCAGCTTTATTAAAGTGGAGTGCCACCCACTTTTACAACTCTTCAGCATACCTCACTAAACTGTGCACTGTAAACAAATTGGATATTTTTTTTTTTCAGCACAGACTGTATATCTGCTGTATTCATTTTTCACTTCCTCCTCCCTGGCCGCGGCCCATCGCATCTTTTCCTGTTTGCAATGCCTCCTGGGAAGGGGCAGCAACTTCCTCTCAAACTGCCGTTGCTATGGAAACCTGCCCTGAAACCTATTACACTGCTTATGCTGCACTAAGCATGTACGAGATCTGCAAGGATGAGATCCAGGAAGAAATACAGTCTGGCTTCAGATGCCCACACTTAAGGTGACCACGGCCTGCTGCAAGTTTATAAAATAACAAACTACTGCTAAAAACTAACAAAACAGACCTTAGTTTACAGACTAACTTTACTAGAATACATTAAGCTTGTGTATTATCGGGGTATTTTTATTTAAAAAGTATAAGTTCGTCCGGAACACCGCTTTAAATACAGGTGAAAAATAGCCAAGAAGCACCAACGTGTTTCAGCTGTTAGGCTTTAATTATGGCTCCAATGACACACTTTGGTCTCACTCGAGTATCCAGCTACAAGAGACAGACATTGGTCTCTACCAGTATGCACCTCCAAATACACACTTTGCGCTCATTTCAGTATCTAGCTTCAAGGACACACATAGGTCTCACCCCAGTATCCAAATTTTAGGACACACTTTGCTCATTCCCTATTAATATATTAACTTTCGATTGCACAGATATATTGGTAAGATCTGCAGTCCAGCACAAAAAGCACCATTTTCAGTATCTATATCACGAGATCTGCACCCAGAACACGCAGCTAATTTTCCAGTATCTATGTCACTAGAGAGATCTGCTCCCCAGCACATACAGCTCACTTCTCAGTATCCATGTCACATGTATGCTCTGCACCGCAGTGCACACAAGCAGGGCCGTCTTTAATATTGATTGGACCCTGGGCAAATGTTTTCTTGGGCCCCCCCCCATGCAATTTCGCTCTCCACCTGCTCTGAGACATACAATAATTAGCAGCTAGACATAAAATCAGTTTACTGTATAAGATCAGGCAGTGATTGCGATTGGTTGCCAGAGGTTACAGCATATCATTACCACTTACTGACTGGTTGCTAGAGGTTACAGCACACATTAAGGCTCACTGATTAGTTGCTAGAGGTTACAGCACATGATTTCTGCTTATTGATTGGTTGCTAGAGATTACTGTACAGTAATACTGCTCACTGATTGGTTGCTATAGGTTACAGCAATCTTCTCCTTACTGCAGGGTAGCATGATATACATTTGAATGCCACCTTTATTTACATATCAATGCCGTATGCCTCAACTGTTTACATATGAATGCAGCTGCTATTTACATATGAATGCTACCATTATTTACATATGAATGACGGTTATTTACATGTAAACACAGGGTCTGCAGGTGAGTCATCTGTACACAATAGGACAGAGCTGAGCAGAATTAGTAGCAGCACTTCACACTGAGATATCAGGACACAGCACAGGACTAAAACTTCAAGGGACAAGGGAATTTAAACTGGGATAGTTGGCAAGTATGAGGCAGCTGCTTTGGGCCCCACAACAATGACAGAGCCCTTTTGCCCTGCCTTAAAGACAGCCCTGCACACAGTCATTTCATTTTACATTATCCATATCAGCAGTGAGACACGCACCCCAGCACAGAAGGCATATGAAGCAGTATTCACGATACCTGAGATCTGCACCCAGTACACACAGCTCACCTACCAGTATTCATGTTACCACTGAGATTTGCACCCCAGCACAACAGATGACTTTCCTGTTTACATGTCACCCCAGTCCAAACAGATCACTCCGCCTCCCAATATCCACTTTTACCGCAGTACACAAAGCTTATGAACCAGTATTTATAGAATCTGTAAAATCTGCACCCAGTACACACAGCTTACCTCCCAGTATTCATGTCACTGGAAAGATCTTCACCCCAGTTTGGACGTCTTACTTTCCAGTATCCATGTCATCTGTGGAATCTGCACCTCAGTACACAAAAAATAAATGGAAAATAGTAAGACTAATGTGGAGTAGATTTTTTTGGCACAGGAACAGGTCCAGGAAAGTTAAAAGGAGCCATTTCAACTATTTAAGCGGTGATCTGTCTAGGGAATTTTTTTTTTTTAAAGTCAGCAGCTACAAATACTGTAGCTGCTGACTTTTAATATATGGACACTTACCTCTCCAGGGTGCCCATGATGTCAGTACTGTAGCCAGTTTTCGAATCGGCTGTCGGGTGCTGCCGCCGCCATGCGTCCTAAGGGAAACCGGCAGTAAAAGCTTTCGGCTTCACAGCTGGTTCTCTACTGCGCATACGCGAAGCATGCTGCACTTTTTAAGTAGCCCGGCGGTGGAGGAAGGAGGAGGGGGGGCCGAATTTCTGAGGGATGGCGCCATGGCGCTGTCTCCCCAGAAGTGGGGAAGGGGACCTGTTAAAAACCTGTCCCCTCCCCCATGAAAGGTGCCAAATGTAGCACCGGAGGGAGGGGAGGGAAGCAGATAAGCAAAGGTGTCATCTTTTGGGTGGAACTCTGCTTTAAAGCACATTGTACCCATTAAAGGCACATTTAGTTCACCGTCCCTGCTGACTTCAATGCAATGAAAAATTCAACCTTGCTTATCGTCTTTTCAATATTTGCTATAGAAATAATTCATTCATTATTTATTTGTGCCTTCTGAGCGTCATCTAATGTGCTTGGTTGCCTTGACACTGGGTGGTGGAAGTCCAGTTTACAGGCCCCACACAGTTACTTAGATAACACCTATGAAGATACATGAGGGTAAGGATTAGGATAAGTACACACGCATTATATATATATCACCTCGCAGAATCTACAGATAACCAAACCAGTGAAAATCACATGGTCAGATATGACGTTTGCGAACAAACACTGCCGGGCAGGATCCAACGTGTGGGACTCCGGCTTTTGTTTTCCACAGCTCACAATCTCTTGGCGCACCGTGTGTTTACTGAGCCAGGAATGCTGGGATATGTGTCCTGACATCTCCCTCTGCACCCTTGCCACAATGTATGGATTTTGTCTCACACAGCACCACTTCCCCAGCACAATACTGTCTGACATTTTGTTTTGGTTGGGTCTGAATTTGGGAGATGGTCCTGAGGGCCAGACAATGCCGTCACAGACGGAAAGTATTTTCGTCATAATGGTGTTTATTATCGTGAAATGACCCAAGGATCATTAATAACAGCTAATCTACGTGTTATTTGTCTTTGTCAAAATGGGCCTCATTTATCAGTGTCTGCAATAAAAACTTGCAGTGTTACTGGCTAAGACCAACCCATAATTAAATATATTTATAAAAATGACAGACAGGGTAAGGGGGTAATCTTCAGGATGCAAAGATTTTTTTTTTTTTTTTCAGACACTTTGATAAATTGCCATCTTATTCAGCCTGCATCACTGTATGAAAACACCACAACCATTCTCGTGAAACAGTATCTTCTATCAACTTGAAGTCTACAGCAGATGGAAGATGTAGAGGAGCAAGGAGTAGAATGCCATGTGATATACAATATTTGGCATCTGCCACTTGAAATGGGCCATGTGACCTTTGTGCAGGGCTGGACTGGGACAAAAATTTGGCCCTGGACTTCATCAAGACCGACCCACTTTAATTTTGCAAACACGCACAAAAACAGGTGGCCAATAGCCCCGAGTTCCAGACCAGGCCTTGGGACTCGGGGCTAATAATGGTCATTGGTAATACGGAGACCCGCAGCTTTTTGGGGGCCCACTCAGCTGGGGTGTATATAATCAGCTGGGGGGTATATGATCAGGTGGGGGAGTTATATGACCAGGTGAGGGGGTATATGACCAGGTGACGGGGTATATGACCAGATGGGGGGTATATGATGAGGTGGGGAGGTATATTACCAAGTGAGGGGGTATATGACCAGATAAGGGAATATATGATTAGGTGGGGAGTATATAACCAGGTGAGGGGGCATATGACCAGGTGGGGGGTATATGACCAGGTAAAGGGGTATATGACCAGGTGGGGGGGTATATGACCAGGTGGGGGGTATATGACCAGGTGGGGGGTATATGACTAGGTGGGAGGTATATGACCAGGTGAAGGGGTATATGACCAAGTGGGGGGTATATGACAGGTGAGGGGGGTATATGACCAGGTGTGGGGAGAATGTGACAAGGTGAGGGGGTATAGGACCAGGTGAGGGGGTATATGACTAGGTGGGGGAGTATATGAGCAGGTGGAGGGTATATGACCAGGTGAGGCCGTGGGGGTACTCACTTTCTCAGCTTCTTGACCGGTGAACTCTGTAACCAGCTGCCTCCCAATGCCTTGACCCCCAAACCCCCCGTGATGAGCCTAATAGTACCTCTCTCTTAGGTCCCTCAGTCGGGCAAGGAGGAGAAGTCGGCAGCCGATCTCGGAGGGGAAGAAGTATTAGTCTGGCAGAGGCAGAGCTCCTTCAATCCATCTCCCGGGCCAGAGGAATAACATAGTCCTGTGGTGACAGTGCCAGGTGCCCGATCAGACCATCGGGCTCCTCCGATATTCCACATTACATTATCAAATCCTTCCCTCTGAACCTAAGCATGCCGCAGTGCCGGATCGGAGAAGATTGAGGAAGAGGTGGGTGGAGTTTAGCACTGGGCCTCCTCCACTATGAATGCCAGGGCCTCACTGTGTGTGCGTGATGTCACTGGTTGCTAGACGCCAGGCGGTAGGCGTTCCTAGCAACCAGTTAGTACAATTTAGCTGGTAGGGTGGCTGGCTGTGTTAGTTTCATTCTGGCACCCTGTATTGTCCCAGAATGAAGGTGCCTTGGACCCAGAGCCGATCGGCCCTATAGGCACACTATGCAAGCTGCTTAGGGCCCCACCGCTGTGGGGGGGCCCCCAAGACCCAGCATCCCCCCTGCACCTTTGGCTGGCCGTTTAGAGTGCAGCGAGGAGAGATGGGAGGAGGTGGAAGGCGGCGATCGGTAGCTCTATGGTGCCTGAGTGGGCGGCGGGATCTCCCTGGGGTTTGTAGTACTCTCGGTGTATACAGTGGAGAGGAGAAGGGAGGGGCCTCTGACCCAGGCAGGTATCAGTTTCACTTTCACTCTGCTTGAACACTGTTGCTGATGCCCGGGTCAGAGGCTCCTCCCCTCTCCGCTGTATACATTCGGAGATAGAACTACTAGCCCCAGGGAGATCCCCCTGCCTGTGGACACCATAGAGCTGCCGATCGCTGCCTCCCACCTCCACCAGCCAGGTACAGGGGAACCTCTGCAAGGGGGGGGAGTCAGCTGTTTGGGGGCCCAAATGTAAGAGGGGGGGGGCTTTCTGGGGACACTAATGTAAGAGGGGGGCTCTCTGGGGACACTAATGTAAGGACGGGGCCCTCTGGGGACACTGATGTAAGAACGGGGCCCTCTGGGGACACTGATGTAAGGACGGGGCCCTCTGGGGACACTGATGTAAGAGGGGGCCCCCTGGGGACACTAAAGTCAGAGGGGGGGGCTCTCTGGGGACCCTGTGTAAGGAGGGGCTCTATGTGGACCCTGTGTAAGGAGGGGCTCTCTGAGGACCCTGATGTAGGGGGGGGGCTCTCTGGGGACCTAATTCTGTTCTATATTGTTGTACTTATTCTTTGACTGTTTTGTTTAAAGGAGGGAGGATTGTTTTGGGAGCACTGAAGTGTCAGGTGTGACTGTGTGGCAATGGCAAATAGTTTACATAGCTCACGGCATCACGGGTCAAGTAGAGGGCCCCTTAGCAGAATTTGCTTAGGGCCCCAGGGAGGTCAGGATCGGCACTGCTTGGACCACTGAGCCATTGGCCCACCGGGAATCTCCCAGAAGTCCAGATGGACAGTACATGCCTGCCTTTGTGTAATAATCAGCTCCTATGCCGAGCTTCAGGGATAAAGTTCTGAAAAGTGTCTATGCTGTCCTTTGCCACTCAGAATTAAAAACCTTCACTGAAAAAAATACTAGTTGCATGGCTATCTTTAGCCTCAATTAGGGATGAGCCGAACACCCCCCGTTTCGGTGCTCACCAGAAGATGCAAATAGACAAAAAATGTGTGTGAACATGAGAACACGTTAAAGTGGGACACAAGCGTAAACATTTTAAAGGCTTATATGCAAGTTATTGCCATAAAAAGTGTATGAGGACTCGGGTACTACCCCAGGGGACATGTATCAATGCAAAAAAAAGTTTTCAAAAAGACAGTTTTTTTCAGGAGTAGTGATTTTATGAATGGTTAAAGTGAACCAAAAAAATGAAATATTCCTTTAAATATCGTGCCTGGGGTCCCCTTAGTCTGCCTGTAAAGTAGCGCATCTTTCCGATGTTTATTACAGTACCGTAGCAAAATGAAATCTCTAAAGGAAAACATTTCATCTAAAATTGCTTGCGGCTGTAATGTATTGTCAGCTCCTGGTAATATAGATGAAAAAACTTAAAAAAAAAAAGCAGGGTGCGGTCCCCCCCCCCCCCCCAGTTCATACCAGGCCCTTCAGGTCTGGTATCAATATTAAGGGGAACTCCACGCCAAAATGTAAAAACAAAATGGCATGGGTTTCCCCCTCAAAATCCATACCAGGCCCTTCAGGTCTGGTATGGATTTTAAGGGGAACCCCACGCCAAAATTTAAAAAAATGGCGCGGGGGTCCCCCCAAAATCAATACCAGACCCTTATCTAAGCGAGCAGCCATGACAGGCCAGGAAAGGGTGGGGACAAGCGAGCGCCCCCCCCTCTCCTGAACCATACAAGGCCGCTTGCCCTCAACATGGGGACGGGTGCTTTGGGGTCCCCCCCAAAGCACCTTGTCCCCATGTTGATGGGGACAAGGGCCTCATCCACACAACCCTTGCCCGTGGTTGTGGGGGTCTGTGGGCGGGGGGTTTATCGGAATCTGGAAGCCCCCTTTAATCGATTAAAAAAAAATAGATTAATCGAACCTGAAAATTTTAATCAGTAACAGCCCTAATATATATATATATATATATATATATATATATATATATATATATATATATACTAGACTGTATATATATATATTAAATACACTGCCACTAACTAACTAACCTGCCTGCCTAATCTAGCTCAAATTATCTCCCTCCACAGTCACACACTATACATGACCGCTATGTAAGCAGCCTTAAATAGCAGCCTTAAATAGTGTGGGGCGTGCCTTTGGCCAATTATCGCTCTTGCAGCAGAGCGTGCTGTGATTGGCCGAAGCATGAAGGTCAGGTGCATGCTTTGGCCAATCATCAGACATCAATGCACTGCAATCTCGCAGTGCATTATTGGGCGTTGCGCGGCGCTCAAATTTGCCGCGAACGATCCATAATACTTGTTGTTTAGCGAACAGGCAAACACACGTTGTTCGAGACGAACATTAAGCTCATCCCTAGCCTCAATGTTATGAGTCACTGTCCTTCAGAAGTATGTAGATTAAAAGGTCAGTGGGGAGTCAGACTAATCTGCATACTTTCTTTTGGATGGGCAACTCAGTGTTAAAACTATAGGACCTATATGACAACCAGGCAACAAGCAGTTTCAGAAAGAGGTCAGCAACTACAACTATCATGTTACTTTTTGGTTTTAAGGTTTATTACAAGTTAGAAAATTTAAAAAATGGGTTGCTTTTGTGACACATATAATATAGTTAAAGCCACTAGTCCAGAAAAATAAAATAATTTGCAAGATTATCTTATGACCCATGAAAGGGCATAAAAACATCTCAAAACATAGGTTAGAGCAGCCTTTCTCAATCTTTTCAGCACAGAGGAACCCTTGAAATTACTTTCCAATCTCATTGAGATCCTTCTAAAAATGACTATATCTACTATCTACAACTCATGATACATTAGTGTGATGGTCATTGGGAAGAATGCTCCCCACACTGATGGTCAATGGGAAGAATCCCCCCCATAGATAGCTATAAAGATCATTGGTGTCAGTGGGAACCTTACTGAGAGGCAGAAATTGCTCAAGGAACCCCTAGAAAACTCTAGGGGAAGCCTGTTTGAGAAACCCAGGGTTGGAGTAAATAGCTTTTTACATTGAATACTTATTGCTGGATATTATGTTCTGTCTTTAGGTTTCTTTTTTTTGTGCAGTTATGGCAGAGTATATATCTGTATATAGTGGACGTTTGTGTCTCATCACGCCCAAAAGGTCCACTCTACACAATCGTGACCAACCAACCAACTATGGTTGGTCCAGTTGTCCACCAACTTAATATGCCTAGGACCTGTCCTCCTTTTCCTTCCACCTCAACCCCCCCAAGGCCATTCCTCAGCTCTTATCATGAGCATCTTACCCTTAATAATGTTGTGATATGCCCCATACACATGGTCGGATTTTCCAATGGAAAATGTCCTATCGAACAATGTTGTCAGAATTCCGACGGACAAAGTGCCACGCATGCTCAGATCACATTACAAAACCAAAGCTATTGGCTACTAGCCTCTACGTAGTCCCGTCGTACGCAACGAACGTCACCACGTTCAGGATGATCGGATTTTCCGACAATTTTGTCCGACCGTGTGTATGCAACACCAGTGTGGACAAAATCCGTTGGAAAAAATCTGACGGATTTTGTGGTTGGAATTTCCGACCGTGTGTACGGGGCAATAGACTACCAAGGCATAGGCAAAGCCTTAACAGCAATAAAAAGAGATATATCACATTCCTACACTTCTATGAACACTGAAGAAACAGTACAGGGATGCAAAATTGGATACTGGTTTTCACCACTTTGGAACCAGTACGCAGTTGACAATTATTGAATTTGGCACATTGGCATGTGTATGACACAATTTAACACCCTACTAGTCAAAAGAAGAATCAGATTGGCACAAAAATTTGCCCAAGTACATGGTCCACCATGCATGTTGTACTCTGCTGTTAGGCCGTAACTGACAGGTCTTATTTTCTTGCGTGACTTATGGGTGAGGTCTTCCAGCAAGTCATCATAATAATAGAGCTTATTACAACAGAATTACTATGGGTGACTCCACCCCTCTTAACAAAGCATCAGATGATACATACAGCTGTGTTGTACCTCCCCTTTTCTTTGTTCTTCTCTCCCTGTACTGTTTTCCATTGATTGTATTTTGACAAAACTTGTTGAAGATGTTCTTCCGGAAGAACTAATTCACTGCACAAAACAAACACAATTTCTCCTTCAAATTAGCGGAAGCCTTAAGTAGCCTCCACCCAGATTATCTCTGCTTTGTGGATTTACAGAAGCACCCTGTAGCCAGGGGAGAGCTGCAGATTCAGTGTCAGGATTCACATCCTCGCTCTCTTTGACCATTAAAGAGCTTGTTGTTATTGTTATTTTCTCTAGCCCAGAGGTGAATGTCCATTAGGAAACTTGACAACTGCCATGAATCTTTCACAAGTGGGGAAAAAAAGACTTCAAGTACTAGAAACACGAGTGGTGTCAACCGCACAAAGACACACTGATAAATAAGACAGAAATGTATTTATCAATGTGTCTTTACAAAACTGTTTTTGTTGCCTAAAGCAATCAAATTCTTCATATTTACTACTGCACTGGCCACGATGTCCCTTACAGGAAGTCTAAACCAAATGGACCAATGGTAACACTGGCAGAGTTTAAAATGTAATTATGTGTGCATAATTGGTTGTGGGTATGCTCTCATTTAGGTTATTCGTTTCTGTAAGGGGAAGAGGGTACATTTTCAACATCAGTATGTCAAGCCCCCAGCTGGCTGTCATACAGTTTTATAAGCTGGAGTTATTTTGCCAACATTTGTCCAACATGCCAAGTACCGTATCGAGTATAAGCCGAGTTTTTCAGCACATTTTTTTGTGCTGAAAATGCCCCCCTTGGCTTATGCTCGAGTCAAGCACAGAGAATGACATTTTCCGACCCGACTTTGGGGCCCCGTATCTCCCGGCCACTTGGTGATAGGAACACCAATTTGGATATGTTGTAGGGATAGTTCCACTGGGTTTGCATACCAAATGTGGGGTTCCTAGCACCAAGTGGCCCTGAGATACGGGGCCCCAAAGTCGGTCGGAAAATGTCATTCTCTGCTGCAGAAAAGTGCTTAACATTTTCCGACCTGAATTTGGGGCCCCGTATCTCGGGGCCACTTGATGATAGGAACACCAAATTTGGATATGTTGGGGTGCTAGTACCACCAAATTTGGGATTCCTAGCACCAAGTGACCCCGAGATACGGGGCCCCAAAGTCGGTCAACTGTGTCCATCTGCAGCAATGTCATTTTGGGACCCTTTGTGTCTAGAGACCCCATTTTTGGCTGCAGCTAGGGGGCATTTAGGAACCCTTAACTACCAAGTTTTAAGTTTGGGGGACCTATGGCTGCAAATGGGCACAGTGAGGCATGCAAATGGGCACAGTGAGGCTGCAAATGGGCATTTCTGACCCTCTTTTCCACTTACATTAGCTGCGCATTTCTCACCCTAGGCTTATACTCGAGTCAATAAGTTTTTCCATTTTTTTGTGGTAAAATTAGGTGCCTCGGCTGATATTCGGGTCAGCTTATACTCGAGTATATACGGTACTTCAATATATTCAATCTAACAATGCTGCCAAAAGTCCAGACATCTTGATAATTTTTATTCTTTATTCTGGAGCATTCAGGGAGGCTCTAGATTGTTTTCCGATTAGAGTTGTCACGTATCTACCTAGATCAGGCTTTGTCCAGCTCTTGGTATTTGAATTAAGCCCCATGAGAGACTAATGCTGTGTACACACGATCGAAAATTCGGCCAGCAAAAGACCCATGAGAGCTTTTGGTCGGAAAATGCCACCGTGTGTATGCTCCATCGGACTTTTGCTGGCCGAGTTTCCGCCAGCAAAAGTTTCGATCCGAAAGTTCGATCCTCTGTACCAATTCAGACGCGCAAAATTCCTACGCATGCTCAGAAACAATTTGACGCATTCTCGGAAGCATCGAACTTAATTTTCTTGGCTCATCATAGTGTTGTACGTCACCGCGTTCTTGACGGTCGAAAGTTCAGCAAACTTTTGTGTGACCGTGTGTATGCAAGCCAAGCTTGAGCGTAATTCAGTCCGAAAAACCATCCAAGATTTTCCAATGGAAAATCCGCTCGTGTGTACGTGGCCTAAGAAATCAAATGGCTCTGCTGAGCACAATCCCTGTCTGTTGACAGAATTCATGTGATCAGCGGCTCTATTCCAGCACCCATAGCTGGACTGAACGTGGATTGGTAAAGTAGGTAAAAAAAAAAAAAAAAAAAAAGTTTAATGGCTCCCGAATACAACAAGCGTACAATGCTGACTGACTTTTTCCACTAGCTGAGCTTTCAGTGGGGGAAACTCATCAGCCTGGGCAATTGGCTGTGCTATTTTCAACTTAAACATTTCTTTGGTCAGTTTACCAAACAAGGTCTAGGTTCTCGAGAGATGCAACTCCCATAGGGACTCTGTGTCTTCAGAAGAACGATTGTCCACCAGCAATATCTACAATTTATGACATACTTCTTCAACATGCCTTCTCCCACAACCCCTTGTGTATCGGGGGTTGAGAGCGCGTATTAGGCCACTCGCTTTCATCAGAGGATTGGGAAAAGTTTTGATGCCCTGACAGATACAATAGATGTTATCTGGAAGGCTGTATTTCAACTTACAGCACATATTACAGAAAATAGGCTACCTGAACTATTAGAATTGGCCTTTCTTTCTATCTTATATTTCTTTCCAGGCAGACCCTCCCTATCCTATGAGTCCCAGTGGGTCCATTGGACCCAGGCAGCACTTTGAAAGGGACAGCAAATTGAACCATGGTCGCCTCTCCTCTTCTATTTACCCAGCAAATTGCCGACCAAGATTTTTTTTCCAGCAGTTGTCTGTCATGATGACAACTGCCCCCTGAGCCGCACCGCCTGCACCTATACTGCCCTAGCCTGCCCTTATACTGCCCTGGCCTGTCCATATACTGCCCTAGCCTGCTCCTTGGAATTGAACATAATGGTATGTCATATAATCAAGGTGCTGTTACATGTAAATCCATACCTCCCAACTGTCCCTGATTTGGAACAATGTCCCTCTGTCCCTCTTTCCTCCTCATTTGTCCCTCATTTTGATCTAATCTATATAGTTGTATATAAAATGCACTATTTAACCTTTAAAAAGTGTTTCCCAGTGCTAAACCTTTCATCCAATTTCTAAATTGCTGCATTTGTAAATTTAAAAAAATAGGTTCTTTCGAAAATCTTATCTAAGAATGTTTTGCACCATCGTATTTCGCACCATTAGTGGGCTGCAGCAACAGCCGATTTTCGTGCGGCCATTGAATTTGAGAAATCGGACATGTTGGAAATTTTTTGAAAAACAAACGCTTTTCTTATCAATGATGGGAGTATCGTGCGAGAAATGTAATCGAAAAAGAAATGCGCATGTGCAAGAAAAGAAAAATTCCCGGAAAGAAAAGAAGATTCCCAACCACGAAAATTACTTTCTGTAGTAACATGAGGTGAAATTGAAGGCTTGGTTGGCCGAATTTCGAAATCAATGGTGGCATCATCGGATCACAAAACGCACACATTTTCTGATTTAAAAAAAAAAACATATTTTTCAAAATTTGACCATGTATGGCCAGCCTTACTATATGCAAAATTTAAAAAAATGTTTTGCCTATTGCTCTACTTTAATACTTGTGGTCCTAATATGAACCACTGCAAGATGAAACCGTTAAAAAAAACAAAAACTAGGGAGCTACAGTGGTGTAGTGGGTAGTACTCTCACCTAGCAGTAAAAAAGGGTCACTGGTTCAAATCCCAACCATGACACTACCTGCATGGAGTTTGCATGTTCTCCCTGTGCACATGTGGGTTTCTTCCGGGTACTCCAGCTTCCTCCCACACTCCAAAGACATGCTGGTAGGTTAATTGGCTTCTGTCTAAATTGGCCCTAGTATATTAGGGAGTTAGGGACCTTAGATTGTAAGCTCCTTAAAGTGGAGGGCCACCCTGAAAAAAAAACTTGATAAAAAGGTTAATAAAAATTTAAAATGAAAAAAAAATTTTTTTTTACTTACCAGAAATGGCTGTTGCTCGGCAGATCGTCCTAATCTGCCTCTTCCTGCTCCACGGCGCTGTTCTGTCTTCTGTTCCTACGCCGTCTTCTAGTGAATGGGGCGCAGTGTGTTATGGGAACTGTGTCGCACAACACATCGCGTTCCCCATTCACAAAGCGCCGCGCAACGACTCGCGCATGCGCAGTAGGCCGCGTGACGACTCGCGCATGCGCAGTAGGAAACGTGCAGCGATCGCTTCCCGTTTCCCTTACTGAGGATGGCGGCGCTGGGACCGGAGCGCCGAGGGACATCTCGGCCTCCACGACCGACATCGCGGGCGCCCTGGGAGGGTAAGTGTACTTATTAAAAGTCAGCAGCTACTTTTTTTTTGCTGAAACACCGCTTTAAGGGTAGGGACCAATATGAATGTATATTTAAAGCACTGTGTGCTATATAAGTACCTTAAATTAATAAAAATAAATAAAATAAAGCAGAACTAAACCCAATCCTAGCCTTTTTTTGATCAGCAGTTGCCATGGTATGGTGTTGCACATGTGATCAGTTATGACACCAGCCATTTGATGGCTTGACAGTTTGGTTCAGAACACAAGCAACCATGACAGCTATCATTCACAACATGCCTTGAATGTAACTGTTTTGGAAATAGTTAAATAAATGGCTTTAGTTTCGCTTTTAATGCAGCAATGGGCAGGAAAGATGCCTAAGGACATCACGTATTCACATCCAACTTCTCTCTGGCCAGTTAACCTCTGACCTCATACAGCACTAAGCCCCACGTATGCAATTTGACAGCCCAATGCTAGAGGTTCAACAAGCACCTTGAAGACCACAAGGTGCAAACCATTGCTCAGAAATGAGCAAAAACTGGATCTTTTTATGCTTTTTATGTTTTTATTATCCTGTTTGTTTCAACTGCCAAGTCTTTGGTTCAATTTATTAGATTATACTTGGCCACCATATTGATGTGCTATCCAGTGATGAACACCTGGCATTCCTGATGTCAAAAGAGACCTACCGCCAACATGCAGGTTCTGATAGTAATCACACCTAGAATTCCTGGATGAAATTCTGAAGATTCTTAGCCACCGATCTCTGTGTGGCCGACACCATGGGTGTTCTTATCTGACCTTATCAGCGCTATTATCTTGTGCGGTATTGCACAGCAACCATTTAGAAGCCATGTTGTACTGGTTTGACTTCATTGACTGTGATGGGCTACTGGGCAAATGATTTGTCTCAACTGCTACATCATTTTTTGGTTTTCGGTTTAATACTGCTTTAAGTCCCATATACAAGCCCATTAGGCCGTCTGACTCTCCAATTTCTCATTGATGGTCTCACACACAACAATAAATTATTCTGAAGCATAACCTTAACGTATTCTGTACTTCCATCTGGCTTCTCGTAAAAATGACATTCTTATGCCGCGTACACACTAGCGGATTTTCCGCCAGAAAAATCTTGGATGGTTTTTCCGACGGAATTCCGCTCAAGCTTGGCTTGCATACACACGGTCACACAAAAGTTTGCTGAACTTTCGGCTGTCAAGTACGCAGTGACGTACAACACTACGAGGAGCCGAGAAAATTAAGTTCAATGCGTCGGTTGTTTCCGAGCATGCGTAGGAATTTTGCGCATCGGAATTGGTACAGGCGATCTGAACTTTTTCCGAACCAAAAAATGGAGAACCTGCTCTCAATCTTTTGCTGACTGGATTTCTGCCAGCAAAAGTCAGATGGAGCATACACACGGTCGCATTTTCCGACCAAAAGCTCTCATCGGACTTTTGCTGGCGGAATTTCCGATCGTGTGTATGCGGCATTACAGGAGTTTTTCAGCTAGGGTTTGGCAGAAAAGTGAGCACTTTGACCTTCAGGTACTACAGTACATACTGTAGCTGCCTTGCAAGATCCAGTTAAGGTTAGACTTGGGTCAGTTGGCACAATGCTTAGTGTTAGAGGAAGATCAGAAATGGCACTGCTTTAGGTGGTATAAAACACAACTGGCGACAAGCTGTGATAAAACATGGTTGGCGCTTGTCTTATGGAGTCAGGGCCGGTGCTACCACTAGGCAAACTAGGCAGCCGCCTAGGGCGCCATGATGCCTAGGGGGCGCCCGGCCACTGGTTTTCCTACTCTCTGCAGCAAACAACTAAGTCTCAGCATCAGCAGGCAGCCGTCCTTCCATTCACAGATAGTGTCAGAGGCGCAGCGGCGGTGAAGGACTGTGTCTGTGTCCCGACTCCTGAATGAATGGAAGCAAGCAAACATTCATTGATGGGCACTGGTAGGCTGCATTTGATGGGTCCTGGTGAGGCTAAATGTGATGTGTGCTGGTGGGGCTGCATTGATGTGTGCTGGTAGGCTGCATTGATGGGCGCTGGTAGGCTGCATTTGATGGGTGCTGGTAGGTTGCATTGATGGGCGATGGTGGGCTGCATTTTATGGGCGCTTCGTTAAAAAGGTGGGGTTTACATGGGCAGGGAAAAGGGGGTGTGGTCAGGGGTGGAGTGAAGGGGGGCGGCAAAATTAGGTTTCGCCTAGGGTGTCAAAAATCCTTGCAACAGCCCTGTATGGAGTATGGCATGTACTAAAAAGGGAGATGTTATCACAGGAGAGACACATTGGGGTTGATTTACTTAAAGGCAAATAGGCAGTTTCTCCAGAGCTTAGTAAATGAGCAGAAGCTTTGCTGACTTCCATCATCCAATCATGTGCAAGCAAAAATGCTTTTTTTTTTTTTTTTCCCTTGCATGTGATTGGGTATTCTTTGCAAAGTGAAGCCTTACCTCATTTACTAAGCTCTGGAGCAACTACACTTGCAGAGGGCAGCTGTAGTTTGCAAAGTGCACAGTCTATTTGCCTTTAGTTACTCAACCCCACTGTCCCTTTGCACAGGGATTACCAGCTGCTGCTGCACTTCTACGTATTTACTTTCAGAATGGTACATTTTTGCAATGTTTCATTTTCTGACCTCAGTTCTGCTACAGAAAACATAAGTTATGGAACATTGACAGTGCTTACAGAGATACATCATCTCAGTCATTATCCGCCTGACTAGCAATCTGTCACACTTAATTGCTGTTTACACTTTTTTCACTCGTGGTCAAAGTTCTTAAAACTTCCCACGTTCCCGTCAGAGTAAATATTACACATGTGCAGTTGATGATAAAGGAATTGTAAGAAGGGAAAAAAGGCATGTAATGTACTAATGGAATGGAGGATTTTTCTTTATAAACCAGAATTAATGTGGACAAATATATACAGTGCATTGAAAAAGTATTTATACCCCTTGAAATTTTCCACATTTTTGTCATGTTACAACCAAAAACGTAAATGTATTTTATTGGGATTGTATGTGATAGACCAACACAGAGTGGCACATAATTGTAAAGTGGAAGGAAAATTATAAATGGTTTTACATTTTTTTTACAAATAAATATGTGAAAAGTGCGGTGTACATTTGTATTCAGCTCCCCGGAGTCAATACTTTGTAGAACCGCCTTTCATTGCAATTACAGCTGCAAGTCTTTTTGGAGATGTCTCTAGCAGCTTTGCACATCTAGAGTGACATTTTTGCCCATTCTTCGTGGCAAAATAGCTCAAGCTCCATCAGATTGGATGAAGAGCGTCTGCGAACAGCAATATTCAAGGCTTTCCACAGATTCTCAGTTGGATTTAGGTCTGGACTTTGACTGGACCATTCTAACACATGAATATGCTTTGATCTAAACCATTCCATTGTAGCTCTGGCTGTATGTTTAGGGTCATTGTCCTGCTGGAAGGTGAACCTCCTCATCTTTTGCAGACTCTAACACGGGGTCGGCAAGTTGTCGATTGTGATCGACCCCTCGACCGCGGGTAGCTGACAGGTCAATCGGGAAGCCAGCCCCACACACAGACCTTCCCCCAGTTGCTGCCACGATCTCCTCTTCACAAGTCACAGTACTGGAGAGAGGGCGGGGGGCAGGAGCTGCTGGAATTAACGTTTTCCATTAAGCAGCAGGTGATTGGTTGCTGGGCAGTCCTAGCAACCAATCACCAGCTTGTTCATGTAAAAAGTTAACTCTGTCAGATCCCACCCCCGCCCTCTATCCATTACTGTGAATTCTCCCATTCTCTGCTCTGCTTTACACTGGTGCAAGGAGTGCTACCTACACACTGGTGTGAAGGGGACATAGGACACTACAGTGGGGAGGGGGTGAAGGGGACAGAGGACACTACATGGTGGGGGGGGGGGGGGGGGTGTGTGAAGAGGACAGAGGACATCACACTGAGTGCAGAGGAAACTGCATGGGGGGGGGGCACAGAGGACAGCGGGAGAGGGGTGAAGGGGACAGAGGACACTGCATGGGGGGCACAGAGTACACTACATTGGGGGTCTGAAGGCGACAGAGGACACTCTATGGGGGGATGCATGGGGGGGCACAGGGGACACTATATTGGGGGGGGTGAAGGGGACAGAGGACACTGCATGGGGGGCACAGAGGACACTACAGTGGGGGGGGGGGGGGTGAAGGGGACAGAGGATATTGCATGGGGGGCACAGAGGATACATTGTGGGGGCTAAAGGCGACAGAGGACACTGCATGGGGGGCACAGGGGACACTATATTCGGGGTGAAGGGGATAGAGGACACTGCATGGGTGGGGGGGGGGGGGCACAGAGGACATTACAGTGGGGGGAGGGTGTGAAGGGGTCAGAGGACACTGCTTTGGGGGGGCAGATGACACTACAGTGGGGGGAGACAAAGGAAATCGCTTGGGGGCAGAGGACACTACAGTGGGGAAGGAGAGAAGGGGACAGAGAACACTACATAGGGGGGCGGGGTGTGAAGAGGACAGAGGACATTGCACTGGGAGGACAGAGAACATTACAGTGGGTGGTTAAAGGGAACAGAGAAAAATGCATGGGGGGGACAGAGGACACTACAGTGGGGGGGGGGGGGTGTAGGGGACAGGGGACATGGCATGGGGGGCAGAGGACACTACAGTGGGGGGGGTAAAGGGGACAGAGGACACTACATTGGGGGGCACAGAGGACACTACATGGGGGGGGCTGAAGGGGGGGGGAGGACACTGCATGGGGGAGCACAGAGGACACTACACTGGGACACTGCAATGGGGGGTGAAGGGGACAGAGGACACTGCACATGGGGGTACAGATGACACTACAGAAGGGGGAGGGCAGAGGACACTACAGTGGGGGGGGGTGAAGGGGACAGCGGACACTGCATTGGGGGCAGGGCCGGACTGGGAATAAAATTCAGCCCTGGAAAATATTTCATAACAGCCCCACAGCATTATTATACCAGAGCAACAGCATAACGTCATTATTTACTTGTTCATGAAAGGAAAAACCATACATTTTAAAGCGTGTTTGAAGAGTGTATTATATACAGATAAGACAGATATGTAATCACATGGGGCTTTATATATATATATAAGCAAATTCCAGTTAAAATTGGTCAATCATCAAGGGGGACCCCAGGAACTCAGAACGTGGTGGGGGGGGGACCACCTTCCGCAGAAAGAATACACTAAGGTAAGGGGGGGGTGGGTTACTGATATAAGGGGGAAACCCTTTATATCAGTGCCCCCTTACATTATTGTATTCACTCCCCCCTTCAGACTGGCCTGGCGGTGCTGTCACCGACCTCCTCTCAGGTGCACCAAGCAGGGCTCAGTCAGTCAGTCGGCTCCAGCTCGGTGGCTCTGGTTTTATCCTATAGTCTCCTCTCCACAGCCCACACACGTCTGGCTTCTCCCATGACTCCCATCCTGGCTGCGCTCCCACTCTTGACTCCTCTCCAGACTCCCTCAGAGACTGCAGACATGATACAGAAGATGGTCAGAGACTACAGACATGATACAAGAGCTCAATGCAGCCTCACCAGTGCCCATCAAATGATGCCTCACTGTGCCCATCAATGCAGCCTCACTGTGCTCATCAATGTAGCCTCACTGTGCTCATCAATGCAGCCTCACTCTGCCTATGAATGCAGCCTCACTGTGCCCACCATTGCAGCCTCACTGTGCCCACCATTGCAGCCTCACTGTGCCCACCATTGCGGCCTCGCTGAGCCTATCAAATGCAGCTTAACTGTGTCGTGAAAGGCAGCCTTACTGTGCCCATGAAATAGGGCGCAGAGGACACTACAGTGGGGGGGGGGGGTGAAGAGGTCACTGCATGGGGGAGCATAGAGAACACTACATTTGGGAGTCTGAAGGGGACAGAGGACACATGGGGGGGACATAGAGGACACTACAGTGGTGGGGGGAGGGTGTGAAGGGGTCAGAGAACACTACAGTAGGGGGGCAGAGGACATCGCATTGGGGGGGCAGAGGACACTACATTGGGGGGCTGAAGGTGACAGAGGACACTGCATGAGGAGAACAGAGAACACTACATTGGGGGGGGGGGGTGAAGGGGACAGAGGACACTGCATGGGGGCACAGAGGACACTACAGTTGGGGGAGGGTGTGAAAGGGGTCAGAGCAAAATTGCTTTGGGGAAGAGGACACTACAGTAGGGGGACAGAGGAAATCGCATGGGGAGGGGGGCAGAGGACACTACGGTTGGGAGGGGGTGAAGGGGACAGAGGACACTGCATTGGGGGGCGCAGAGGAAACTACAGTGAGGGGGTGAAGAGGAAACTGTATGGGGGAGCACAGAGGACACTACATTCGGGGGCTGAAGGGGACAGAGGACACTGCATGGGGAGGCACAGAGGACACTACAATGTGGAGTCGAAGGGGACAGAGGACACTGCATGGGGGTTCACAGAGGACACTACAGTGGGGGGGGGGGGTGAAGGGGACAGAGTACACTGCATGGGGGGCACAGAGGACACTACATTGGGGGGGCTGAAGGCGACAGGGGACACTGCATGGGGGGGAACAGAGAACGCTACATTGGGGGGGGGGGGGTGAAGGGGACAGAGGACACTGCATTGTGGCACAGAGGACACTACAGTTGGGGGAGGGTGTGAAAGGGGTCAGAGCAAAATTGCTTTGGGGGGCAGAGGACACTACAGTAGGGGGACAGAGGAAATCGCATGGGGAGGGGGACAGAGGACACTATGGTGTGGGGGACAGAGGACATCGCATACGAGGGCAGAGGACACTACAGTGAGGAGGGAGTGAAGGGGACAGAGGACACTGCATGGGGGGGGGGGCACAGAGGACACTACAGTGGGGGGGGGGGGTGAAGGAGACAGAGGGCACTGCATTGGGGGGCACAGTGAATACTACAGTGGGGGGAGGGTGTGAAGGGGACAGAGGACATTGCTTTGTGGAGGGGGCAGAGGACACAAAAGTGGGGGGGGGGTGAGGGGGACAGAGGACACTGCATTGGTGGGGGTGCAGAGGATACTACAGTGTGGGGAGGGTGTGAAAGGGACAAAGGACAGTGCTTTGGGGGGGGGGGGGGGGGGGGGGGGGCAGAGGACACAACAGTGGTGGTGTTTGAAGAGGGCAGCGGACACTGCTTTGGGGGGGGGGTACAGGACACTGCAATAGTAGGAGGGGCAGAGAACACTATAGTGGTGGGGGGGGGGGGGTGTGAAGGGGTGCAGGACACTGCTATGAGGAGACAGACTACACTATTGTATGGGGGGCAGATGTCCCTACTGTGGGAGGGGGAGAGTAAAACTACACTATTGTGAGGAGATTGATATAAAGGGGAGTTTATTGAGTTTTATGATTGGAAAAAAATATTGAATGCAGAAGCTAGTCAATGCACATACAGTAAACCCCCGCTATATTGCGGTTCAGTTATTGCGGTCCCGGTATATCGCGGTATTTTAATTAGGACCTGTTATTCTGATATTGTGGTAATATTTCACCATTTTCGCAGTTATGTACTCTATTTTTTACTGTACAGTATACTGTACTGTTAAGACAATATTTTTGTGTTTTAAAAATCCTCTTGATCTCTCTCTCTCTCTATCTTTAATGTGTTTCTATTGCATAAAAGTGTGTTTTAAGACCTTTAAATGCTATTAAAAAATTAACAAAACATGCCTAGGGTGTATTTAAATAGGGTCTTTCTATTTCGCGGTTTTTCACTTTTCGCGGGTGGGTCCGGAACATAACCCCAGCGATGGAGGGGGGTTTACTGTACTTCCCTTCCCTTCCCTTCTCTACCTACTTAAAGTGATACTGCACACACACACACACACACTGTTTAATTCACATTGTCGCTTTTATTTCTGTATGTGGATGATGGCACTGTAATTATTTTAATTAATAAAAAAAACATCTAAGTACCTTTTTTCAAATCGATATACAGCTGTCACATGACCCAGATCTTTCCCAGACTGTCTGCAGGGAAACCTAAGCAGGAGGAGCTTATAGTCCTCTGCTGCTGGTCACAGCCTTTTGAATACAGAGTAAAAACTAAATAAATAATATCAATAAACTGTTTTAAATTGTCATACAATTATACTTTGAAATCAAATCTTTATTATTTTGTGGAAATAACATGGTGTGGGTGTCACGCCCCATCCAGCCTGTGCCTTAGAATAAGAGGGAGGTGAAGCCACCATTAATCTGTAATATCCCACCTCCATTGTGTTTAGCTGGTTAGTGGGTGTGGAGGAGGATGGAAGGAGTGGGCTGTCATTTACCACTGTATATACACCCACATGTGTGACTCTATAGTCACATGGGCTGCTCAGGGCTGTAATAGGGAGGAAATGCTCAGCATAAAAACTCACTGAAAACTGAGCATGTGCACAGTTGCCACCACAGCTGCAAAATCCCTAGCTGCATTGGGGACATGGACAGAAGGTGGAGATAGAGAACAGAAGGATCAACCAGGTTTTTTGCAGAAAACAGAAAACTAATCTCATAGTGACTGAGTGAGTATGAACAGCATGTAATACAAAATGTATTAATAGTTTTTTATGATGTGGGTTTAGTGACACTTTAATACCAAAAATGTTATAAAAACGGACTGTTTTATTATAATAAATAATATAAATAGACATATGACTACTTTACAATATACATATGTTTTTGTGTTTTAGTGGAATTGTACGGCTCAACTTTTATTCAAGTTGGGGCCAACTGCACCCATTTCCCTCTCCTTGGCATATATGCCACCCCAACCCCACTTCTGACTCCAGATCATTTGGTGACCTACTTCATCAGCCACAGGTTACACCACCAGCTTGGTTGGTTCTAAAGTCCTCTATGATTTATCACTGAGACCGTTAGTCGCAATTCACTGTGCATTCCTAATCTTTTCTCCATAGACTTTGCAGGCTTCTCCATTAGGGCCCTATAGTGAAAGACCATGCATGTTCAAGTACACTGTTACGTGCTGAATCAGTGAAGAAAGTCAGAACTGCACAAAACAGCTGGTGGAGAAGGTTAGGGGCTGATCTGAGTTCCGTAGTGGTGTATACATGACTAGGAGACAATAAGGGGTGGTAGCCAGGGGCGTAACTATAGGGGGTGCAGCAGTCGCGAGCGCAACCGGGCCCTGTGCTGCAAGGGGCCCATGCTGCCCCCTCTACATATGGCCGGTGGCAGCATAGGCGGTTAGGCACCGGGCGCACGGGTGGCTGGAGGAGACTAGCAGAGCTCCATGCTCGACTACCGCACTGGCTGCTCTTTAGTTGTGCATTCCCCACACAACCTGTGTCCTCTGTCGCTCCTCTGGGTCCCCCTCTCCTGCTCCATGCAGTGCTGCTCAGTCTGGTGTCTGTCCTCCCCAGTCCAGCCCCCTGAGTCCGGCTCACACTGTACTGCATGCTTCTCCCGGGCAAACAAGCTTGTCTGCCAGCACCCCCCCTCCTCCCCGTCATACACAGATGTTGACAGGTCTTTCTGGGAGATCTTCTCACCTGGGGACAGGGACTCCATCTCCAATGGGGACCCCATCTCCCCTAGGAACAGGATCCACTTCTCCCCAGAGGACAGGGACCCCATTTCCCTTGGGGGCAGGAACCCCTTCTAAAAAATAATAAAAAAACTGCTTTATACCAGTGGTGGAACTACAGGGTTCACAAAAGTCGTACCTGTGACCAAGCCCTGGAGTCCTGGAGTTCCACCACCGGACTCGGAAGGAAGGGTCCCCGGCTGGGATTCAGGGGGGCCCTTCATGGTTTCTTGCACGGGGCCCTGAAGGTTCTAGTTACGCCACTGGTGGTAGCTAAACTCAGTTTATTATTACATTATTTCAGAGGGATGTATTCCTGTGGGTTTCACCTTGAGTCTTGGGTATTTAGTATAGGAAGATAGAAAATGGTTACTTATTTACTAGACCTCAGGTTTAATAGGCAAATTCATTATTGTCACATTGCTCATTGACTAGAACATGGATTGCATGAATGCTTTCTACTTATATCTGGCCAGGAACTTGCATGTGACTTGCATAAACCTATTGAGGTAATCACCAAGACTCATGTGATGAGCGCTGTTAAAAGTTTGGAATGTTTTTGATTAAAAAGCTGTGAACAGATTCAGCCTGACCTTTAATTCAGCGATGAGAAAATCCTCAGTGGCCACTTTTGTCTAACAGTTAATTAAAAAAACTAAAAAGCCTCTAGCATTCAAAAATGGGCCATGGATAGAACATGTTTTGCAGCCTGATGGTACGAGAGGAAATACTCAGTGGTGGATATTGTCCATATTGCTGTGCACAGACATCTTTCAGTGATGGACATGGTCGGTGTATTGACATCGTACACTGATGGACATAATTAGTGTATTGATATCATGCAGTGATGGACATGGTCAGTGTATTGACTTCGTACAGTGGCGGACATGGTCAGTGTATTGATGTCGTACAGTGATGGACATGGTCGGTGTATTGACATCGTATAGTGATGGACATGGTCAGTGTATTGACATTGTACAGTGGTGGACATGGTTATTGTATTGATGTCGTACAGTGATGGACATGGTCAGTGTATTGACATCGTATAGTGATGGACATGGTCAGTGTATTGATGCCGTATAGTGATGGACATGGTCAGTGTATTGACATCGTATAGTGATGGACATGGTCAGTGTATTGATGCCGTATAGTGATGGACATGGTCAGTGTATTGACATCGTATAGTGATGGACATAGTCAGTGTATTGTGGTTTCCGTGTGGTACATTAATTTGAAGCTATTTTCTTGCTGTTTTCTCTTTCAGATGACCCCCCGAAGCTCGTTTGGATTATAGGGGCATATTGTCTGCTGGGGAGCCAGCTGACAGTGTAGACAGCTGGTTTTTTCTAGAGAGGAGGCCTACATAAAAATGTTGGGTTTCCCCGGGTAATGCTCTGTCGTCTTATCCCGGAAGCGCTCAAGTTTGCGAATGGGATTGGCCTCCGGAGGGTTTATTCACGTCGGGGGCAAATGATTTGGGGCTTATAACAAAACTAGAACGTTCTAGGGACATAAAGTTAATGACTTTTGCCGTACTTTGAGGCTTTCCCCAACACACTGTCCGGGTTTGGGTCAGACAAGGATCGCCAGGACTTCACTGTTGAGGTCAGTGGACCTACTTAAACAAAGCCCGTAAGAAATATCATTAGTAAACACGGGGTGGCCATGCTGTATAGTGATGGTCAGTGGACGTATAGTGATGTATAGTGATGGACATGGTCAGTGTATTGATGCCGTATAGTGATGGACATGGTCAGTGTATTGGTCAGTGTATTGATGCCGTATAGTGATGGACATGGTCAGTGTATTGACATCGCATAGTGATGGACATGGTCAGTGTATTGATGCCGTATAGTGATGGACATTGTCGGTGTATTGACATCGCATAGTGATGGACATGGTCAGTGTATTGATGTCGTACAGTGGTGGACATAGTCAGTGTATAGACATCGTACAGTGGTGGACATGGTCAGTGTATTGACATCGTACGGTGATGGAAATGGAAAGTGTATTGATGTCGTATACTTAGTGATGGACATGGTCAGTGTATTGATGTCGTATAATGATGGGCATGGTCAGTGTATTGATATCATACAGTGATGGACATGGTCAGTGTATAGACATCATACAGTGGTGGACATGGTCAGTGTATTGACATTGTAAAGTGATGGACATTGTCAGTGTATTGACATCATACAGTGATAGACATGGTCAGTGTATCGATGTCGTACAGTGGTGGATATGGTTATTGTATTAATGTCGTATAGTGATGGACGTGGTTAGTGTATTGATGCCGTATAGTGATGGACATGGTCAGTGTATAGACATCGTACAGTGGTGGACATGGTTAGTGTATTGACACTCTACAGTGATGGACATGGTCAGTGTATTGAATCATACAGTGATAGAAATGGAAAGTGTATTGATGTCGTATAGTGATGGGCATGGTCAGTGTATTGCTATTGTACAGTGATGGTCATGATCAGTGTATAGACATCATACAGTGGTGGACATGGTCAGTGTATTGACATCGTACAGTGATGAACATGGTCAGTGTATTGACATCGTACAGTGATGAACATGGTCAGTGTATTGACATCGTACAGTGATGAACATGGTCAGTGTATTGATGTCGTACAGTGGTGGACATGGTCAGTGTATTGACATGGTACAGTGATGGACATGGTCAGTGTATTGACATTGTACAGTGGTGGACATGGTCAGTGTATAGACATCATACAGTGATGTACATGGTCAGTGTATTGACATAGTACAGTGATGAACACATCAGTGTATCGATGTCGTACAGTGGTGGACATGGTCAGTGTATTGACATCGTACAGTGGTGGACATGGTCAGTGTATTGACATCATACAGTGGTGGACATGGTTAGTGTATTGACATCGTACAGTGGTGGACATGGTCAGTGTATTGACATCGTACACTGATGAACATGGTTAATGTATCTATGTCGTACAGTGGTGGACATGGTCAGTGTATTGACATCGTACAGTGATGGACATGGTCAGTGTGTTGACATTGTACAAAGGTGGACATGGTCAGTGTATAGACATTGTATGGTGGTGCACATGGTCAGTGTATTGACATCATACAGTGATAGACATGGTCAGTGCATTGATATAATACAGTGATGGACATGGTCAGTGTATTGACATCGTACAGTGGTGGACATGGTCAGTGTATTGACATCATACAGTGATGGACATGGTCAGTGTATTGACATCGTACAGTGGTGGACATGGTCAGTGTATCAATGTCTTACAGTGATGGATATGGTCAGTGTATTGACATTGTACACTGATGAACATGGTTAATGTATCTATGTCGTACAGTGGTGGACATGGTCAGTGTATTGACATCGTACACTGATAAACATGGTTAATGTATCTATGTCGTACAGTGATGGACATGGTCAGTGTATTGACATTGTACAAAGATGGACATGGTCAGTGTATAGACATCTTACAGTGATAGACATGGTCAGTGCATTGATATCATACAGTGATGGACATGGTCAGTGTATTGACATTGTACAGTGGTGGACATGGTCAGTGTATTGACATCGTACAGTGATTAACATGGTAAGTGTATTGACATCATACAGTGGTGGATATGGTCAGTGTATACACATTTTACAGTGGTGGACATGGTCAGTGTATTGATGTTGTGCAGTGATGGGTATGGTCAGTGTATTAATATCGTACAGTGATGGACATGGTCAGTGTATTGACATCATACAGTGATGGATATGGTCAGTGTATTGATGTCGTATTGGGATGGACATGGTCAGTTTATTGATGTTGTACAATAGGGGACATGGTCAGTGTATTGACATCATACAATGATGGACATGGTCAGTGTATAGACATTGTACAGTGGTGGACATGGTCAGTGTATAGACATTGTACAGTGGTGGACATGGTCAGTGTATAGACATTGTACAGTGATGGACATGGTCAGTGTATAGACATCCCTCAGTGAGGGACACGGTCAGGACTGCTGTGCATTGACATCCTTCAGTTGAGGATATAGTCAATACTGCTGTTTATTACTGCTTAGTATGGCATCTGGGATCACTGAGACAGAAGGATCATTGTCTGTTCAGTTGGTCCTTGCATTACCAAGACCAACTATTGAACCTTCTCAGAAAATCAGAAGGACCATGGATTCTCAGATGTAGCATGCATTTTGAATGCAGTCATTGGTGATTTAAAGCGGTTCTGCACACACAAATTTTTTTTTTCTTCTCATGTTAAAAATAGTATGAGTCTAACAATAAACTCACTTGGTAGGTGTCTGTCCGGTATCCATGTCCGTTGTTTTTTCCCCAAAAAATGCACTTTTAAAATAAAATGTACAGCATTGTCATTTTGCTTGTGGGCATTTGAAGCCCACAAGCAGTCACTTCCTTGTTCCCTTTCGTTGGTTCCCGCACATGCGCACGGGTAACAGTGCCGAGCTGTGTAAACACTTCACGTCCGCAAATCTCGCGAGATTTCGGGTCGATGTCCGCAAATCTCGCAAGATTTCGGGGTCGATGTCCGCAAATCTCACAAGATTTTGGGTCGGATGTCCGCACTGACTCCTATGATGATAGACACCAGATCCCAGGAGACAGTGCGGCACTCAAAGGCAATGACGAGGATCCCCACACAGACCCCGCCCACCCCCGCAGGGAGAACAACAAAGATGAAGCCAGCATTCAAGGTAGGCTTAAACGATGCAGAATTGAACCATCAATTCTGTCATCTAACATGCTAGGGAAGAGATAGAAAGTAAGATTATGGGATGGGTGCAGAACCGCTTTCATTTTTTTTATTAAAATAGAGCATGGCTGATACTGACGGCTAAAACAAAACAAAAATTTAACAATAAAAGAGCAATTTTACCAACAGACATTTTATTGATCTGTACCTGGCGACACAGTAATGACCATTTGATTGCAGATTACAGTCTCCTCCATGTTATCAGTTGCTCTCCTGGCTCCAGTTATTTACCTGAACTACCAGAAATAATCAAACCTTTCACCTAATGACTAATTTATTGCTTAAAGAGATTCTTAGTAAAGTGGGGCACCCAACTGTACCCGAGTAATGTTGGTAGTTAATTCTCGCACCTCCAACTGTCACCTGTTCTCAGAACATATTGAAGACAAAGGAGCATTTTCAAATGGAGATGTCAGCCTTTATACTTCCTAAGTGCCGATTTTTGGTTAAAAGATAAATACATTTTCGTGCACCAGTGCCCCCATCTCAGAACAGATTAGCAGCTCTAACATCTGATCTGAGGTCACGTCAGTGTTATGGCGTATGGTCATAGGAAGGAGTGAGCATTTGGACAATTTCTGTACCATAGTGTACTTATTTATTTATTTTTACAAATGAAAGCAAGTAATGACTTTAAGGACCTTAGTCTGTGCTTTTCAACTATCCTCTGGCTCTTACAGATCCTTGCCTGCTCTGCGCACACTCATGGCGAGGCACGACAGGGACAAATGCCGACCAATGATCTCCTTGCAAGAGAGAGGAGACAGAGTCACCTACACAGCCAGGAAGTACTAGAGCTGGGCCTGGTAGGTGAGATGTGAGAAAGCTTTTTGGGTATGGGGAAACCTGAGGGCCTTTGCATGGAGATATGTGCTGAGATGGGAAATGTGAGAGAGTGGTGCATAGGTCAGAGCCATGGAGGAGGGGTGTAAGTGAGATGTGGACAGCCAGCGAAAGAAAGCTAAAACCCTGCTCTCTGTGCATAGCACCCCTAAACCCTGCACTCTGTATGTAGCGCTGAACTCTGCTCTTTGTAACGCGCATACTCCTGAACCCTGCGTTTTGTGAAAAACGCACCTCTAAACCCTGCACTCTGTACATAACATACTCCTGAACTCTGCACTCTGTACGCCGTGTACCCCTGAACTCTGCACATAACACACTCCGGAACTCTGCACCCTGTACATACCGCCCTCCTGAACTCTGCACTCTGTACATGACGCACTCCTGAACTCTGCATTCTGTACATGACACACTCCTGAACTCTGCATTCTGTACATAACACACTCCTGAACTCTGCACTCTGTACATAACGCTCGCCTGAACTCTGCACTCTGTACACAACGCTCTGCTGAACTCTGTACATAACACTCTCCTGAACTCTGTACTCTGTACACAACACTCTCCTGAACTTTGCACTCTGTATGTAATGCTCTCCTGAACTCTGCACTTTGTAGGTAGCGCACTCCTGAACTCTGCATACATAGTCTTAGAATACAGCTGGTTCTTTGAGGGCAACCATAATGATGATGCAGCCCACAATTAAATTGAGTTTGACACCCCTGGTGATGGAGAATATCCCCTGCCAGGTATTATATTCTGATGGCTGTCATCCATGGCTGTTAGAATACCCAAAAAGTGCCTGCATCTTATTAAGAGCAGGCACTGTTCGCCTGAAAATATTTCACCTGGTTCTTTTTATTTTTAGATTAAAGGATGTTGGGCGGTAAAGGGCCACCCATTACTGAAACTTCACTTGGTTCATCAAGAACCGTCCATAATTTGCTCCATTTGTGGCCAACTTTAGACTACTGTAACCTGTCTGTTGCTACATTGACAGTACCTCCCCCATGTGCTGCTGGAGCTGGCATATGCTTGTGCCCCATCCTTAAAGAACAGGTTCACTTTAAGATGCAACAAAATGTTGTACCATGCCATGTGACCTAGAGTTGGTGGATTCTTGTGGCAGTTCAGTATAGCATTGTACCAAGGTTTAATCGTATAAACAACCCACGCATTCAATGCTAATTTCCATTTTGGTGGAAGATGATGGTGAGTCCAATCACTCAGCAGATTCTTATGAGTTTTGGGTGGACTGACCTTTTAACTCCTTCACTTAGTATAGTCTTCCATGCTATGTCTATCCTCACTCAAGTTTTCTGACAGACGTGATAATAAATCTTTCTAACATATCTAAATATAATGATTGCGGTTAAAATTCTTATGTCCATTAGGACGTGGGAAAGATTTTGCTTTGCTGATAGATAACCCTGTAGGAGATATCAGAGTCAAACAGTTGTGATGTAATTAAACGCACATCAAGTCTTCTCACCCCCTGCGGCTACTGCTTGTGTTTCCCTGTGACGCTGGCCTGTGCGCATGGAGGAACGAATCTCCGCCAGTAACACGATATACGCCAACACTAGAAATACAGTATGGAATATCACCTTATACACAATCAGATGACTGACACTATACAAGTGAATGCTGTATCATATTCTAACCTGGTCCGTTCCATGTTTTTACTTTTGATATCCACAAGTAACATATTTAAAGATCTGATGTCTTGGAAGGGCGATGTATTAAAATGAGTAATGAAAGAAACCAGTAAATGGAACCAATTTACACTTTAACATACTGTCTGTACAATTAGAAGGCAACTAGTCTGCAGCTCACTAATAGGGGCGATGTTTGCCCCCACGATGGGTTCGATGTGAGACCTGTATGTTCAAGGTTGGCGGTTCCCCTTTATTGACCCATAAGGGGCTTTTGGAAAAGCCCCCGTATTATAAAAGGGTGAGATCACAGCAGCCATATTGACATTGGCACTGGCAGTAAGTGGTTCTAAAGGCAAGACATTTTTTACCCTAATGTCTCAGTAAGTGTATTTCCCTCTCACCTTGCTATATACACTATATTACAAAAAGTATTGGGATGTCTGCCTTTACACACAAATTAAAGCAGGGTTCCACCCAAAAATGGAACTTCCACTTTAAGGGAAGGTGACCTCCTGGCATGCCACATTTGGCATGTCATTTTTTTTTTGGGGGGGGGGGGAGCGGAAACCCCCTCTTTTTAGAGGGTTCCAGCTCCCACTTCCTCTGCGGCACCGTAAGGGATATCACCTCTTCCCCCCTATCTCTCGGCAATCATCTGGGACACGTCACAGGTCCCAGATGATTGCCCGGTCAGTCACGACGCGCCCCTCGGCTCGCGCATGCGCAGTGCGTGCACGGCTGTGAAGCCACAGCCGGGCACCCACAGTGACAATGCATAGAGGAGGAGACGAGCGGGGCTTCA
Organism: Lithobates sylvaticus; assembly: GCA_028564925.1. NCBI lineage: Eukaryota > Metazoa > Chordata > Amphibia > Anura > Ranidae > Lithobates > Lithobates sylvaticus. The sequence continues at coordinate 43,969,619 of CM053031.1, forward strand.
TTCCCCCGCATCGCTGGACCCTGGGACAGGTAAGTGTCCGATTATTAAAAGTCAGCAGCTGCAGTATTTGTAGCTGCTGACTTTTAATTTTTCTTTTTTAATTGGAACTCCGCTTTAAAGTACATGTGCGTGTAAAGGCCGGCATTCCAATGCTTTTGGTAATATAGTGTACTTACCTGAGTCCTACAGTATATTTATTCAGTGCCGTGCCCATCTGCAGCCAGTGCTATTCTCTCGCCCTCTTCCCACAGGAAACAGAGCCAGCAGCAGAAGCTGCTCCTGCTGCTTTCAATGAAATCCTTTGAGGAGGGGCTAAGGCCGAGCTGCACTGTGTGTTTCTATAGACCCACACAGTCCAGCTCAGGAGTAAGCCTACATACAGGTGTGCCCTCATAGGGAGCGGATTCCTATGGTGGTGCACCAAGAAGAGGTGGAGCCTAGAGCGCTGGTCGGGGACTTTAGAAAATTTGGTTTGGGTCTGCTCTGTGCCATACCATTGCCAGCAAAACCAGCACGTAAATATAACATGTCTATTTTTATTTTTTTTAAACTAAGCCTTTACAATCACGTTAAAGTAAATGCAAACCCTCACTGATAGCAAAATGGTAGCAAAATGATGTGTATCTCTATGAAAAAGCCCCTATGGACAGGGTCGAAATGCATGAGTACGGGGCTCAGGAGGAGCTCAAGGCTGAGGCCGTTCACACCTCTTTTCACCTGTTGAGCTTGTGGTGTGTAGCATCTCTCATCCCCTCATACTTTCCTGCTTTCTGGAATAAGCATGAGGCTGGGTTCACATATATGCAAAATATATTGGGAAATGCATTTGGGTAAAAAAAAAAAAAAAATCTGTAAATAATGTTAAAAAAAAAAATCGATGTTGGGTGGTAAATTGTTAAAGTGGCACTGCCCAGGCGATGAACTAGAGAAAGGGAGATGTTTTTGTCTGCTGGTATGGATGCAGTTAAAGTGCAACAATCAGCTCCAGCAAAAACCTAGCATTGGAAGGCTTTACATTGTTAGATGATGGGGTGGGTGTTGCAAGCTACAACTAAACAGCAATTACAATTGTTACTGACATGCACAAAATAGTAATCCCTAAAAGGTCTGTGGGGGCAGTGGCGTTGCTATGGGGGTGCCAGGGGGGGCGTCAGAAAAACCATCCAAGATTTTTCCAACGGAAATTCCGCTCGTGTGTACGTGGAATTAGAAGAAAACCTGTAATGCCCCGTACACACGGTCGGAAATTCCAACCACAAAATTTGGTGTTGCATACACACAGTCGGACAAAGTTGTCGGAAAATCCAATCATTCTGAACGTGGTGACGTTCGTTGCATACGACGTAACTACGTAGAGGCTAGTAGCCAATAGCTTTGGTCTCGTAATTTGATCTGAGCATGCGTGGCACTTTGTCTGTCGGAATTCTCTACACACGATCGGAAAAAGTCACACACGGTCTGATTTTCCGACAACATGGTCCGATAGGACACTTTCCGTCGGAAATTCTGACCGTGTGTACGAGGCATTAGCGTCTGCAAAAGACTTGAGACTGGGGCGGAGGTTCACCTTCCAGAAGGACAACGACCCTAAACATACAGCCAGAGCTACAATAGAATGGTTTAGATCAAACCATATTCATGTGTTAGAATGGCCCAGTCAAAGTCCAGACCTAAATCCAATTGAGAATCTGTGCCAAGACTTGAAACTTGCTGTTCACAAACGTTCTCCATCCAAACTGACAGAGCTTGAGCTATTTTGCAAAGAAGAATGGGCAGAAATGTTACTCTCTAGATGCGCAAAGCTGGTAGACACATTTACGTTTACAACATACATTTACGTTTTTGGTCGTAACATCACAAAATGTGGAAAATTTCAAGGGGTATGAATACTTTTTCAAGGCACTGTAATTATTAATACTCGTTTTTATTTTTATTTTTTTACAGGTTTATATGAAATCTTAAATTTAACCTTTACTGGTCTGGAAGAATTATGGGAGCCACCACTGCTGGTTTCTGCATACCTCCCAACATTTTGAGATGGGAATGAGGGACACCTACTAGCAACCGTATGTAGGCATAAGACACGCCCCCTGCCACGCCCCCTTAAAGGAGAATTAACCAAAAAAAAGTTAATTAAATCCACAAGTGCTTTTTTTTTACCAATACTATTTCTTTATATTGGCTTCTAAAAATTACAAATGCAGCAATTTAGAATTAGGATGAAAGAACACTTTTTGCTAGATAAAAAGTTTATTTTATATACAACTATAAAGATCAGACCAAAATGAGGGACAGATGAGGGGGAAAGAGGGACAGAGGGACATTGCTCCAAATCAGGGACAGTCCCTCAAAATCAGGGACAGTCCCTCGAAATCAGGGACAGTTGGGAGCTATGGTTTCTGACTATATTAGTTCCTTGGCTCGCTCTGGCTTCAATACTTTAGGAAGCAGACCTGGAAAAGGAAAGCTGAAAGTAGCTTCAGAACTCCTGATCTGCATATTTGTCCCAAGGCAAGCACTTGGAAAGGTCTGAAGTCAATGGATCATTATGATAACCAGGGAATTGCACTGGCAACACACATACTTCCTTGGAGCAGGTTTCCATTAGGAATCAGCACCTGGTAACCTGAGCGCACATCCTGCAGCCATCCTACATCATACCTCCCTCTGTAATGTTCTAAGCTGGAAATTTGCAGAGAAAAAACTCCTGTGTATTACTGAGAAATCCACCCCATAATAAGCAGCGAGCAGGAAATGCGATCCATATCATTATCTCTAACTCAGGCGTGAAATGCTATTGTGATCACACTGCGATAACCGCTTCCCTAATTAAATGACTAATTGCAGCACTATAATTAGCGCCTCCCTCTGCATTGTCATATTAAGCTTTCAGTGTTCTCCTCTCAATCAGCGGACTTTCCGCTCTCCATGTCTATGCCAAGGAACGCTCTCTTCCCAAGAAACAGAATCTATGTCCTCATCAACTGATTAAAGGAGCACTCCACCTAAACATGAACGATTCCTATTTAAACTTAGTAAAGAAGCCTCCTAGTTGCATTGTTCCGATTTATCATTGTGTCATTCATCTTGTGCAGCTGACTTTTAGCTAAATCCCAATGGACCATTGTTGGCATGGAAAAATATAGGCCAGGATGTCAGCGCTGAGCCACACCCACTGTACCTGTCAGCAGCATAAGGTCATGTGACAAGAGGCTGCAATGCCACATCAGAGCACTATGATATCTCTCTTATGCCTTGTACACACGGTCGGACATTTCGACCACAAAATCCGTCTGATTTTTTCCCATGGATTTTGCCCGAAAATTGTCTTGCATACACACGGTCGCACAAAGTTGTCGGAAACTCCGATCCTTCGGAACGAGGTGACGTCGAACACGTACGACGGGAGTACGTAGAGGCCAGTAGCCAATAGCTTTCATCTCCAAATTTTTTCTGAGCATGCGTGGCACTTTGTGCGTAGGAATGCTCGACACACGAAAAAAGTCAGATCGGATTTTGTTGTTGGAAAATTTGAGATCCAGCTCTCAAACTTTTTCCGTCGGAAATTCTGACATAAAAAGTCTGATGGAGTCCACACACGATCGGATTTTCCGACAACATGATCCGATCGTACATTTTCCGCCGGAAAATCCGACCGTGTGTACAAGCCATTAGTCTGGCTGCAATGGACTATATAAGGTCTCTTTCATACAGGCAACAGTACTTACTGCCTTCTGAAAAGTGATCCGTGGTGGTAGAGGGTGGTAGAGCAGTGACTGAAAAGCGTTAAAGAGGCGCTGCTGCTGCCTCTTGATACTCTTTTTTTGGTTTTCTTTAATGGCCAAACAGCAATATTACATTGATGGAGCACACTGAGCATCCCCATTAATTTTAATGGGTGAAGAGCCCCATGATCTCAATTGATCTCAATGGGCAAGTTTTACAGATGTCGCTGCTTACCAAATTCTGCATCCTGAATTAAAAATACTACAGACACGAATCATAGCATTGCAGCCATGGCATGGGTAAGGCCCTGTCAGGCTGTAATGTTAGCATTCAGGTGGGAGGCTAGGGTGCGGTAAAACTGTGGCTCAGCCACCTGTTTTTACTGCCCCCCCAGTCTCCCATGCGAAAGAGCCATTAAGCATCATGTTATAGAGAAACTCCAGCTAACAAGTGTTAAAGCAAGCACTGAGCCATTAATGGTATCCAGCTAGCACTGCAATTGTGCTAAAATCACAAGTTTCACAAGTTTATCAATCACAATTAGACACTGAATTACACTGTGTAATTTTCTGTAGCCAGAATCCAACGGCCAGTGCCGGGACAAGGTCATCCAGTGCCCAGGGCAAAGATGTCAAACTGCGCCCTCCTTTCCCTTAGGGTTAGGCTCAGGGTGCCCCCTAACCAGGGGCGTAACTATAGGGGGTGCAGCAGTTGCGAGCGCAACCGGGCCCTGTGCTGCAAGGGGCCCATGCGGCACCCTCTACATATGGCCGGTGGCAGCATAGGCGGTTAGGCACCGGCGCACGGGTGGCTGGAGGTGGGGGGTGACTAGCAGAGCTCCATGCTCGACTACCGCACTGGCTGCTCTTTAGTTGTGCATTCCCCACACAACCTGTGTCCTCTGCCGCTCCTCCGGGTCCCCCTCACCTGCTCTATGCAGTGCTACTCAGTCCAGTGTCTGTCCTCCCCAGCCAGAGTCCCGCCCCCTGAGTCCGGCTCACACTTCACTGCATGCTTCTCCTGGGCAAACAAACTTTAAGCACACAGATGCAGTGCAGCCCTATGAGAGCCGGCTCCCCAAAGGACATTGCAGGCTTGTCTGCCAGCACCCCCCCTCCTCCCCGTCATACACAGATGTTGACAGGTCTTTCTGGGAGATATGTCCCCTAAGGACAGGGCTCAGTTCTCCCTAAAGGACAGGAACCCCATTTCCCTTGGGGACAAGGACCCCATCTCCTCTGGGGACAGAGCCAACTTCTCCCCAGAGGACAGGGACCCCATTTTTCATGGGGACAGGGACCCCTTCTCACATGGGGACAGTGACCCCATCTCCAATGGGGACCCCATCTCCCCTGGGATTAGGGCCCACTTCTCCCCAGAGGACAGGGACACAATTTTCCTTTGGGGCAGGAACCCCTTCTCACATTGGGACAAGGACCCCATCTTTCCCTTGGGGACAAGGACCCCATCTTTCCCTTGGGGATAGGGACCCAATCTCCCCTGGGGACAGGGCCCACTTCTCCCCAGAGGACAGGGACTCCTACTTACATGGGGACAGGGACCCCATCTCCCCTAAGGACAAGGACCCAATCTCTCCTGGGGACAGGGCCCACTTCTCCCCAGAGGACAGGGACCCAATTTCCCTTTTCCCTTCTTCCTCTTTGTCTCAAAGGTGTAACATCATAGGTCTGTTTAGACCTCTATCTCATCAAAGTCCCCCAACGGGACTCCTAAAAAATTGTAAAAAAAACAAAAAATAAACTGCTGATACCAGTGGTGGAACTACAGGGCTCACAAAAGTCGTACCTGTGACCGAGGCATGGAGTTCCACCACCGGACTCAGAGGGAAGGGCCTCGGCTGGGGTTTAGGGGGGCCCTTCATGGTTTCTTGCACCGGGGCCCTGAAGGTTCTAGTTACACCACTGCCCCTAACCCTGCAATATACCATTGCGCCAGGGGCAGCCGCCCCTCCTGCCCACCCCTTGTCCCAGCCCTGCCAACGGCCACCTTACAAGGTCACTGAGAGTGTACTCCCTGAAGCCTGTTCTGTATAATGTCTTCTCTCCCTGCTCCTCTCTCTTTGGAGTTTTGCAAACTTATTCTCAGTGCTGTAAGCTTTCAGGATCAAGAATCTCAGTAGTGTGTAAAGCCAAAATCTTTTTTTTTTTTAAGTTTTTGATGGAATGCAGAATGGTTAGTACCTCTGTTTGATTCTTATTGCTGTCTGCTATGTAGATTCACCCTCATTAATGTTAGGGATGGGCAAAACACTCCCCCCGGTTCGGTTCGTACCAGAACATGCAAACAGGTAAAAAGTTCTAGCAGACAAGCGAATCCTATTAAAGTCTATGGGACACGAACATGAAAAATCAAAAGTGCTCATTTTAAAATAACCGTTTTTTTTCAGGAGCAGTGATTTTAATAATGCTTAAAGTGAAACAATAAAAATTAAAGATTCCTTTAACCGCTTCCCGACCGCCTAACGCCGATATACGTCTGCAAAATGGCACGGGCAGGCAAAATCACGTACCTGTACGTGATCGTGCATGTGCCTGCCTGTGGGTCGCGCGCGCGCCGCCAGCGGCGCGCTCGCGACCCGGTCGGGGAGCTCCGTGACCCCGGCCGCGGGACCAGCGGACCCGATCGCCGCTGGTGTCCCGCCATCGGGTTACGGAGCTGAAGAACGGGGAGAGGTATGTGTAAACAAACCTCTCCCCGCGCTTCCTACTCTGCCTGTCATTGATCGGCTGTTCCCTGTCATCGGGAAAGCCGATCAATGACGTCAGACGTCAGCCCCGCCCCTAATGTAAAAAAAAACACACACGTCACAGCCCATAAACCCCTCCCCTCCCCCTAGTGGTTAACCCCTTCACTACAACTGTCATTTATACAGGAACCAATGCATTTATATAGCATTGATTGCTGTATAAATTACAATGGTCCCAAAAATGTGTCAAAAATGTCCGATGTGTCCGCCATAATGTCGCAGTCACAATAAAAATCGCTGATCACCGCCATTACTAGTAAAAAAAAAAAATATTAATAAAAATGCTATAAAACTATCCCCTATTTTGTAAACGCTATAACTTTTGCGCAAACCAATCAATAATCGCTAATTGCGATTTTTTTTTACCAAAAAAAAATGTTTTTTTATATATTTTTTGGGGATATTTATTATAGCAAAAAAGCAAAAAATATTGCATTGTTTTCAAAATTGTCGCTCTATTTTTGTTTATAGCGCAAAAAATAAAAACCGCAGGGGCGATCAAATACCACCAAAAGAAAGCTCTATTTGTGGGAAAAAAAGGACGCCAATTTTGTTTTGGAGCCACGTCGCACGACCGCGCAATTGTGAGTTAAAGCGACGCAGTGCCGAATCGCAAAAAGGGGCCTGGTCCTTTGGCTGCCAATTGGTCGGGGCTGAAGTGGTTAAATATCGTGCCTGGGGGGTCCCCTTGGTCTGCCTGTAAAGTGGTGCATCTGTGCGATGTGTAGAACAGTGCTGCAGAAAATTGACATTTCTAAAGGAAAGAATGTAATTTAAAGCGTTCAAAAAACAAACAAAATGGAACTTCCTCTGTCTGGATTCCTACCCCCCCCCCCCCTCCCCGGTGGCCCTTCGGGTCTGGTATGGATTTTAAGGAGAACGCCATGCCAAAATTTAAAAAAAAATTGGCGTGGGGTCCCCCCAAAATTAATACCAGTCCCTTATCCAAGCAAGGGAAAGGCCAGGAAGGGGGGTGAGCGCCTGAACCATACCAGGCCGCTTGCCCTCAACATGGGGAGAGTACTTTGGGGTGCCTCCCAAAGCACCTTGTCCCCATGTTGATGGGACAAGATCCTCTTCCCGACAACCCTGGCCATTGGTTGTGGGGGTTTGCGGGCAGGGGGCTTATCGGAATCTGGAAGCCCCCTTTACCAAGGGGGCCCCCAGATCTTGCCCCCTATGTGAATGGGTATCGGGTACCCATTCCCCCAAAAAAGTGTAAAAAAGTAAAAACCACAACAGACAGTTTTTGACAATTTCTTTATTAAAAAAGAAAAAAAAAAAGTGTCCCGCGATGTACATCCATCCTCAATCACGCCGCGCAACGGACCCGGAAAAAACCCCAGATAAAACTCCGCCTCCATGGGAGGCCTCCCGGCGACTGCTGTCTCTTGGCTGTGACAGCTGTTATATAGGCAAGGGCGGGGCCACCCTGTGATGCAACCGAGTGATCCCGCCACCTCTGACATCCCATGACATCAGAAGGAGGTGGGGTCACTTGGTTACGTCACCGGGTGGCCCCGCTCTTGCCTAGATAACAGCCGAATCATCAAAGACTGTCTGTTGTGGTTTTTACTTCTTGACACTTGCGCCCCGAGCCCACCCAGTTGTGTGACAATAGCAAAATAATATTCACTATTGTCTTTCTGATTTCTCCTCCCGGCCAATCAGGAAGTGGCTCCTGAGACCCATCACCCGATTGGCCAAAAGGAGAAGAGATCCTATTGGCCACCTACGAGGTGGAGGGAGGAGACGCACAGCAGAAGCCACCGCCCACTGACCGGAGGAAGTGTTGCCTGTGACCTAGCTGGGGTAAGTGTGGGGCTAGTGACCGACCGACTAGGAATAGTTGCAGGAACTCCCCCTTACTGAGTCACCCCTTGTCTCTGCCCCTACCCACCTTCGAGCACCATTCCTTGGTTACACTCTATACCCACCTCACAGTAATGCCCCCACCACAGAACCAAGTAACATCTGTGGTGGTAAGTAATTTGTATGGAATTTGTTAATGATAACCACAAAAGCTGTAAAAATAGATCACCTGCAGCCAGCAACAATAGAACAACCTTCCCCAGCAACAATAGACCCCCCAGCAACAATGGACCATCCACAACAAAATACCCATCCAGCTACAATAGACCCCTGGCAGTAACAACAGATCTCCTTGTAGGCAGCATCAATAGACCCTCCAGAAGTCAGCAACAATAGACCCCTCCTCAACAGTAGATCCCTCCCAGCAACAACTGACCCCCCCAGCAACAATAGACCCCAACCAGCAACAATAGACCTCCACAGCAACAATAGACCCCACCCCCACAAAAAAGATTCCCTCCAGTGACAATAGATCCCCCAGCAGCCAGCATCAACAGACCCTGCAGCCCACCCAGCACTCCTTGCCGCTACATACATTCAGTGTTGGAGGTGCCGGAACTGCATTCCCCCACGTTCCCACTGAAATAAAGCCCTGGGAGTACCCCTTTACATCAGGTTTCTCCATCAGAGTGCCCCCCTATATATTATCTGCCTCATCAGAATGCACCCCTACATTACCGGCCCCAACAGAGTGCCTCCTTACATCAACTGTCCCCAATAGAGTGCCTCCTTACATCAACTGTCCCCAACAGAGGGCTTCCTTACATCAATTGTCACCAACATTGTGTCTCCTCACATCAACTGTCCCCAACAGAGTGCCTCCCTACATCAACTGTCCCCAACAGAGTGCCTCCCTACATAAACTGTCCCCAACATTGTGTCTCCTTACATCAATTGTCACCAACATTGTGTCTCCTTACATCAACTGTCCCCAACAGAGTGCCCCCTCACATCGACTGTTCCCAACAGAGTGCCTCCTTCAATCAACTGTCCCCAACATTGTGTCTCCTTACATTAACTGTCAGCAACAGAATGCCTCCTTACATCAATTGCTCCCATTAGTCAATGACTTTCCAGAGTTACGTGCCCTTATTCTGCAATAACATGTTTGATTATTTTGGCCCCCAGTACCTATAGAGCTTACCCTGAGTACTAGGGGTGCAACGGATCAAAAAACTCACAGATCGGATCGATCTTTGGATCAGGAGTCACGGATCGGATCATTTTTCGGATCAGCAAATAATAATTGAATTTGCAAAAAAAACCTGTGAAAATTCCGCCACCATATAGTCCCACTGTAATATCCACATCCTCTCCCCCACTGTAATATTGGCAGGGTATCGCAGAGTATTGGCAGGGTATCGCATAGTATTGGCAGGGTATCGCAGAGTATTGGCTGGGTATCGCAGAGTATTGGCTGGGTATCGGCTGGGTAACGCAGAGTATCGCAGAGTATTGGCTGGGTAACGCAGAGTATCGGCTGGGTATCGCAGAGTATCGGCTGGGTAACGCAGAGTATCGGCTGGGTAACGCAGAGTATCGCAGAGTATCGCAGAGTATTGGCAGGGTATCGCAGAGTATTGGCTGGGTATCGCAGAGTATTGGCTGGGTATCGGTTGGGTAACGCAGAGTATCGCATAGTATTGGCTGGGTAACGCAGAGTATCGGCTGGGTATCGCAGAGTATCGGCTGGGTATCGCAGAGTATCGGCTGGGTATCGCAGAGTATCGGCTGGGTAACGCAGAGTATCGCAGAGTATATTGGCTGGGTAACGCAGAGTATATGCTGGGTAATGCAGAGTATATGCTGGGTAATGCAGAGTATATGCTGGGTAATGCAGAGTAAATGCTGGGTAATGCAGAGTAAATGCTGGGTAATGCAGAGTAAATGCTGGGTAATGCAGGGTATTGGCTGGGTAATGCAGGGTATGTTTACAACTGATCGCTCCGTCAGTTGACGGAGCGATCACATTGTAAACAGTGGCCGGGTGTACCAAGATGGCTGCCGCTCCGGAGCTAGGCCGAAGCCGCGGCCTTTCCTAAGGCCGCCGGGTGCACCAAGATGGCCGCCGCCGCTCCGGAGCTAGGCCGAAGCCGTGGCCTTTCCTAAGGCCGAGGCCGCGGAGCGCTCCGCGGATTGCGGGGTGTGCCGATCCGAACGGGGTGACCCGTTCGGATCACGGATCGGCGACGATCCGTTGCACCCCTACTGAGTACTCATCATAATGGAACCTAGTAAAACCCTGTGTTTGCAGCTAACCATGCCTGGTTTTCCTTGATGTTCCCAATTTGCCTCTCCTATGTAATCCTAGTTACTATTGTCAATATCTTCTTTTGTTTCCCTGGGCCCTTCTATATTTTTAAGAGGCCCTTTAATTGATTGTAAAATTGTGCTGCTTCTACTCACACTGTTTCAGAATGTTTTTGGTAGGTGTACATTGTCACCAATTGTACGCTGTTCTTTTCATATATTGTGTCTGTTGTAGTACTTATTGCACATTGGTAATTTTTTTTTGTTTTACCTGAACAAAAATGTATTTGAAGGAATTGCTCCCATCAGAGTGCTTCCCTACATCAAATGTCCCCATCAGAGTCCCGCTTACATCAATTGCCCCCATACGAGTGCCCTTTCATATCAAATGTCCCCATCAGAGTCCCGCTTACATCAATTGCCCCCATATGAGTGCCCTTTCCCATCAAATGTTCCCATCAGAGTCCCGCTTACATCAATTGCCCCCATCAGAGTGCCCATTCACATCAAATGCCCCCATCAGAGTCGCGCTTACATCAATTGCCCCCATCAGAATGCCCTTTCACATAAAATGCCCCCCCACATCAATTGCCCCCATCAGAGTGCCCATTCACATCAAATGCCCCCATCAGAGTCGCGCTTACATCAATTGCCCCCATCAGAATGCCCTTTCACATAAAATGCCCCCCCCCCACATCAATTGCCCCCATCAGAGTGCCCATTCACATCAAATGCCCCCATCAGAGTCCCCCTTACATAAATTGTTCCCATCAAGTCTCATGGATTAGCGGATGCACTCTAATGCTGCGTACACACGAGCTGATTTTCCATCTGAAAAATCTTGGATGGGTTTTCCGACGGAATTTCGCTCAAGCTTGGCTTGCATACACACAGTCACACAGAAGTTCGCTGAACTTTCGACCGTCAAGAACGTGGTGACTTACAACACTACGACGAGCAGAGAAAATGTGCTTCTGAGCATGCGTCAAATTGTTTCCGAGCATGCGTAAGAATTTTGCGCATCGGAATTGGTACAGACGATCGGAATTTCCGATCAAAACTTTTTCCGACCGAAAAATTGAGAACCTGCTCTCAATCTTTTGCTGGCTGGAATTCCGCCAGCAAAAGTCCGATTGAGCATACACACAGTAGCATTTTCCGACCAAAAGCTCTCATCGGACTTTTGCTGGCAGAATTTACGATCGTGTGTACGCGACATCAGAGGTCTGGGGAGGGAGGGGCACAACTAAAATCTGTGGGAGGGGGGGGGGGCACAGCTCCCCACTAGATCTGGTCCATTCAGAAGGTGAACACATTATACCAGCAATCACAGGAGCATGGCCATACCCGGATTTGTAGAACACTGCACTAGATGAATGGCAGCATGAAAATTAGATCCACTCAGTAATCAGGCTGTACCTCTAAGTCAATTTAAATGCAATGTTTCAATTTTATCTATAAAATGAAAAAGACAGATACCAAGTTGGAAAAACAAGTATCGAAGGTGAAGAAGATCTCTCTAGGAAATTTTAAGACCACACATGATGACATGAAAACCTAGGCCTCCTGTATGTATTACATGGGCTAGATTTTTGTCATATTGTGAATGAAGCTTTGAACAGTAATTGTTTTTCTTGCACGCATTCACATCTATACCAACAGAGACAACCTGTCACCTTATATTGTCTTCTTGTGTTGATAGAACTGTCACTAATACACAATGCTGCAATTACATCTGAGGTCTTGGCGTTAGGCGAATCTTGACTCCTTCACACCCTGTTGTTTATATAGATCCACCTATAGAGCTGCCGACATTCATTGCTGTGCTCACAGTTATCGATATGGCTGAAATAACTGTCTGTCCTGTTCTACAGCCTCGAAAATCAACTATCATTCTCCGGCTTTTATTTTTCAGCTCAGATTTTTAATCTGGCTAGTGGCTGTGGGACAAATGGGACAGCTGTGCTATTATTTGTAGGGTCTGCTTGAGCTTCTCTTGTGCCTATGTTTGATGAACCTCTGGGTGGACATACATGATCTACTCACAAGTATTACCGTCTAGAATAGCCTTTCTCAACCAGGGTTCCTCCAGAGTTTTGGGGTTCCTTAACCAGTGAGCAGGGGTGGAATGTTCTCTGGCTGACAGTGTCTATGTGGTTCCTCCACCAACACCAATGTAAGGCGGACACTACACTGACCACCAATGCAAGATGGACACTACACTGACCACCAATGTAAGACGGACACTACACTGACCACCAATGTAAAATGGACACTACACCGACCACCAATGTAAGGTGGACACTACACTGACCACCAATGTAAGGTGGACACTACACTGACCACCAATGTAAGACGGACACTACACTGACCACCAATATAAGGCGGACACTACACTGACCACCAATGTAAGGGAGCACTACACTGACCACCAATGTAAGGCAGCGGGCAGTGTCTGCAGGAGCCTGACATTGCACCTGCAATTCACTGATCGTTGGTGCAATGCTGTGAAGGCTCCTGTCAAACAAAAATAATAGCTGCACTTTTTCTGCTAAAAGATGTGCATTTATAATTTTTTTGGAAGGGTGAACTCAGCCAATGTAAGGGAGTACTACACTGACCACCAATGTAAGGGAGAACTACACAGACCACCAATGTAAGGGGGCAATACACTGACCACCAATGTAAAGGAGAACTACACTGACCACCACTGTAAGGGGGCAATACACTGACCACCAATGTAAAGGAGAACTACACTTACCACATTGGTAAGGGAGCATTACACTGATCACCAATGTACGGGAGTCCTACACTGACCACCAATGTAAGGGAGTCCTACACTGACCATCAATGTAAGGGAGTCCTACACTGACCACCATAGTTTCATAGTTAGTAAGGTTGAATAAAGACACCAGTCCATCCAGTTCAACCTGAGTGAGTGTCTACAATTGTTCCTATCCCTGTACATTGCACACTCACATCACATGTCCCTACCCTCAAGGAGCCCACAATCCAAGGTCCCCATTCATATATACTAGGGCCAATTTTGGACAGAAGCCAATTAACCTACCTGCATGTCTTTGGAGTTCTACACTTACCACCAATGTAAGAGGACATCCTTTCTACTGATCACACATACATGTAAGAGGTCATGTATTACATTGCCAACTAGGTCTGTATTCCTAGAACAAGGCTGCAAAAAAAATGGGTTTATAGTTGAGTGATTAATACAAATTATAAAATTCATAAAATATTTTTAATGCAAGCAAATACAATTGTAACAAATTGCAATTATTTATTATTACAAACTTTAACAATATGATACATATGATGATACAACAAGATGTAGAAGAAGAGAGAGAATGTCAATGATCATTCACTGCTTATTTGTATCTAAAAAAACTGGAATGTAAGTTCCTACACCGAGGGCGGGGCCACTGATAAGGCAGTACAGCCAGCACTCCTGTACTGTGCCTGGACCCCATCAGTTTGAAAGGAGGGCCCAGGCACCTGTTGAGCAGGAGGTCCGGCTGTACTTTCTTATTGCAGACACTACTCCTCTACTGCCTCCTCTGGCAGTGCTGCCAGCTTCTCCTCTTCTTTCTCCCAGGGGGCATTGGTTCTAGCGCATGCACCCCTTCCATCTGTTGTTTGGGCCCCCCTGTGTGCCCCTCTCCCCCTGCAGCGCTTCCGTCTTCCCTCCTCATCTCTCCTGCGGGCACACAGGGTATGTTTCAGGTTGGAGATCAGGGGAAGGGGTCAGTAAATGTAGTTTACTGGCCCCTTAAATTCCTGAATAAACACAGTGAGTGATCGGTACCAATCACTCCCGTGTCCATTCATCACTGAAGCAAAGTAAACTGTTGGACAAGGCCATTTCTAATGCAGTGCACGGCATGTACTTGCCATGCTACTGTAACAGTGCATTGGGGTGCCATTCAAAATATGTCACTGCAAGGTAACGCACTGCACTTGTTTATATGTAGTGGAAATGTTACCATGCGTTGCGATATCGCACAGTGAAATGCATATTTTACCAAGCGTTACCATAATGCACCAGTATGAACAGACACTTAGTATCTGCTACCTTTTCTTTTTGAAGTCACATTGATCAAATCAGACATTGTCGCACTGGCGCCCAGAAGGAAAGATTTATACAATCATTGCTTCTAATTATTGTTAATAGTAAAGCACAGCCAGGAGCCGAACCCTCATATAGCCATTGTGTGGTATCTGGAAATTGGCATATTGAACAGTGCTGCCCATTGTTTCAGTCGCTGGCAATGCTGGCACTCACCCATATTCCTAATAAGAGATCAAACCCATGTAATTAGTGTGTTGCAAGAGGCTGATGTCATATCACAAGGGGCTCAGAACTGAGCAAGGTGCATATACATTTATAGCAAACGGGGTAGATTTATATATAAAAAAGACTTCCACAATGTCATCGATAGACCTGGCACATTGTGCTGTGTATTACAGAATGCCATAGGTACCATGCTGTATGCAGACAATGGCTGAGCTGCTTTGGACCAAGAGGAGAAATCTGTTTTAGTAAATAGACTTGCAGCTACAAGTAAAACCTTCTGTGGTACATTCATGTCTGCCTCCAGGAATTCGTTTGGCTTGATTCAATAAGTCTGTGCAAATAGTAACAGAGGTGTGCAAATTGCAGTAAAACAGCAACCAAATTTCCTGAAACGTATATATAGCCAAAACTTTTTGGAGATATAACAGAAAAGGATTAAAACGCCCATCAATTCAATTTTTAAGACAAGGAAAAGAGCACTGTCACCCTATAAGAGGAAGCGCCCATACAAGGATCTTCATGGCAGGATCAACAGCTATTTTTTTGATGAAAGCTGTCATTTTAAAAACACTAAATGAACCACTTTAAGACCAGGCTTTTTCTGGCACTTTTTGTTTACACGTTTAAATCAGTATTTTTTGCTAGAAAATTATTTATATCCCCTAAACATTATACATTTTTTTTGGCAGAGACCCTAGGGAAAAAAATGGTGATTGTTGCAATTTTTTTATATCACACGGTATTAGCGCAGCGGTTTTGCAAACGCAATTTAAAAAATACACTTTAACCACTTCAATACCAGGCACTTAGATACCTTCCTGCCCAAGCCAATTTTTAGCTTTCAGCGCTGTCGCAGTTTGAATGACAATTGCGCGGTCATGCTACACTGCACACAAACTAACTTTTTTTATCATTTTGTTCCCACAAATAGAGCTTTCTTTTGGTGGTATTTAATCACAAAAAAAAAAACGAAAATTTTGAAAAAAAATAGTTTTTCTTTGTTTCTGTTAATTTTTTTTGTAAATAAGTACGTTTTCTTCTTCAATGACAGGCACTGATATGGCTGCACTGACAGGCACTGATAAGGTGGCACTGATGGGCATCGATGAGGTGGCACCAATGAGATGGCACTGATGAGGTGGCACTAATGAGGTGGCACTGACGGGCACTGATGTTGGGCACTGATAGGTGGCACTGGTATGCAGCACTGATGGGCACTCATAGGTGGCACTGATGGGCACTCATATGCAGCACTGATGGGCACTCGTAGGTGGCACTGATGGGTACTTATGGGTGGTACTGATGGGTACTTATGGGTGGAACTGATAGGTGACACGGATAGGCACTGATGGGCACTGATAGGTGAGCACTGATAGGTGGCATTGATGGACACTGATGGGTGGCACTGATGACACTGATTGGTGGCACTGATGACACTGATGGGTGGCATTGCTGGGCATCACTGATGTCACATGTTATATAATGGTGCCAGTCAGTGCCCATTTGTGGGCACTGATTGGCACAGATTGGGCAAAATTTGCACATGTGGATGGCCATGGGGTACATACCTGGCCATCCACATGTTGCCCCCTTCACTGGTGGTCCTGGTGGCTTCCCTGGTGGTCTAGTGTGGGCATGCGCTGATAATTAGCACATTGATTATCAGTGCAGCCCCATGAGAGGTGCCCATCAGCTGCCAATCAGTGCCCATCAACTGCCAGTCTTTGGCCAATTAGCAACGCCTGTCAGTGTCCATCAAAGTGCCAATCAGTGCCCATAAATGTGCCAATCAGTGCCCCATCAGTAATGCCCGTCAGTGCCCTTCAGATGCCAATCAGTAATGTCCATCAGTAGCTCCTCATGAGTGCTGCTTATCCAGTGCCATCTATCAGTGCCCATCAGTGCCACCTATTAGTGCCCCATCAGTGCCGCCTATCAGTGCCACCCATCAGTGCCGCCTATCAGTGCCACCTATCAGTGCCCATCAGTGCTGAATATCAGTGTAGCCTATCGGTGCCCATCAGTGGTGCATATCAGTGCCTCCTCATCAGTGCCACCTTATCAGTGCCACCTCATCAGTGCCACCTCATCAGTGCCCATCAGTGCCCCCTCATCAGTGCCCATTAGTGCAGCCTCATCAGTGCCCATCAGTGAAGGAGAAAACTAAATTTTGTAACAGAAACTTTTGTGCATTCCCACAACGCATACATGTAAATCAGCCTTAACAACTCACAACTCATGCGCACTGGGCGTTAAACCCCTGTGCATGGGATTCCAGTGTTTTCATGCAGGTGGAAGGCACAGGCCCCACTGCCAGCAGCCTGTTAAACTCTTTAAAAAGCCTGAAAGCTGCGGGACGGTGTACCAAGTGCTGCTAATGTTTCGGGCTGCATGCACCCAGGGGCAAATGCCCAGAATACAAGAAGTCTGAGTTGGGGACCTTCACCCCTGGGCACATACTGACCTAAACATTGGTACTATTTGGTGCACAGTCCAACCATCGCAGCTTTCAGCTTCTCATAGAGTATCAAACGCTGCCAGCAGCAGGGCTGGATGGTGCGTCTTTGCATTCCGCCCCCACAAAAACCTCAGAATGTCATGTACAGGGTGGTGAAAATGTACTTTGCAATACTCAATCACGTGTAAGGAAAATAAAACAATAAAAGGTTTTTTTTTTCTTGCACATGTTTGGACGATGGAAGTCAGCAGAGCTTCACCTCATTCGCTAAGCTAAGCTAAGGGAAATTCCCCAGCAAAATGAACAGCCTATTTGCCTTTAGTAAATCAAACCCACTGTCAACTTGCCCCTTTCAGGGCATAGTGACAATCTCTGC
The DNA here is from genome assembly GCA_028564925.1 of Lithobates sylvaticus. Taxonomy (NCBI): domain Eukaryota; kingdom Metazoa; phylum Chordata; class Amphibia; order Anura; family Ranidae; genus Lithobates; species Lithobates sylvaticus. The sequence goes on from CM053031.1 coordinate 43,987,377, forward strand.
TGTGAGGGAAAATACGGTTATTGGTGGAGATGAGAAAATAAATGTACAAGATAAAAAACGCTCAGGTTCCAAGATCAACAAAGATTAAAGTGGTTCTAAAGCTTAAATATTTTTTACCTTAATGCATTCCTTGCATTAAGGTAAAACAATGTTTAGATGTCAGCATCCCCCCTCACCCCCCTTTTGCTTACCTGATTCCTCATTCGATCCAGCGCCGTGCACGTCTGCAGCTCTTCTCTCCCCTCACTTCCAGGTCTCACTGGCTTTGCCAGGGGGCCACTGTTTGTGTCAATAGATGCAGTAGCGGGGCTCAGGAGCGAGCACGCACGAGTGCCCACATGGGAAGCCACTTCCCATGGGGGTATTGGACAGAGAGGAGATGCTAGAAGCATCGGCAGTAAAACCAAGAAGAGGAGGTTGCCGGACCTGCACAGAGCAGGTAAGTAAAGACATGTTTGTTATTTTTATTTTTTTTTTTTTTACCTTTACAATCGCTTTAAGGACACATTCACACTACGCACTGCTATATTGCATATGCTTTAACACAACACTTTATCAAGGTGCTCTGCGTTAAGGCAGCCTGTTCAGTTCTGAATTGACTGGGAGAACATCTTGATGGAAAAACAGGACACTATGCTTTACTGCAACGTGATAGTAAAAAAGGACTCTTAGGAGCAATGCGTTACACACAGTGTGGTGCTTTGCAGCTAGCTGTGCTTTGTAGTGTGCTATTTTAAGCAAAAAATTGTGCATGTCAGTTTCCAATGTTTAAGGTGCAATGAAAGCCCATTCAAAAGGAATTGCACTGCCTTAATGCAGCATGTCTTAATGTGCTGTGTTAATACATGTGCGTTAATGCAATACATTATGTGAATTGGCCCTTATGTATAGTATGTTTGTCTACGGGATCAGACTTTAGATGATGGCAACAATTACTGCAAAGGAGAGGCAGGGCATTCAGTAGAAGACCAGAGGCACTCAGTTGACGACTAGGGGCAAGCAGTAGAAGACTTGGGGCACTTAGTAGACCAGGGGCACTCAGTAGAAGACCAGGGGCACTCAGTTGAGGACAAGGGGCACTCAGTTGAGGACCAGGGGCACAACATAGAAGACCAGGAACACTCACATGAAGGCCAGGGGCACTCAGTAGAAGACCAGGGGCACTCAGTTGAGGACAAGGGGCACTCAGTAGACCAGGGGTACTCAGTTGAAGACCTGGGGCACTCAGTAGAGGACTAGGAGCACTCAGTTGAGGACCAGGGGCACAACATAGAAGACCAGGAACACTCACATGAAGGCCAGGGGTACTCAGTAGAAGATCAAGGACACTCAGAAGAAGATCAATGCACTAAGTAGAAAAACCAGGGCAATCAGTAAAGGACTAGGGGTACTCAGTTGAGGACCTGGGGCACTCAGTTGAGGACCAGGGGCACAACATAGAAGACCAGGAACACTAAGATGAAGACCAGGGGTACTCAGTAGAAGATCAAGGACACTCAGAAGAAGATCAATGCACTAAGTAGAAAAACCAGGGCAATCAGTAAAGGACCAGGGGCACTCAGTTGAGGACCAGGGGCCCAACATAGTAGACCAGGAACACTCAGATGAAGACCAGGGGTACTTAGTAGAAGATCAAGGACACTCAGAAGAAGATCAATGCACTAAGTAGAAAAACCAGGGCAATCAGTAAAGGACTAGGGAAACTCAGTTGAGGACCTGGGGCACTCAGTTGAGGACCTGGGGCACTCAGTTGAGGACCAGGGGCCCAACATAGTAGACCAGGAACACTCAGATGAAGACCAGGGGTACTTAGTAGAAGATCAAGGACACTCAGAAGAAGATCAATGCACTAAGTAGAAAAACCAGAGCAATCAGTAAAGGACCAGGGGCGCTCAGTTGAGGACTTGGGGCACTTAGTAGAAAACACAGAGCACTCAGTAGAAGACCCAGGGAACTCAGTAGAAGACTCAGGGGCACTCAGTCAAAAGCCAGTGCACTAACTAGAAAAACCAGGGCAATCTTTAGAGGACCATGGGCACTTAGTAGAAAACCCGGGGCACTCAGTAGAAGACCGTAGGTATTAAGTAAAAGCCCATGGGCACTTAGTTGAAGACCCAAGGTCACTCAGTAGAAGACCAGGGGCATATACTTTGGATACCACAGTTTCCTAAAGCCCCTGCTCATTGCTGTCTGTTACAAATGTTCCTGCAATATACACATTTCAAAAAATGAACAGCCTTTCAGATTTTTTTTGAATATCTACGGGTGTCTTTCAACTACTTTTCCTACATGGAGTATTGCCTATGGGTCATTTACACTTTTCACACATTGCCTGTATTGTCTTTCCTCTGTCTAGGAAGGGTCCTCTTCATGGTATTGTCTTTAGCTGTTATAGTGTAAACATTCTATTGCTGGACAAGAGGGTGAAATGGATATGTCAGATCTTCATACATGTAACATTTGGATCGCTGTCAGCTGTGTGACCTCTGAGAGAAAGACTATAATACAGGCTTGATTGGAGACAAGCCTCTTGTCCTGCTGATTTCAGAGAGTGTCAGTGCGGCAATTGACACTGAGAGGCAATAAGTATCAAAGAATAGCCTCTGACTACATGCTGTGTGTGGCTGATGTTCCCCCCAGCAGGAGAGCTGCCCACAGGTATCCCGACACATTCAGCTGTCTCACTTTACCTAGGCGGAGTGGTAGGGGGTCTGTGTAGGTCTTCAGGCAGCCTCAGTTCTGTACACACATGCTGCGAGGGTTTACTGCTGACCTGCACTGACTCTTCACCTGCTCGCCTCTCTGCTTTCATCTGCCTAAGTTCACTTTGGTTCTTATTACAGCTGCAGCCGTCTTGTGAAGTCTAATGAGCCTCAATAACTTTATGTTTTTTTTTGAGATTGGGACTAAGAAGCAGCTTTGGAATTTAAAGCATAGAAGTGCAGAAGCATAATAATGTGTCATAGTCTTGGAGTGCTAGATACCTGGGTTTAGGTCCTCCATGGGTTTTCTACTTTATCCTCATGTTAGTTTGGGTTCCCCCTGGATGTGCTGGTTGCTACCATAGTCCAAAAGCATTCCATTAGGTTAATCAGTTTCCACCCAATTATGGCACTAGGGACATTAGATTGTAAGATCCTTTAGAGCAAGGACTGATGTGAAAGGATTCACGTTTTCTTTAAAGTGCGGCGGAATATGTCAGCTTGATATAAATGAATATGTAACGCCCTCTACCTTAGGTAGGTAGGTGCTAGAATAGTGTTTTTGTGTGTACTGCCAGTTCAGGTAAATTTAGGCAGGCCTAGCTGTGAGCTAGGCCTATTTGTTTTTGATCTGGAGGTAGGGGAGTGGTTTAGTGCAGCAGTAGGTGACTGACATGTGCTTCAGCTCTCTGTCCCCTGGACACAAGGACCTTGTCAGGGACCCCACAAATATATATGAGCCTATTATCTTCTTACCTTTTTTAAGTGTGTTTTTATACCTTGCCATTAAAGTCGTTTTTAATACTGCACTTAGGTGACTCTTCCGGTTTTCTCCTTTTTGTCACTGTGCCCATGAATGCAGCTATACTGTGCCCATGAATGCAGCCTCACTGTCCATCAAATACAGCTTTACTGTGCCCATGAATGCAGCCTCACTGTGCCTGTGAATGCAGCCTCACTGTGCCCGTGAATGCAGCCTCACTGTGCCCGTGAATGCAGCCTCATTGTACCTGTGAATGCAGCCTCACTGTGCCCGTGAATGCAGCCTCACTGTGCCCATGAATGCAGCCTCACTGTGCCCATGAATGCAGCCTCACTGTCCATCAAGGCTATAAGAGAAGACATACCAGAGCCAGTGAGCGCTACAAATTCGACTGACTTTCTAAACCATTGAGTCAATGATTACCTAAGTTCCAAGTGCCTCATGGACATTTTTTTGGACTTCTTTCAAGTCTGATATGTAGAGCCATATATGTAAAGATATATCATCTTAAAGGTCTACTAAAATGAATGAAGTGCTGCTCCCTTTATATATTGACTGGCAATGCCTACTCAAAATTAATTAATAAAGTGTATATATAAATTATATATATATATATATATATATATATATATATATATATATATATATATATATATAAAGGAGAGCCTTTATGCTCCCTTTAATGAGGGGGAGGAGGTGACTGCTGCGATCAGTTCTTTCCCTAATGGTAAAGCAATACAAAATCACACCGCTCTGAACAGAAAAGCCAAATGCTGAGACGTTGTCACAACTAGTCCTCTGGCTCAGGATGTCCCTCCCACATCCGGAAACGAACCACAAATGTACATAGAAGTGCTGGCACCACTGGAAATTTAGTCTTAAATGTTATTGTTGTCTTATGACCATGATAAAAAGAACAATCAGACGCGTTTCGGCACGCAGGCCTTGTTCACAGCACGCTATTTCGCAATTTCGTTATGCCTATAATGCCCAATTTGGATCAGCTGTGATTAGTGTCGAATGGGGGATTTGGAGGCCTTGCTCTGTGATGTTCCTCTAACTCAAGCCTCGTCTACTATATACAAGCAATTAGGCATAGACACCAGTAAGGTCCTTGTGCTTTGTAGAAATGCCTGGGCGATGGATTTTTCGCAGCTGGATGGGAATGATTGGGATGATCTCTGGGAGGTTACTTTTTCTAGACTGGTGTCGGCCAGAGACCATCTCATACAGTACAAGTTTTTACATAGAATATACCTCATTGCCGCAAGAGTGATTAGGATTTTATCCACTCAATTGTCCAGTTGCTGGTGGTGTACTGCACCCAGGGCGGGTTTTACCCACATATTTTGGGAATGCACAGCTATACAGCAGTTCTGGTTGGAAGTTATGCATTGTATTCAAGAAGTTACAACACTATTTATTAGGCCATCTATTGACATATGCCTTTTGGGACTGGTAGACTCCTTGGCCCCAAAGAAGGTGATTCGTACTCTGTTAACCCTGTTGCTGTACTATGCCAGGAAACGTATTATTGTTTCATGGAAAAAGCCTGTACCACCTGCTGTTTCTGCTTGGAAAGAGCTTATCAATAAGGCTCTACCATTTTACAAGACAATATATACTAGTAGAGGAATTCCAAATATATTCGATAAAGTGGGGTGGATGGGTTAATAGCATGTCTATGGTGTCAGAGTAGAACACTCTTTTTTAAGCTCTTAAAGTCCCACAGTAGGTTTGTTGTATTGGAATGCGGACCGGTGATCTAGATTGTCTCCCAATGATATGGATGATATGAGTGGGAACTAGCTATTATTTATCCATTTGACATGTAGATTTGCATTGCCTCATGTGGGTTAATTCTAGAGAAGGGGAGTCTGCAATTCATAATACCGTAATGACTAATTTCGGACCCATTTAGTCTGCAAGACATATTTGAGGTAGATTTTATTGCTTTATTGTTTTTATTGCTGTTTATGTCCCCACATGGTAGATTCACTATTTTATTGTATCCTGCTGATCAATATCACTGAAACAAAGTGATAGAAATTCCAAACTGTTATTATTGTCACAAGAACAAGAAGTGTGGCAAAATCTTCTAATGGGCATGCCTGCTCTGGCGCCCTCACTTTGTAAAGATTTTTGTTAAATTCCTATTGTGTTTTCAGGCTAGGAAGTAAAGCAAAATCTCCTTAATGGGACATAAAGAATCTGTCAGAGTATCTGTAACTAACTAATATATTACCCTCTTGCAGTGCCTCTAAAAATGTATTATGTGTCTGCACTTACATATTCTTTATATAGCTTTTTAGATTATTGCATTTCATAGCAAGGTTGCTCACTCATTAAAGTTAAGCTGCGTACACACTTTGGATTTTCCAATAGGAATTGTGTGATGACAGGCTGTTGGCAGAAAATCCGAACATTTGTATGCTCCATTGGACAATTGTTGTCGGATTTTCCACGGACAAATGTTGGATGGCAGGCTTTAAAATTTTCCGCGGACAAATGTCTGTTGTCGGATTTTCCAAACGTGTATACACAAGTCCGTCAGACAAAAGTCCAAAGTACAAACATGCATGCTCGGAAGCAAGGACGAGCTGGAAGCGGACGGTCTTGTAAACTAGCGCTCGTAATGGAGAATTAACATTCGTGACGTGGCAAATTATGAAATCTCGAAATGCAGCGCACAATTCTCTTCTTTTTTTAATGGGATAATAATGAAGCTGCTTTGCTGGTTATACTGATGGAGTTATGGCAAACGTATTTTAAAAGGCTTTTATTTTTTAGTGATATCAAGAATAATATTATTATGCTTTTTTTTTTTTTTTTTGGGCAAGTTACCACAACACCATTATTAAGATAAAAGATTTTGGTGTTCCTTGTCAATTTTACATTGTATTTTTTTAAATGTAACTGCCTACTCAAAATGTCATTAGAAGTAAAACACATAACCAAGTATTACTCTCCACAATTTTCTTCTTGTGCATTAAAAAAAGAAAACAAATAAAATTAGACATGCTATCTGCCAATAGAAATTAACCAAAAAGTGCATTCTATGCATCCAAAAATATAGAAAATATACCAAATCAAATCATTATTCAACCAAAAAATAAAATTATGTGTCCTGCTTCTTAATATGGATGTCAACAATGCCAAGAGTTGGTGAAAGCAGGTGTCCGTCATCCGGAGATAATTCTGAAAATCATCCGGATTATTCTTCTGGATCTCCCACAGCAAAGGCATATGACATAATTGGTCACGATTAATAAAGCAACCAATTTTTGGTCCAAGAAATCCTCCTCCTCCTCCTATTCCTGGACTGGACTTGAGTCAAAGCAATAACTCCAAGGCCAATAACAAATAACACGTTATCTCCTCCGATTCCACAACATGTCTGGTTGACGAACGGCTGTTCAGAAACAAACTGGAAAGCACAAAATGAAAAGCGCAAACTGAAAAGTGCTAAATAAAAAGTGCGAAATGAAAAGCACGAATCAACACTCACCAAAATTCTACTAACAGAAATTTTTCAGAAGGAGCCCAAAGGGTGGCGCTAAAGAGCTGAAAAACCACGTTGTACGTCACTACGTTCGTGTTTGTTGGCCGACAATTGTGTGCCGTTTGTATGTAAGACAAAATCCAGGCACACGCCCTCGGACAAAAGTCTGAGGTTTTGTCTGCAGAAAATCCGATCGTGTGTACGGGGCTTTACAATACTCTCGGTCTGCTCTGTCTCTGGGTATCACTCATTCACATGTGTTCATCAACTGTACAAATAAACCTTGCCCTGGGGAAACCAGAACAGTCAAATCAAACATTCAAATCCACTGGATTAAATCTCCAGAGCCAACGGGCCCACGGTTGGCATGACTCACAAGGTACCAGTAGATGACCGTCACAGTGATGGTTGAAAGGTATGTCTATGAATACTTTAACTGATCATTGAGGTCTGCAGTGGCCCAACTGCCTTTAACAATGATTTCCAAAATATTAACTACACCAAAATGTTTGTCAACAAATAGATCACTTTAAATTCTACGGCATACAATAAAAACCAGGATAAGCTATTCAATTTGTTCTCCATACTTTTCTTTAGCCATGATTGTTTGCATTTGCTCATACTGTACCTACAGATTAATCTTAGCTAGCCTAGGGAAGGGCTGACCTGAGGTCAAAGAGTTTGATTGTACTGCGGAACAATCCCTTTTTAGAGTGACTGTAATATGATAGAACCCATTCTGATGCAGCATTCTATGTATGAAGTAAAACATGTACATGTGAATATATATTTATATGTAGCGGTACCCTCTTAAGGGCTGCTGATTGACTCTATACCCCACTGGCTATCCCGACTCTGCAGATGCCCTCTTACCTCTGGCGCCTCGGGTTCCATGGTGTAATGTGATATTATCAATGAAAACCACACACAGAGCTACTAAACCACTTAAGTAATTTACTGTAATAGATGTTGAACATTAAAGGAAGTGCAATTCAGTGTAACCAATAAGTGACAATGGATAACATTAAACATAAACTTGAGAGTTGCAGATCAAATAGTTACGTAATGAATGTATGCGAACTGGTGCACAATGGGATAAACATCCAATTTACTCCAACACTTATATTCAGCGGCTTTCCGCTGCAACCTCAAAGCACACCCGCACACCAAAACTGCAGTATAATGTTATGAACATGCAACAGTACAATACAAAAAAAAAATATATATATATATCCTTTACTCAAGGGCTCCCCCTATGTTGTAATGCAATGTCCCAAATGCACAGCGAACTGTGATGCTTTGTAGAAGATGATAAAGAAAAGTCCCTTGTCTTCTTGGGATCTTTAGCTAGCTTATGCTATTTAGACTGCAGTATTTGTAAATCCATAAAGGGAAACAAGTAGAGAGCAAATTGTAGAGTAGATGATGCGATAGTAATCCTGTACTTGCACTTGCAAGGCACTTGTAATACTTTCTCATTAGCAGCGGGTACAGCTCAGCATTAACTTTATAGCACAGGGAAAGCAAACCCTGAAGTTCCACTGTAGGCAGCCTATGAATAAATGAGATTACTCCTTTAGGACTACAAGTCTCACCAGCAGTCTGTAACTATACAGTAACAGTACACTATATTGATCTGAGCAAATGCCCGCTCACCACAACAGGCCCAGATGTCTGTAGGGCTCCTTTCCTGATATCTTAGTCCGATCCGAAACTGGCGCCGTCACACCGCACCGTCTGATGGCTGAAGACTGTAATGCTTGAGACCTCCAAATGTCACGGGTCCTCCGGTCCATCCGCACGCTGGTTCAGCTGGCTGTGCTCATGAACACCTCAGAGGCTGATTGATTCTGCTCCGCGCCTCACAGGCCGCAGTTTCCCGGTCACTCACACAGACCTCCCTGAATGGCGTCCCAAGAGTTTGAAATATGGTCGTGCTGTACCTTTTATATCCACTCCCAGCATGCAGTGCAGTAACTTAGCCTTGTGGGTCTGTGACTTGGCACTGTGGGTTTAGTAGTTCCCAAACTAAGTTAACACATGAGTCACTTCCTCCTTAAACCCCATCTCCCCGGATAGCAGATCTCTGTGACCACAAAGGCATGCTATCTAAAAAGTCTCTGATAGAAAATATCAAATGCCTGATACTGAAAACTATGGACTCACCCAAATACATCATTATATACAAACCCTAACACGCAAGGGTGATTTAGCAACAATTACTCCAATGGAACACTTGTGTCGACAATATGATAAACTCAGGGGCCATATATCTGCTATATATACGATTTTGAAACATATCTTGGTAAAACTGAATTATATGACTCAATGGGAACAGGATTTCATTTTGAGGAGTGGCACTCGATAACGGAGGCAGCATCTCGATCGCTCACCAATACCTCCATCATAGAGGCCAACTATACGGTTTTATTAAGATGGTATATGGTACCGGCCAGACTGGCCACCATTGTGCCTGGAGCCACCCCAGGGTGCTTTCGTGGATGCGGCCAGGTGGGAACAGTATATCATGTATGGTGGACATGCCCCAAGGTCAGAAGATTTTGGATAAGGGTTTATGACTTTATATATACCCTCACCTAGATTAATTTGGTGAAGTCCGCAAAGCATGCACTCCTGGGTGACTGGGTAGCTGAAGCCTCAAAAAACCATAGAAGGCTTCTTACATTTATATTCATATCAGCAAAAATCACGATAGCAAGAAACTGGAGGTCTGCAGCCCTAACATTTGACCAATGCAAACAAAAAAAGTCATGGCTTATGTTAAATGAAAGATTGACAGCAATTGTACAGGATAAGATGAAGTTGTTTAACAAAATATGGGACCCATGGATCAGATACCTAACAAATGATCCCAGGACGATCACAAACCAGAACCCTTCCTGAAGGGCAAGCCAAGGAGCTTGGAGTCCCACCCCTCACTAACTCTCCTTCCAAGTTCTACCCTCTACTAAAGTGGAGTGCCCCCCCTCTCCCTCCTTTTATTTTTGATCTACCTCATTTTCTCCCTCGGCAAGGCACTGAACTAATGAGGTCGGGATGGTGCCCCCCCAGCAATCCGGAAGACCAGACTCCCCCAATAGAGAGATGGGGAGCTGGTGTTTCCCAGTGGGTGGGACGTATTCCGAGGCCTACGTTAAAGAGCATGCACAAGGCCACAGTAAACGAGGTAATGTTTACAGTTGAGGAATCTTTGTAGGATATGGTATATACGCCATAATACTAGAATAAACAAGGTACGGTTAATACCGAGACATGATAATTGGCCTCAAACTCAAAAGGAGGATTCCTTACGTATATTGTATTATATGTATAATGTATTGAGGATACTGTACAATGTTCAATGTGATGCCAAGATTTGTCACTTGTTTTGTAAAAACTTTAATAAAAATCATTGAAACATAAACCATATCTCCCACAATGCTTTGTAACTCTGCTTCACAGAAATTAAACAAAGTCTTAATAGCATACAAAGGACACTAGAGGGAGCCAAACTCATTGGTAACCAGCATAACTGTAATGCCTATTTTAGAAAAGCATGGCTACACATATAATAATGCAGTATATAAAAAATAGAAATAAACCATCATTGGTTGTCTTCTTCCCCATTATACTTTCATCAGTGACATCCTAAATGATACACAAAAATGTAAATAGGCTGGGTTCTGTTATCTATACATGGCTCTGTTACCTACCCATATAGAATTTCACAGCCATCTATACTCTTATTGTGAATCTTCCTTCTGTTTCCATCTTCCTTTATCTGAAACGTCAGTCATCACGGACCTTGTTCATCCCAAACTCGGTCTTTAATTGCGCCTTGTTAAGACGATATCGCTGGGAGTATTATCTTTACCTGATGCTCTCTGCTACTTCCTCTTAAATAGAGACCACTGTGACAGTAATGACAATTAAGTTACATTAAATAGGGGAAAAATATTTAGGAGGTCAGTTTACAAAAGTTGTAAGTGAATCAATGAATTGTTTCTTGATGGGTAAGAACCTAATTAAGGAACATCAAGCAAGCAATTCCACAAAAACAAAACCTTTTTGTTTAACTTCAAAGTTATGAAATTCTTTTTCAGTTCAATGTCCTCTATGGTCACCATAAAGGTGTACTCATTCCGTAACCTTATATTAATGTCACTTAAACTAAAAAGATTCCAGATGAAAAAACAGCAAGAAGGGCACACCAGCCTAGTGCGTTACCTCAAACACCATTTATTACCAAAAAAGTTAAATATATATACTCACAAAATTCTGAAAGATCAGAGCACTAATAAGGTATATCCTTTGAAATACATGAGCACATTTGTTTTGTACAATATGGTATTGCAAAGGTCTTCCATATTAGATTTGTAGGCTTGGAGGTACAGATAGACCAAGGGGGTTATTTACTAAAGGCAAATCCACTTTGCACTACAAGTGCAAACTACAAGTGCAAAGTGCACTTGAAATTGCACTGAACGTGCACTTGGAAGTGCAGTCGCTGTAGATCCGAGGGGGACATGCAAGGAAAATAAAAAACAGCATTTTAGCTTGCACATGATTGGATGATAAAATCAGCAGAGCTTCCCCTCATTTCAGATCTTCCCCACAGATTTACAGCGACTGCACTTCCAAGTGCACTTTCAGTGCAATTTCAAGTGCACTTTGCACTTGTGGTTTGCACTTGTAGTGCAAAGTGGATTCGCCTTTCGCAAATAACCCCCAACGTTTTTTATTTTTTGCTATATTAAATATCCCAATTTAAAAAAAAAAAATGTTTTCCTCAGTTTAGGCCGCTATGTATTCTTCTACATATTGTTAGTAACAAAAAATTACAATAAGCGTATATTGATTGGTTTGCGCAAAAGTTATAGCGTCTACAAAATAGGGGATAGATTAATGGCATTTTTATTATTTTTTTTTTTTACTAGTAATGGCGGCGATCTGTGATTTTTTATCATGACTGTGACATTGCGGCGGACATATCGGACACTTTTGACACTATTTTGGGATGATTCACATTTATACAGTGATCAGAGCTATAAAAATGCACTGATTACTGTATAAATGTCACTTGCAGAGAAGGAGTTAACACTAGGGGTTAAATGTGTTCCCTTGTTAGTGTTTTCTAACTGTAGGGGGAGGGGACTAACAAGGGGAGGAGACCAATCGGTGTTCCTCTGCACTGGGAACACACCATCAGTCTCCGCTCACCTGACACGACGTGGATCTGTGTGTGTTTACACACACACACAGATCCACGGTCCTGCTTTGGTTTTGGGCAATCGCAGGTGCCCGGCGGACATCGCGGCCGCCGGGCATGCGTATCGGCTCCCGAGTGACGTGGCGCCTCCTAGATGGCCGGCGAAGCCGAGGATGTCATATGATGCCCGCCCAGGATGCCCGCCCAGGATGGGAGATCCCTCCTGTGGACATCATTTGACAATGGCTGGGATGGGAAGTGGTTAAAGATGGTGCAGCCATAAGACCATACAGACAGAAAAAGATTACAGCGCACACATACAAAAATTACATTTAACTCCTTCAAGTGAATGGGGCCACACTGCAATTGGGATCCAAACGCTCACGGTTGTGAAGCAATATTCTCATTAAAAACGCTCATTTGACTCTAAAAAAAAAAAAAACATTCAGGCTGCTTTCACACTGAGGCGGGCGGGCGCTGGCGTTAAAGCGGCGCTATAGTTAGCGCCGCTTTACCGTCATTTTAGCGAGGCGCTATTCGGCCACTAGCGGGGCGGTTTTAACCCCCGCTAGCAGCTGCGATTTGCCGGCGGGTTTGCAGCACTGCCCCATTGTTTTTAATGGGAAGGGGCGCTTTAGGAGCAGCGAATACACCGCTCCTACAGCGCTCCAAAGATGCGACTTGCAGGACTTTTTCGACCGTCCTGCAAGCGCACCGCTCCAGTGTAAAAGCCCTCGGGGCTTTCACATTGGAGTGAATTGAGCGGCTCTTTCAGGGTGCTTTGCAGGTGATATTTTTAGCACTTTAGCGAATGCAAAGTGCCTCAGCGTGAAAGTAGCCTCAAGAGGCAGCAGTATCACTGTTTGAATGCCTGTCAGCTGCGCCTGCACCACTCATTGGAAAGTGATTCACCCAGATCGCTCTTCACAAAGTGGCACGTGTGTAAACAAGTCCTGAGGGCCTGTGTGGTGTGGCGACCGGCAGTTTTTAGCCATGGATCAACGCCAGTCACCGCAAAGTTTTTATGTGCCCCGTTCACACCACAACGGACATGAGAGGGGCAGAACAGTGCATTTTTGCAATGGAACAGTACTCACCTGAAGTCACCTTCGGTCACTGCACTGCAGCACTGCTGTGGTGAATAGGAATGATCAAAATGTAAATTTGACATTTCAATAAAGTTAAAAAAAATAAAGTAAACATGCCCTGCCTTGTAAAAACTCAAAGCACGGCCCGACCGCCGGCATACAACATACACAAGCCCATAAGTTGAAACGTTTTAGCGTTCTGGCTAATGTGAAGGAGCTCAAATCCAATAACAAACTCTTTGGCAGGTAAAACTGATCATTTATATGTATTTAACTCATCTTAAATTACTAATTAGATTGTGAAATGACATGTATTTACAATGCTTTTGGCCTAAAGTTCAGCTTTAAAATGAGCATTGTAAAATCATAACCCAAAGAATTCCTAGTCTCTGAGATTTCACAAACGTTTGTTTAGCTAAGATGATCGCTAATACCTTCTGTGGCTGTTTTATTATCTGGGCTGTTCCTCTGATCTCTCCATATAAACTCCCCGTGGCCTCGGTGAGATGAGCTTATACTGATGACAGATTAGTAATGTCAGAGCATTGAAGGCCTATTCATGAGAAGATTACTACCAAATTATAAACAAGTGTCTGTTATTTGTGCAGTTATCTCAGCTTAGTTCTGTACCAGCCGAGGGTGAGCGCTACCCAGAGCATCGTCCTTCCCAGTGTGTTTATTAAAAGGAGAGTCCATCAAATATGGTTATTTGAAGTGATTTCTTCCTCAGTTTAGGCCGATATGTATTCTTCTACATATTTTTTATAAAAAAAATCCCAATAAGCGTATATAGTTTGGTTTGCGTTGTAGCATCTACAAACTACGGGATAGATTTAGGGACTTTTATTTAATTTTTTTTATTATTTTACTAGTAATGGCAGCAATCTGCGATTTTTAGCGGGACTGCCACATTGCGGCGGACAAATCTGACACTGAGTGACACTTTTTGGGAACCAGTGACACCAATACAGTGATGAGTGCTATAAAAATGCACTGATTACTGTATAAATGGCACTGGCAGGCAAGGGGTTAACACCAGTGGGGATCAAAGAGTTAAATGTTCCCTAGGGAGGTGCTTACTAACTGTGTGGGGCAGTGTCACACTGAAGCAAAAGAGAGATCCGTGATTCAGCTTAGCTGAATCACAAGATCTCTCTTTCCCTTCCTGATAGATCTGCTGTTTGCCTTGTTTACACAGACAGACAGCTGATCCAGCTCTCCTGTGAACAATTGGCAGGTCGTGGTGGCCAGACCCGCAGATTGGTTCCCGCTGTGTCCAATCACAGCGGGAGCGACGCACACAGAGATCCACGGTCCTGATCTGTAACGAGCGATTGCGCGTACCTGGAATTCTTCTTTAAAGTATATGTAAACCCTCACTTTGAAAAACAACACGTTCAGATTAAAATAGAAATTAGGCAAAACATTTGTGTATGCAAACAAAAAAAAAGGTTATAAATACCTTTTTACCGCTTTTTCTAAGTGATCGCATTCCCTCTGAGGGCAGCACAGTGGTGTAGTGGTTAGTACTTTCACCTAGCAGCAATAGGGTCGCTGGTTCAAATCCCGACCACGACACCTTCTGCCTGGAGTTTGCATGTTCTCCCTGTGCCTGCGTGGGTTTCCTCCGGGTACTCTGGTTTCCTCCCACACTCCAAAGACATGTTGGTAGGTTAATTAGATCCTGTCGATAAAATTGGCCAAATATGTGTATGTTGTATGTATATGTGTTTGTAAGCATGGCAGGACCCCACAGGGCAAGGACCGCACTATACCACAGATGGACACCAGTGGCAAAAAGCACCCTGAGGCGATTCAGTTCGCATAGGTTGCGCTATACAAGTCAGTCATTCAATCTGTTCTCAGCTATATAAGATCTGAAGGAACAGAAACAGCAGCACATCAATCTTCCCAGTGAATGGCAGTGCAGGGAGGGAGTGTGTCAGCACCAGTTTGATCATTGGAGGAGAGCAAGCTGAGTTCCCAGCACAGCCAGAAAACTGACCACACTGTTCTCTCATGCCTGGTCAGTTTTTAAAAGGAAAGCAGAGGGACTGGCAGGGATTTCACACAAAGGTAAAAATACATCAGGAGACTTTTTTTCTTATACAAGTACATGGCAAAGCAGGAACATATCGGGAATATGAAATGTTGTGTTTACATATTCTTTAATTGTAAGATGTCCAATAGTTATTAAATTGGCAAGCAGAGTCAGTAATAGTTTTGGATATGTAGGATTTGTGTGATGGCACTTTCAAATCTTTCTTGAATGAAAAATGATTTTAGTCTTTGCTGACCCCCTTCCTAAGATGCCAATTTCCTGGTTGTTATGCTGGTCCTCTAGCTTCAGTCCATTGAGCCACTGACCTCCTGCACCAAATATGCAGATCAGAAAACTACAGCAGGCCAGACATTAACTATTTTGACCAATCAATGCCCATCAGTGACACCAATCAGTGTCCAATAGTGATGCCAGTCAGTGCAGCCTTTCAGTGCTTATCAGTGGTGCCTGCTCATCAGTGCTGCCCATCAGTGCCTCCCATCAGTGCCACCATTCAGTGCCTATCAGTGCCACCATTCAGTGCCCATCAGTGCCACCAATCAGTGCCCATCAGTGACACCAATCAGTGCCCATCAGTGCCTGCTCATCAGTGCTGCCCATCAATGCCCATCATTGCTGCCTATACGTGTCGCCTATCAGTGCCCACCAGTGCCACCTCTCTGATCGTGGTAAGGGGACTCTGATGGAGGCGCCTTACCACGTGATCAGCTGTGACCAATCACAGCTAATCATAGCGTGAACCAGGAATGGCCAGTATAACCGTCTTTCCTTCGGTTCGCGCTGACAGGGAGAGCCAATCGGCAGCTCTCCCTCTCAGAGGGGGGGTCTGCGCTGATAATTAGCACATTGATTATCAGTGCAGCCCCCATTAGAGGTGCCCGTCAGCTGCCAATCAGTGCCCATCAGCTGCCATGATTTGGCCAATTAGTAACGCCTGTCAGTGCCCATCAAAGTGCCAATCAGTGCCCATAAATGTGCCAATCAGTGCCCATCAGTGCCACCTATCAGTGCTACCTATTAGTGCCCATCAGTGCCACCTATCAGTGCCTACCAGTGCCACCTATCAGTGCAGCATCATCAGTGCCCATCAGTGCAGCCTCATCCGCGCACATCAGCGAAGGAGAGAAATTACTTATTTACAAAATTTACTGACAGAATTTTTTTTTCCACATTTTTGGTCTTTTTTCTTTTTTTTTGCAAAAAAAACAGCAGTAATTAATACCACCAAAAGAAAGCTCTATTTGTGTGAAGAAAATTCTAAAAAAATGTATTTGGGTACAATGTTGCATGACGCGCCATTGTCATTAAAAGTGCAACAGCGCTAAAAGCTGAAAAATGGCCTGGGCAGGAAGGGGGTGAAAGTGCCCAATATTGAAGTAGTTAAACAAGGTAAATGAACCATGCCAACATTAACTAGATGGGGCAAAGTCTTAAATGTGGGTGGAACTCTGCTTTAATAAATCAAAGTTCTGAAGCTTGAGGATGGAGATGACAGCCAGACGGATAGCATTTGCAGCATACGAAGCCAGCAATGGCAGCCTCCTGTCTCAGGAGAAGTCAAGGCTGTACATCACTTGATCATTAGGAAGGAGAAGGGTAAAACCATTTAAAGGGGCAGTAAATCTTGCGCTGTCACTAAACATAGACAAATGTACATCTGTGATGGGTGTGATCACACTGGAATTTGCTGGCCCCGGGCAGCAGCACCTTTCTCTGCGGAGTGCCCAGTTGTAAATCTCCAGTACAGGTACCGAGGGCTAAAGGACTGAATTAAAGGTTGTGTGAAAGGCGATGAGGAATTAGACCTTTGCAGAAAATCATTTATCATGTAAAAGACCCAACAATTACAGCCAGGTTCAGGTTTCTGCAATAGACCGGCAGCCCATTGTCCAGGCCAGCCTAGACCCTAATTAACCATTTCACACCTTTACAGGGAGCAATTACAGCAAAACCAACATCAATGAGCATAAAACACTTGTTGTTTTTTGCTGTCTAAACAAAAGCCTAACCTAGAGCATAAGGTGTGTTCTATAATAGATAGAGAGCAGCAATATAACTAATAATGGGCAGACCAGGGATTAATGAGCAGGCCCTTTCCCACTGTCTCATTGCTCTTGGAAATGGATGTCCATTTTCTAGCAATTGGATGATGGCACTTAACCACTTCAATACCGGGCCCTTCCTGCCCAGACCAATTTTCAGCTTTCAGCGCTGTCGCAATTTGAATGACAATTGCACGGTCATGCTACACTGTACCCAAACTACATTTTTATCATTTTGTTCCCACAAATAGAGCTTTCTTTTGGTGGTATTTGATCACCTCTGTGATTTTTATTTTCTGCTAAACAAATAAAAAAAAGACCAAAAATGTTGAAAATAATATTTTTTTGTTTCTGTTACAAAACTTTGTAAATAAGTACGTTTTCTCCTTCACTGATGGGCACTGATGGGGCTACACGGACAGTCACTGATAAGGCGGCACTGATGGGCACCGATGAGGTGGCACTGATGAGGTTGCACTGATGGGCACTGATAGGTGGCACTGATATGCAGCACTGACGGGTACACATGGGTGGCACTGATGAGCACTGATAGGCGGCACGGATGGGAACTGATAGGTGGCATGGATGGGTACTGATAGGCAGCATGGATGGGCACTGATAGGTGGCATGGATGGGTACTGATAGGTGGCACTGATGTACACTAATTGATGGTACGGATGCATGCCAATCAGTGCCAAACAATAATGACTGACAATCAGTGATGCCCATTGTGGGCACTGATTGGCATCCATTGTAGGCACTGATTGGCATCCCTGTTGGTCTAGGGTGGCATACCTGGTGGTGACATCCCTGGTGGTCCTAGTGGCATGTCTAGTGGTCCAGTGTGGGCATCCTCGGGGGGACTGCGCTGATAATCAATCAGCACAGACCCCCCCTGTCAGAGCAGCAGCCGATCAGCTCTCCTCTACTCGCGTCACTCAATGGCTCTTCCTGTTTACACTGTGATCAGCCGTGATTAGACACGGCTGATCACATGGTAAAGAGTCTCTGTCAGAGACTCTTTACCTAGATCGGTGTTGCGGTGTGTCAGACTGACACACCGCAACAACTATCGCCGTGATGTGCGCCCCCGGGGGCACGCAGCGGCTTGATATCCTGGCGACGTCATATGACGTCCGGGCAGGATATTAAAACCACTTTGCCGACGTCATTTTTCTATATGGTGGGCGGCAAGTAATAGAAGTATAGAATTTTGTTCAAACGCTCGGATAAGAAAGCGTAAAAATTACTAGTTCATGGACTTTTTGCTTGAGTGCCATGTCAGTGTCTCAATTTACGTGTTCTACTATGGCAGTGGTCCCCAAACTGTGGCCCAGAGCCCAGATCTGGCCTTTATCTGGACTTTGGGGCACGATTCCACCAACTGACACCAATGATGGAGCACCATCCCCCTACTGACACTATCAATGGGGCACTATTTTTCTCATTGTGCACTGTTAACTGTGGGTCCTTATAGAGACAGGTGTGTGCCTTTCCAAATCATGTCCAATCAACTGAATTTACCACAGGTGGACCCCAATCAAGTTGTAGAAACATCTCAAGAATGATCAGTGGAAACAGGATGCACCTGAGCTCAATTTTGAATGTCATGGCAAAGGCTTTGTTTTTTTATTTTTAATACATTTGCAAAGATTTCAAACAAACTTCTTTCACGTTGTCATTATGGGGTATTGTTTGTAGAATTTTGAGGAAAATAATGAATTTAATCCAATTTGGAATAAGGCTGTAACATAACAAAATGTGGAAGAAGCGCTGTGAATACTTTCCGGATGCACTGTATATATACAATATGTTTGTACTGTAATTAAGGAGTATTTAGTGAGTACAAGGAATTCAGCATACAAGTGTGGTGCATACTAGGAGTAGGCTCAGACCCTAATAAGCCACGTCCAATAATCATCATAATTTAACCACGTACAATTTTATGCATACTGCGGGTCCTCATTTCCCTAAGATGTTTCTCATTCTCAAGTTTTAAAATTGGGAGGTATGAACTTGTAGACACTTGACTTATCACTACATCACAGGATGGGGATGCTAATGGCTTATCTCACAATGCTGTTGAGTGAGTTGGGATAATTCAGCCAAACTGCTATTGTCCCCCGGAGATAACAGTAGTGTTGGAGGAGCATGCTATGTACACACAGGCATATCTGTGCACAGTCAGCAGTTTTCTAGAAGTAAAGCAGACCATACGCCAGTAGAATTTCAGTTAAAAAAAAAATTGTTTTCTAATGTTTGTTTTATTTTCTGATGATCAATGGAGTCAAACTGTATTCATTTAGACCAGGGGTCTCCAAACTTTCTAAACAACGGCCAGTTTACTGTCCTTCAGACTTTAGGGGGGCCGGATTGTGGCCATTGGGATTAGAAAAGGTCCAGACGACAGTGGGAAAAAACAATGTCCCATCATTGGAGTCATTGGGCCACATTGTTAGTGTCATTGGGAGAAATTGGGCCCCATCATAGGTGTTATTGGGAGGAATAGTGTCCCATCATTGGTGTCATTGGTAGGCATTTTGCCCCATCATTGGTGTCATTGGACCCCATTGTTGGTGTCATTGGGAGAATTGTGTCCCATCATTGAAGTCATTGGCCCCCATTATTAGTGTCATTGGGAGAAATTGTGCCCCATCATAGGTGTCATTGGGGGGCATTGTATCCCTTCGTTGGTGTCATTGGGAGGAATTGTGCCCCTTTATTGATGTCAGTGAGGGGAATTATGCCCCATTGTTGGTATCAATGGATGAACTAGTGCCCCAATGGCTGCATAAAAGCATCATTGGAGTCATTGGGCCACATTGTTAGTGTCATTGGGAGAAATTGTGCCCCAAGGGCTGCATAAAAGCAAGCAAAGTGCAGCATCTGGCCCCAGGGCCGCAGTTTGGCGACCACTGATTTAAACCCTAGTCAATCTTAGTCGACCAAGAAAATGTAATGATTTGACTACGAACGTTCCAACAAAAATCTAACCACGTATAGCCATATTAAGCTATGTTAAGAATAATGACAAATATATTTGAAATATTTTAGCTCTGGTAAACCCATTAAACTTTTTCATCAAAACCCAAGAACAAAAATGTAAAGTGGTTATAAAGGCTGAAGTTTTTTTTAACATAATGCATTATCTGCATTAAGATAAAAAACATTTTTGGTGCAGCTTCCCCCCCAATACTCACATGAGCCTGATCTCGATCCAGCATTCTGCCCAAGAGCAGTGGCGCTGCTCTCTCTCTCCCTCCTCACTGGACTCAGTGATAGCAGTGGGAGCCATTGGTTCCAGCTGCTGTCAATCAAATCCAGTGATGAGGGAGCAGGGGGTGGGGCTGAAATGTAGTGTGGCTTGGGAGTGAGCATGCACTAGTACCCCCCTAGCAAGAGTGTTGCTATGGGGGCACTCAGAAGGGGGAGGAGCCAGAAGCATCAGCAAGGGCCATCAAAAGAGGAGGATCAGGGTTGCTCTGTGCAAAACCACTGCACAAAGGAGGTAAGATCTAACATGTTTGTTATTTTTAAAAAAAGAGAGACTTTAATATCACTTTAATAAATAGTAGATTATCTGTCATTAGACCCAGCGAAACAGCAACAGTGATCCCTCTGGCTGGACATTGGCTCACTCTGGGTTGCCCAGGCTGACTCCAGTCAGTAGTGTAGCATGTCTGTACCCTGGCAGTGGCTCTGTCTTTCTCCTCCTTTGGTGGTGCGGGTACAGCGTGGTTCTCTCTCTGGTCGCTTCTCAGCCTTTTGGCTAAGATCAAGTGTAGTATCTGTTCTTATCAGTTGCCAGGAGGTGGCGCTTGCTTCCGTCCCTGTTCTACGGCGAGGTGGAACAGGGTTGGCTGCAGAATTTACAAAATTTATCTGGGCAAGCAGACACCCAAGGATAAGCAGAGAGTTGCTGGCAAGGCCAAAGGAAGCAGGGGGAATAGCGACCCCAGATATGTTTAGGTATTACCAAGCCGCCCACCTCAGTAGAATAATCGACTGGAATAGACATGTAGAATACAAATCATGGATCACTATGGAAAAACAATTAAGTCAATTACCTCTGAATAGAGCCATCTGGTGCTATGCAGACCTACCCTCCGAGTTAAAAAACCATCCTTTGATTGGACCAACTTTGCAGATAGGGGCGGGGATTATTCAGAAACACAGGTTATCTACCCCAAACTCACCTTTGTTCCCGATTTTAGGGAACTCAAAATTCTCCCCGGGCCTATACACACAGGTGTTTAAGAAATTGAGTGAGAAAGGTATCTTCCAAGCCTCACATTTTTTGAAAACTAGTGGATGGCTATCGATGGAGGACCTAATGAAAAAAGGGGGACAGATAGAAATACCATTTTGGCAAGCAAGACAAGTGAGACATTTTTTAGAAACACTAGGGCCAGTGGAAGAATATGAGAGACCTCGAACAAAGTTCGAGGAATACTGCGAAGAAAGCGAGCCCCTGAAACACGCTATCTCTAAAATATATGCGCTCTTGACAGCCCCCCCAGAAGGTTATACGTTGGCAAGTTTGGATAAATGGGGGAAAGACTTAGATAGAGAATATACGTTAGAACAGAGGCGGAAAATAATACATCTGACATTAAAATCTTCAAGGTGCACAAAAATGCAGGAGTTAAATTTCAAGGTATTAACAAGATGGTATTACACTCCCTCAAGGTTGAACAAAATATTCCCAGACACCCCAGGGAGTTGCTGGAGGGGCTGTCAGGGAAGGGGTACATTACTCCATATATTTTGGACATGCCCAGTAATCGAGCGATTCTGGCAAGAAGTATATAGAGTCACCCAGACCCTCACGGAATTCCCCATTCCATGGGACCCAGAGTTTTTTCTATTACATCTCTCACAAATTCCCTCAAAAAGCTATAAAAACTCAATAGTGTGCCATCTGGTAAACGCAGCGAAAAGCTGCATTCCCCGATGCTGGAAGGAACCACATGCCCCGAGTATTTCTATGTGGCTCAATACAGTCCGAAGGATAGGGATAATGGAAAGTTTGGTTCCAATGTCACCGGAGGGAAGAGAACGGGTTAGACAGGTGTGGGCCCCATGGGAGGAATACCTTAAAACGGAAGAGGGTAAGAAGCTGATAGGGGAGGAGGTGGATGAGTAGGGGGGGGGGGGGCGGGGGGGGGAGGGGAGGGAGAGAAACATATTTTTTTTTTTTTTCTTTGGTTGTCCAGGGGCAAGGGAGGCCTCAAGGGTACCTTAAGAAACAGGGACCATACAATTATAAGAGGCAAAGGGGAACCGGGTTAAGGGGAGAATGTAAATAAAGAAAAAGAAAAGGGATAAGAATAACTTGAGAAAGGAAATTGGAAAGAAATATGATTTAATGACAGTAAATAACAGTTAAGCAGAATGTCTGAAGAAATGTATACTATGTATGGTTTGTCTTGTTATCCCTTCTCAGAAATAAATAAAGAATTTAAAAAAAAAAGGAACAGGGTTGGCGGTTGCTATGCAAAAGCCTGCTGGCGTAAAGGTGACCTGGAGCGGTTCGTAGCCGAAAGGGAAGCCTTCTGATGGGGATGGAGAACCACTGGGTTGGCGCTGAAGGGCCGAGTCCCTGGCCTTCTGGCCTGGATTGTGGCAGCTCTAGCTCTGGTCAGTTTTTTGGGTTGGAACACCTGTGACTCCTTAAGGCAAGGGACGAACGGTTAGTACACCAGGAATGTAATTAGGAGGGAGTGATGGGGCGATGGTGGAGCTTTTTCTGTCGGGCTCTCACTAAGCTTCCAGATCTCCTTTCCTTCCTGACTGGGGTGGGGGCTGTTGTGGTCTTGGCTGTGGGTCAGGGTTGCATGTTGAAAAGCCAGTGGTGATGTGCCCCTGAAGTGGCAGTTCAGGGGTGCCGTTATCTCACTGTGGGGAACCACTTTGATTTATGGCACCAAGGTCACTTTATCACTACACACGTTTTTCACACCTGCCTCTAGGGCCGAGCCTTTTGGCTAGGACCAGGGGAAATTTTTATTCCTGGCCGGAGGGCTGGCCATTGTATTACACAATGGTCACTTTCCACTCACTCTCCCATCTTCCTTCTCCCCACTCTCTTTTTATTTATCCCCGTGTTTGTCACTTTTCTGTATTTTTTTGTTTGATGTGTATCACGTTTTGTCACTGTGTGATTAGTAGGGTGTAGGTCCTTGGGCCTGCCCTGAACGTCTTGGGATGGAGGTGGTCATGGCCTTCTGGCTTAGTCCACCTTCTCTCCATGGGGTCTCCCTTCGGGGGAGCCCCACCTAGTACTTGGGTGGGTCTGTTTCGGCAGACCTTCCAGAGAAAGGGGGACCGCCTGGTTTCGGCCAGATGGTCCCAAGTGAAGTACCTCAGTCCCTGTCTGGAGCCTAACGCCCCGGGGGATCAGGGTTTGGTCCTTCCATGTGGAGGACAAGTGTTACACCCGTTGCACTTTTTGTGTCACCTCTTTATGTGTGTGCACTTTTTTTGGCACCGGGTGTAGTTTTTTGGTGTGTTTTGCACGCCATTGGCTTTTCAATCAAAAGTGGTTCTCTCTCTGGTGGTAGGGGTACAGCGTGGCTCCCTCTTCTTCATTTTGAGAATATGGCCCAATTGTATGAAAAAGGAAGAAAGTGGTGAAAAAAAAGAAAGAAACCCTGAATACTTATTATGGGACTTTAACGGCTGTGTGATTAGAAGTGAGGTAACACATTAAGGGCCAGTTCACACCACATGCAGTCCAGTGCGTTTTTTTCTGCATCAAAAACGCATGGAAAGTAGGTTATATGGTTTTAAATGGCATAGTTCACACCAGTGCGGTCAGTTCCAGTGCGTTGCAGGTCCAGAAAAAAAAAGTAGAACATGCTGCATTTTTTCTGCACTGGACTGTACTGGAACGCTGTAAAACGCATCAAAAACGGACTGGAATGCACCGGAACACACCTAAATGCACCAAAAATGCACTGCAACACACTTGTCCTTATTTAAGGTTAAGAAAAAAGAGGGGGGGGAGCACTGGACTGCAACAAAAACACACCAAAAACACACTGGAACGCATCAAAAACGCGTATGCAGAAAAGCACCTGGAATGCATCCGGACTGCGTTTCTATGGTGTGAACTGGCCCTAAAGCTTAAAACAGAATTTTATTACATATTTATGTTAAAAGAGCTCATGGGTCATAAACGACCATTACCCCTAAGTACAATCATAAAATACATCATCTTAAAACACCAAACAGCTATTAAACAACTAGAGGCAGTAGATGCTCATAAAATGGTCTGAATGTATTGATCAATTTTAATTGAGGTGCATTGGTGCCTTATCCATCTTCCGATTGTATTTTTCATCCCAGACAGTAAATAGATCAACAATACGATTGTGTATTAAATCATTCTATGTATGGCCACCATAAAGACTAATACGCTGCAATATAATACATTTTTTTATTTTTTATTTATTTTTTGTCTATTATTAAAGATGGAAGATTTGAGAAGTTTGTGTCTTCGGAGTTCCAGCAGCGACATCTTTTTACCCCCTGGAAGTTGGCAAGACATGGCACAAGAGACTGTCAGAGACTGCAGACATGGCACGAGAGACTGTCAGAGACTGCATACATGACCCAAGAGACTGCCAGTGACTGCATACATGGCTCAAGAGACTGTAAGAGACTGCAGACATGGCACAAGAGATGACCAGAGTCTGCATACATGGCCCAAGAGACTGTCAGAAACTGCATACATGGCAGAGACTGCAGACATGGCACAGCAGACTCTCAGAGACTGCAAACATGTGGGGGAGAGACAGAGAGAGAGACAGAGGGGGTGACAGAGAGAAAGGGGGTGACAGAAAGAGACAGAGGGGGTGACAGAGAGAGAGAGGAGTGTGACAGAGAGAGACAGAGGGGGGTAACAGAGAGAGAGGAGTGTGACAGAGAGAGACGGGGGGTGACAGAGAGAGAGGAGTGTGACAGAGAGAGACAGGGGGGGTGACAGAGAGAGAGGAGTGTGACAGAGAGAGACAGGGGGGGGTGACAGAGAGAGAGGAGTGTGACAGAGAGAGACAGGGGGGGTGACAGAGAGAGAGGAGTGTGACAGAGAGAGACAGGGGGGGTGACAGAGAGAGAGGAGTGTGACAGAGAGAGACAGGGGGCGTGACAGAGAGAGACAGGGGGGGTGACAGAGAGAGACAGGGGGCGTGACAGAGAGAGAGGAGTGTGACAGAGAGAGACAGGGGGGGTGACAGAGAGAGACGGGGGGGGTGACAGAGAGAGGGGGGGTGAAAAAGACAGAAGGGTGACAGAGAAAGAGAGGGGGTGACAGAGAGGGGTGATGGGGGTCAGAGAGAGGGACCCCCTAGCCCTGTCTGTAGTCCCTTTAAGTGCCCCTATGTCCCAGTGGTGTGTGTAATGCTCAGTACAGTACCTTGAATGCCAGTAGGATGTCCATGATGGCCAGCAGCTGGCAAGACCCGCTTTCATTCTGGGTGAGGACAGGAGGTGCTATGCTCCTTCCATCGGATCTATGATGTGACATGGAGCGGTCCCTGGCTGCTTGCATTTCCTGCCCATCCTTGTTCTCTGAACCCCCGGTCAATCTGTCCTCCAGGCCTGGGAGCAGTGAGGAGGTTTAAGGAGTCCAGGGGTTCCAGGCTCTGGAAATCGTTGTGCCCGCTGTTCCTGGCGTCTTGTTGCTCTCCTTTCCCCGGCTTTTGTCTCCTGGGCCGCTCGCCCGCACTATGTAGACCGAGTGATGTCATCCTGCCCACCCCTTGAGGCCTTCACTGTCCCGCTCCTCACACCAGCTGTAACTGGCCCTGCTAAACTGTGTACAGGTGTGAGCTGGGCCAGTGCTAGGATAAAGACAGAGTGGGGAACTCCTGATACGATCCCTGATTCCAGGGGGGGGGGCACTTGCCCCCCCCCTTGCCCTTACCTGCAGACGCCCATGGGTATGTGTTTATTACCATGTGCTGCCCTGGGGACCCCCTACTACCTCTACTTTCTTTCTTCCCTATCTATTTTTTCTCCTGCCTAAGATTACTTTTTCTTTTATCGTCTTTCTCTCTTCTACTTTTTCCCCCTATTCCCTCTCTCCTCTTTCAATTTACTCTTTATATAGTTCTGATAGAAAAACTTTTATTTCCTTGGTTATCATTGTACATAGTTCCAATACGTAGTATAAGATTTTAGATTCTATAATACATTTTTTTTATTTATTTAAAAACTATACTCTTGATAATAATTAAGAGCTTTTTTTTTTTTTTTATCTGAGGTCATCTTATATTAACCTGGTCTAAGTTGGTTTTATCCTCTCTAATGCCCCGTACACGCGGTCGGAATTTCCGACGGAAAATGTCCTATCGGACCATGTTGTCGGAAAATCCGACCATGTGTGGGCGCCATCGGACTTTTTCCGTCAGAATTTCCGTTGGAAAAAATTTGAGATCCTGCTCTCAAATTTTCCGACAACAAAGTCCGATCTGACTTTTTCCGATCGTGTGTAGCGAATTCCGACGGACAAAGTGCCACGCATGCTCAGATCAAATTACAAGACCAAAGCTATTGGCTACTAGCCTCTACGTAGTTCCGTCGTATGCAACGGACGTCACCACGTTCAGAATGATCGGATTTTCCGACAACTTTGTCCGACCGTGTGTATGCAACACCAGTGTCTGACAAAATACGTTGGAAAAAATCCGACGGATTTTGTGGTTGGAATTTCCGACCGTGTGTATGGGGCATTATACAATGTATGTCGCAATCTTTTGAGTAGTTAGATCCATGCTAAAATAGTTTTAGTTAAACTACTTTTAGTTTATGTTGGAACTACAACTCAATATTATTACCATATATGTGATCTTTTCTGCCACCATATCTACGTATGTATACTAATTGTTAAAATTCAATAAACAAAGTTGACAAGAAATGTAGTTATGTAGCACAATGACCGTTTCACTGGTATAACCTGCAACTCCAGTTCTCTGAGGTGCGTCGTGGATTCCCTTAGTTGACATTCATTGAAGCTAATTGTATACAAAACTTGAATCCTTTTTCCTTTTTTTTTTTTTCACCTGTGTTGCCTGGAGCTTGAGATTAGTGAGATGGGTAAACCTGGAGATACATATGATTATTGGGATTTAGAGGAGTAATTACACCCCTGCTTTTAGTTTGTAAAAATAAACAATGACTTACATCTTTTACATAAAGACAGAAGCTTAGAAGCCTTGCTTTACTTTACGGTAATATGCGATAAGCCTTCTGCCTCTGGTCATCTCATAGTCTTCTGTATCTGCAAGGAACCATACGCTTCAGGTATAGTTATGACATGACAGAGCCTCTTATAATGAGGACAAAATCTTTTTAATTCAAGACATATCTCTTTAAGCCTATATTTAGTAAAAAATGTAATTAAAATAAAACAACACACACACACACGGGACATTACTTACAGTCAATGCGATGTGTCCCCGTTGCTGCTGGCTGGTGCTTCAGTTGAAACCTTCCACCCTTTCCAGCCCCCCACCCCACCCCAACCTCCATAATCGTCTGAGAGCCCAATAGAGCCGAGGGACCTGTCATATTCACTCATCAGAGGTGCCAACTATACCGAGCCTTATGTAGCAAGATCCCGGGCCTCCAAAGACCTAAGACCTCCAGAGTCGGGGATAGCCGACATCCGTCTTTGTAGAGTGGGTTAAAAGGCATGGTGGGTGTGATGCAAGATAGAGTGATGGGCACCAGACACTTTTTGAATGCAAAAGAGATTTATTGTCTCTTGAACAAGAACTGTGGGAGAGAGGGTTATGGCCAGGACACCCTTAGGTAGATGCAATGACAATTGACTTCTATAGGTAGACAGCTATACAGGGGAAGGCCTCCAGCCGGATATCACTTCTGTATAGGTAGGACCACTGTCTCCTATGGCAACAAATCTTGCAACAGTCACTTAAGTTAGTTCTACCTAACTATTGGCAACACAGAATAGCTCTCCTCGCACTCTACAGTCTCTCACCGTAGGTTTTTTACTCACGGAGCTACTAGAATCTCAGACCCAATCGCCACTGGATCCCCTAAGCTCTTTCACGTCCATGACTTAGTATCTCCCTCAAGCATCACCCCCGCTTCCCTGCTGGGTCCCTGGCTTGGCACTTACAGGTACTCCTCAAGCGTCACCCCTGCTGACCCGCTAGGTCCCTGGCTTGGCACTCACTGATGCTCCTCAAGCGTCACCTCTGCTGTCCCGCTGGGTCCCTGGCTTGGCACTTGCTGAAGTTTTCCCACTTCTTCACCGTCTCCAGCTGGTGAGAAGACTGCTTTGGTACTGGCTCCAGCTACTCACAGTGGTCTCCGGTAACAAGGTAGATGGTCCCTTAGTGGCAACAGCTTCCCCTCTACCTCCGACTACAACTGGTTCCCCCATCCGGCTGAACTGTTACTCTTGCTTGGACTCCAATCCTGCAGTCCCAACCCTGCACTGTTTCTCCTGCTTCTGGATAGGCCCTCAGACAGCCGTCCGGGTGGCACAGGACCCCGATTACCTGACTCCTCCCAAATAAATAGGCTCTCCCAGCATGCCAAGGAACCCCTGCCCTATGACCCCCCTCCCTCATTTATAGATGCCATCATGTGCAGCATCATGGCAGTTGCAAAAGGAACTGAAGCAGCTTCTGTGGTTGTAAAGTATAGGGGGATTTAATTCTGTTTTAAGGCTGTCAGCAGATCAGTCTCTACAAATTTGTCAGTGCCTAAAAATGGAGAGTAACTGAGCATGTGCAGAGCAGGGCGAGACAGCGTATTACTAGATTTTAACCACTTATGGCCCATCCACCACAGTTGTACTGTGGCAGGTTGGCTCCTCTGGGCTAACAGCCATACGTCGGCCCTTCAAGACACTGTAGGAGGCATGCGCACCTGCAGCGTGTGTCCGGAGCCCCCGATCGCTCGTTACAGGTCGAGAAACGGAATCTGTGTGTGTAAACACACAAATCCCGGTTCTCTCAGGGGAGAGGAGACAGATCGTGTGTTCATACTAAGTATGAACACCGATCTCTATCCTCACCTAGTCAGTCCCATTCCCCTCTACAGTTAGAACACACCTAGGGAACATAGTTAACCCCTTGATCGCCCCCCTTGTGTTAATCCCTTCCCTGACAGTGACATTTATACAGTAATCAGTGCATTTTTATAGCACTGATCACTGTATAATTGTCAATGGTAAAGTGTCCAATTTGTCCGCCGCAATATCGCAGTCCCGATAAAAATCACAGATACCGCCATTACTAGTAAAAAAAAAATAATAATAAAAATTCCATAAATCTATTCCCTATTTTGTAGACACTATAACTTTTGCGCAAACCAATCAATATACGCTTATTGCGATTATTTTTACCAAAAATATGTAGAAGAATACGTATCGGCCTAAACTGAGGAAAAAATTTTTTTTTTTTATTTGGGATATTTATTATAGCAAAAAGTAAAAGATGTGTTTTTTGTGTCAAAATTGTTGCTCTACTTTTTGTTTATAACGCAAAAAATAAAAACCGCAGAGGTGATCAAATACCCCCAAAAGAAAGCTCTATTTGTGGGGAAAAAAGTATGTCAATTTTGTTAGGGTACAGCATCGCACGTTCGCGCAATTGTCAGTTAAAGCGACGCAGTGCCATATCACAAAAATTGCGTGGTCATTGAGCAGCCAAATCTTCCGGGGCTGAAGTGGTTAAACAGTATAGGTGCTTATTTTTTATGTTTTACATACAGTAGCTATACCTGCAAAAGGGGCCAGCCTGAAGTCATCTAGCAGGTCTTCATTTTCTGACTAAAGTTCCACTTTAAGGAGAGCCAGTCATGCGACTTTGGCAGGTCACCTGACCAAGCTCTCCTCTTGACTTTTTTAAACTCATTTCATCTAACATTATTAGCACTCGGCTGGCTTCAGAGCCCCAACATTTGTAAAGCACTTCACTCTGCCTTATAAAGCTTGGATGCTTTTCTTTTAAGGAGGGGTATGGTCACGGGACGGTCATACCACTTCTTTTTAAATATCTTTTATTCATCTTCCCTGGCAATTTCATACTGTTCTCTTATTTCACGGAACATTGCCCCACTACATGCTAAATTTCACCTATTTATTCTCCAGTTAATAAAATTCTGAAGTTGCAATATTAAAAAAAAACTGCATACTGACAAAAATGCCCCCCAAAAAAAGCTAAAAGAAAAACATTATAAATTGTTCTCATAGAAAGTTCATCCTCACTTCCCTTCTCTACAAAATAATGCATTATGCTTGGCTTAGAGTGGTGCAAATTAGTGGCGGAGAAACGGTATGATCAGGTCCATTTTAGAAAAATGAAAGATGCAAGAAAAATGGATCAAATAATGATTTTGATTATTTATAAATAAAATTTCACCCTAAATGGGACTTTGTAAGGGGGAAGAATAAAGGGTGTTTTTATAGGTGGAGATATGAATCTAACATACCTTAAATATCTCTGCATTGATGAGACTGAGGCTATAACTGGCCTGCTGTGACACGTCGGCCAGTATACACTATGCTCTGACATTCAGTTCTTGTAGGAATTCCGCTACCATGTCTGACACAGCCACACAAAGATTGTCATACAATCTATGGGAGATAACAAGCAAGCTTCACCTAGAATGACTTCTCTGATTTCTGAGTGCAAAAGGGAAGTTCTTAATATCCGCTCTCTCTATATTGCAAACACATGGTGAGTGAGAAAGAAGCCTGTCAATAACAAACAAAGCTATGACATCACTGAGATACCAATGGGCTTATTAAGTAAGAGCAAGAGAAGTGTAAGATGTAGCCCAGAGCAACCAATCAGAGATCCCTTGTCATTGTACTGAGAACTCCCAGCTAATAAAAGTTCAAATCCGATTGGCTGCTGGATTTTTCCACTCCATCAGTGCGTCATACCTATAATGACCCATACACACGGTCGGACTTTCCGACAACAAAGCCGTGGATTTTTGTTCGAAGGTTGTTGGCTCCAACTTGTCTTGCATACACACGGTCACACAAATGTTGGCCAACAATTACGAGCGTGGGAACGTGGTGACGTACAAGACGTACGACAAACACAGAAAAAGGAAGTTCAATAGCCAGTGCGGCTCTTTCTGCTTGATTACGAGCATGCGTGAACTTTTGTGTACACACGATTGGAAATTCCGACAACAAAGTTTTGTTGGCGGAAAATTTGAGAACCTGCTAGCCAACATTTGTTGGCGGAAAGTCCGACAAGAAATGTTCGATGGAGCGTACACACGCTCGGACTTTCCACCAGCAAGCTCACATCCAATATTTGTTGTCGGAAAATCTGATCGTGTGTACGGGCATAAGGCTTCATGTACACGGGACATTTTTACAAACTCTCCTGAACGATTTAAAGAGGTTGTAAACCCTCAGGGACAACTTTCACCTACAGGTAAACCTAGATTAAGGCTTACCTATAGGTGCTTGTAATATCTCCTTAACCGCTTCCCGACCGGCGCACGACAATGTACGTTGACAGAATGGCAATGGCAGGCATAAGGGCGTACAGGTACGTCCCCTTTAAGATGCCGCTGTGCCATCGAGCTTGCGCTGGCGGCGGAACATGCTCGCGCTGGTCGGGACCCCTGTGAGGGCGGTCGTGGGTTTCGCGGACTCGATCGCCGCGGGGATACCCGCGATCGTCTCACGGGAAGGCTGAACGGGGAGATGCGGAAATAAACAGCATCTCCCCATTCTGCCTAGCAACTAGTGACGCTGATCTCTGCTCCCTGTGATTGGAGCAGCGATCAGCATTCACTAGCTGACAGCCACGCCCCCCCCACAGTTAGAAAAACGCCTCTAGGAACATGTAACCCCTACACTGCCACCTAGTGGTTAACCCCTTCACTGCCAGTGTCACTTACACAGGAATCAATGCATTTAAATAGCACCGATTGCTGTATAAATGACAATGGTCACAAAAATGTGTCAAAAATGTGTCCGCCATAATGTCGCAGTCACAATTAAAAATCGCTGATCGGCGCCATTACTAGTAAAAAAAAAATTAATAAAAATGCTATAAAACTATCCCCTATTTTGTAAACGCTATAACTTCTGCGCAAACCAATCAATAATCGCTTATTGTGATTTTTTTTACCAAAAATATGTAGAAGAATACGTATCGCCTAAACTGAGGAAAAAAAACGTTTTTTTTATATATTTTTGGGGGATAATTATTATAGCAAAAAGTAAAAAATAATGTGTTTTTTTCAAAATTGTCACTCTTTTTTTGTTTATAGCGCAAAAAATAAAAAACGCAGGGGCGATCAAATACCTCCAAAAGAAAGCTCTATTTGTGGGAAAAAAAGGACGTCAATTTTGTTTGGGAGCCACGTCGCACGACCGCGCAATTGTTAAATAGTTAAAGCGACGCAGTGCCAAATCGCAAAAAGTGGTCTGGTCTTAAGCCAGCAAAATGGTCCGGTCTGAAAGTGGTTAACTTACACGGTTTAGGAGATATTTGCAAAAAAGACTGTACCGATGTCTACGGCGCATGCACGCCGTAGATAACGGCACAGGCGCACTGAGCGTGCCGTTTCCGAGGGCGATCGTGCCGTCACTGGCGGCTCCCGCGTGCATGCGTGACGTCATCGCGGCTCCGGACAGTCACACAGCCGGAGTCCGTGAACACAGAAGTCACTCCGGGAGACAAGGCGACGACGGAGGAGGGGAACGAGGACCGCTGCGGGGGCTTCAATCTCAGGTAAATAATTCATAAGGAGCTAGTATGCTGTGCATACTAGCTCATTATGCCTTTGTCTTGCAGGGTGTATTTTTTTTTTTTCTTTTTTCAGAAGGGTTTACTTCCTCTTTAACTTGACAGATATTAACCCACGTTTAAAACGTCAGTTTTGCCACGTTTACATGTCGCTTTTAGCTGCATTTTGCTGCGTTGCCATTTAGAAGCAATAAAAAAATAAAATAAATGAAAAACGCCTGTAAACGAAATGCGGCTAAACGCGTTTAGAAGCGTTTTGGCACTTGAAATGCCTGTAAATTCAGCTTCTGAACGCATTTTTTTGCATTCCAAAAAATGCCTCTAAACTCAAAACTACTGCAAACGACCCTGTGTACATGGACAGGGATGATTTGCCATTCAGACTTCATGAAGTCTATATGATGAAAAACACCACAAGTGGTCATGTTGGCATTACTGTAATATGTTTAATGTTTTTAAGCCTTTTAGTGCACTAGAAGTGTTTTACATCCTTTATTTGTTGCACCAGAGTTGTGGATTGCACATTCCCGTTGGGTGAGAGGAATCTGGCTGAACGACGGTGAGGAGCTGATGATGACTTGAGATGAATGAGTCGAATGTCAAGTCGATCCACAAAATGACTTTTGAGTTGCTGCAAGGTGGAAAGTTCGATGAATGTGATTTGTTAAAAAATCCTGATTGGCTATATGAAGAAAATACCATTTTAGTTGCTGCTGTACATAGCCAACCACCAATTTAATTTTTTTTAGAAATGCAGAGCTATCAGTAAATAAAGTTATTCTATATTTTATGATGTTCCCATTGACATTAAGGTACGACTTCTATGGGATCATAGATAGAACTATTAATTATTAAATAAATAACATTCAGACTCAATACCTGTTGGTTGAATAGGCCGTGCCCTTTATTATAGATTTAATAAACCATAAAATAATCATTAAGACTATATTTAATAATCATTACTTTTTTTATTATAACATAAAACTTTATTATATAGCATATTTTCAGCTCAGCTATATAAGCTCAAGCTAATACTTTAAAAACAACATATAATTCCCCACATGCAATAAATGGGGTAGCAAAACAAAGATAGGAACAAGCACTACAATGAAACATACACCTCATAAAAAGGGCCACGACAGGGAGGGGAAGGGTGGGACAAGCTTCTTTGTAACCTTCTTTCTTCTGTCCGTTGTGATGACGCATCCTCTTTCTTTTATAGGTACCTGCTCGTGCCAGAGGACCGTTTATTGGATAACTGTTAACATTTTTAACCTATCTCAGGTAAGTATATATATATATATATATATATATATATATATATATATATATATATATATATATATATATTTTTTTTTTTTTTTTTTTTTAAATAAACTTTACTTTGCAATATTAGTCTTTCATGATCCCATATGTGGTGGGGACGGGGGACATTTTATGCCCCATCCCTCACTTGTTATTCCTTAGAACAATCAGTGCATTAAATGGCACTTATACCCTGTATACAAACTTCTCCTCCTAGATTAACTGAGGCCCCTTGTTCGTAGTGTGTGGCTTCTAATTATGCCTGAAAATGTATGCAGACCTCTTTTATCTTATCGTTCAAAGAAATTTTAATTTAATCTCCTTGACCAACTAAAGTGGCTGAGTGATGGGGAATTAGCTTTATGTCCTTGCGGTAAATTGCTCCTGACATGTACTTCTCCCTTGGTAGTAAACGAGTAGACTGACATTTTCCTGTTCTAGAAGCCCTGCCATTAAACTATTCTAATGCCGCGTACACACGGTCGGAATTCTCTTCGGAAAAAGCTCTGATGGTTTTCCCGTCGGAATTCCGGCGGAATTTTGTTCAAACTGTCTTGCCTACACACGGTCACACCAAATTCCGACGGTCAATAACAGCACGCCTTAAAAAAACGTTCAACTGCACTACAAAAGGGAAGTTTAATGCTTCTGAGCATGCGTTGAATTGTTTCCGAGCATGCGTCGGAATTTTGCGTGTCGGAATTGCATACACACGATCGGAAAATCCGATAGAAAGGTTTTCCGTCGGAAAAATTAAGAACAGGTTCTCAATCCAAAGTCCGTCGGAATTTCCGACAGAAAAAGACCGATGGGCATACACACGGTCGGAAAATCCGATGAAAAGCTCCCATCGGAAATTCCGACCGCCTGTACGCGGCATTAAGGGAACAATGTCAATTATTAGGGAAAATCTAACGTATCTGAGCAATGTCCTCCAAGATCAGCTGATCAACATAGTCACTTTCAATCATCTCCCAATTAGCCAGATTGGGCAAAGGCATTTCACTGTGTTTCTTAAGCCGGCCATACATTATGATTATTAATATTATTATACAGTTTGCGCAGCACTTTCCAATCAAAAGGGAGACAGTACAGTTACAATAAATTACAAGAGGGGTAAGAAGACCCTGATCATAAGAGCTTACAATCTAATAGGGAGGGGGGAACGTGGTACAAAGGGTTATAACTGTGGGGGGTTATTGAAGAGTTGAAAGTTCAGTTGTTAGTTGGAGGCATGATAAGCTTCCTTGAAGAGATGAGTTTTCAGGAACTGACCAAATTTTGACCCATGTATGGGTGGGCTGGTTATATAGAATTCGATTTACAGATCGACTCCTGTACAACCGCCTTGTCATATTTCTGCTGTTTGATCAGAGCTTCCAGCTATAGCCAGCAGCACTGATCTGTGTACAGGGGGTCCCCGACTTACGAACACCCGACCTACGAACAACCCCTACTTACGAACGGGGTGCTGCGGGGACCCTCCGCCATTTTTCGGTGGTTTTCGCTGTCTTTCGGCCGTTCTGCGCATGCGCGGCCATACGGAGCGTCGGAAAATGCCGGAAATGTCCGTAATTTGCCGCGCATGCGCAGAACAGCATTAGACGGAACATCGGAAATGTCCGGAAATCTCCGTATTTGTCGGTCTGCGCATGCGCGGCCAACTTACGAACATTTCCGACTTCCGTACAGGCGGCCAGTCCCTAACGAGTTCGTAACTCGGGGACCCCCTGTATTCTGATGGTAGGGGGAGTCTCCCCTCTGTCAGTATACAACAACTCAGCTGGGAGGATTCCCCCATCTACATTGAGTGTGTGGATGAGGGAATCAAGTCAGTTTCCATTGTGTGATGTTTCCTGTGCACCCGCCTCCACAGCGAAAAAGCCGCGGCTGACAGCTCAGCGTGGGATTGGGTCAGATTGGCTTCAAAAAAGGTATGTATACTGATTTCTTCTTTACAGGATTAGATAGGTCAGTGTTAAATCATGGATGTCTGTAGATGCAGGAATTTTAGTGTTAGGCCCCTTTCACACTTGTGCGACTTCAAATTTTGCCGTGATTCGCGGCCGCTATTTTTGCCACGATTTCAAGGAATGCCTGTGTATGTGGCATAAAAAATCGAACCAAAGTAGTGCAGGGACTACTTTGAAGTCGGAATGACTTGAAGTCGTACTAATATGAATGGCTGTCATTGGAAATCATGGGGAACGACTTGTCATGCTACTTTGCAGTCCCAAATCGTGGGACAAGTCGTATAAGGCCCCTTTCACACCGGGGCGGTTTTCAGGCGGGACAGCGCTAAAAATAGCTCCTGTACACCGCCTGAAAAACCGGGCCCATTCACTCCAGTGTGAAAGCCGGCGGGCTTTCACACTGGATCGGTGCGCTAGCAGGACGGTAAAAAAAGTCCTGCTAGCAGCATCTTTGGAGCGGTATAGGAGCAGTGTATTCACTGCTCTTATACCGCTCCTACCCATTGATTTCAATGGGACAACGCAGTAATATCGCGGCAATACCCCCACAAAGCGCCGCTACGGCGGCACTTTGCGGGGGATTTTAACCCTTTTTGTCCGCTCGCGGGGGGTAAAACCGCACCGCGAGCGGCCGAATCCGTGGCTAAAACAACGGTAAAGCAGCGCTAAATATAGCGCTGCTTTACCGTCGCCGCGGCTCCCGCCCCAGTGTGAAAGGGGCCTTAGGGTGGACTTCTACTTTAACGATAGAGAATAGTAAATAAGTGATAATCACCTTCTTAATGGCAAACAAAGCCATTTGACTTTCAACTGTGATCAGCTGTGGTCATTTTATTTAGCTAAGCATGAAAGGAGTCTTCCTGAAGCATTTCAGTCCCTGATAGTGCAACCGAAGCAAACAATCAACTAAGGGTGGCTAAGGTTGTGGACAGGTACAAGTCAGGAGATGGATGAAAAAACATTTTAAAGGCTTTATCAATGCCTAGAAGCACAGTGAAGTCTATTGTTAGGAAGTGGAAGGTATTTGGTACAACATAGACCCTCCCTGGATCAGGACAACGCTCCAAACTGGATGAAAGAGTCAGGAGGAAACTGGGCAGAGGCTACCAAGAGGCCTACAGCAACTCTGAAGCAGCTGCAGGAATTTATGACAAAGAGTAGTCATTGTGTGCATGTGACAACAATATCAGACATTCTCAACAAATGTGGGTTGTATGGGAGGGTTGCAAGAAAAAAGACACTCCTCAAGAAAGGCCAAATACAGTCAGGACTGAGCTTTGCCAAAACGCACCTTGAAGTTTCAAAAAAGGGTGTTTTGGTCAGATGAGACTAAATTTAAATTATTTGGCCTCGACACCAAACGATATGTATGGCGGAAATGATGTATGTCTGGCGGAAATCCAATATAGCTCACCATCCAAATAACACCATTCCTACAGTAAAGGATGGAGGTGGTAACATCCTGTTATGGGGGTGTTTCTCTGCAGCAGGGACTGGAGCACTTGTCAGGATAGAAGGAAAAATGGATGGGGCAAAATCCTGTCAAATTCTTGAGGA
Organism: Lithobates sylvaticus; assembly: GCA_028564925.1. Lineage (NCBI taxonomy): Eukaryota > Metazoa > Chordata > Amphibia > Anura > Ranidae > Lithobates > Lithobates sylvaticus. The sequence continues at coordinate 44,025,344 of CM053031.1, forward strand.
AAATCTACTGCCCTCTGCCAGAAAGTTGTCGATGGGAAGAAGGTTTACAACATGACAATGACCCAAAGCACATAACAAAAATGACCACACAGTGGTTGAAGGAGAAAATGGTGAATGCCCTTGCATGGCCTAGTCAGACTTAAGGCCAGACTTAAACCCCATTGAAAATCTGTGGAATGACTTGAAGACTGCAGCCCACAAAGCCCACAAACGATCACCATCAAATTTAAATGAACTTGAACAGTTCTGCAAAGAAGAGTGGGCAAATATTGCAAATATTGCAAAGGCTGTAACTAAAGCAAAAGGTGGTTCAACAAAATACTGACACAAGGTTATCCTTTTTCCAACTCAGTGATTCTGTTTTTAATTATTTTTTTCTGACGTGTTGGTGTTCTATCTTTTACTTGTTGTTATAAGTTGCACTGAGTGCATACAGCTGGATAAAACAAAAACGGTGTCTGTCTTCATTTCAGGCTGCAAAGCAACAATAGTATTATTTTAAAGGGGGGTGATTCTTTTCTATACCCATTGTAGTTTTGCACTCCTCTGACCCAGAATTAGCCACTAGTAGGCTGAAGCCCATCACAGAGCTGGTCCAATCTCTGCAGAAATCCAGACAATGTGGGGATCCTCCCAGATACCTGATCGGCAGCTGGCTCAGCCTCTTAGTGCACCTCTGAGAGTCTAAGCCAGCCACTCCTGCCCCCTCCACAGTCCAACACTCCACAGAGCACGGTTGGGGGCAGAGCAGAGGGTGGTGACTGACAGTGACTGTGCTCAGAGCGGACCAAGAACTGAGTGATCAGCAGTCTTTGATCAATCAGTTCTTGGCGTTGGGGGACAGATGCAGCACAGAACCAATCTGGGTGAGTATGTATATTATGTATTTTAGCCAAGAGTATTACTTAAAGTGTTATGAAACCCAAGACCCTGCATTCACTTTATCTGGTCTCCCACAGTACTAGACATGTGCAATTCGTTTCGTTTTTTTTTCGTTTTTTGTTTTTTTCCGTTATTTTCATTCATTCGTTTTCGTACGAATGAACGAACGATTCTCTAAAAATTTTAACAAATAACGAATCGTTCGAATCCGAAAATAACGAAAATCCGAAAAAACCGAATTAGAAACAACGAATGTACAAATGAAGAAAATCCGAAAATCTAACAACGAAAATGAAAATGAACGAAAAAATTCGTACATTCGTAACTTTTTTTTTTTTTTGTTGAATTGGTAATTTTCCGTGTCCCTTACAATGGTGCTGCTTAACGTGCTTCGAATAGTTTGAACTAAAAAATTTGTAACTTTTTTTTTTTTTTCGTAATTTTCCGTGTCTCTTACAATGGCGTTGCTTAACGTGCTTCGAATGGATTGAACGAAAAAATTCGTAAATTCGTAACTTTTTTTTTTTTTTTTTTTTCGATTCGTAATTTTCCGTGTCTCTTACAATGGCGTTGCTTAACGTGCTTCGAATGGATTGAACGAAAAAATTCGTACATTCGTAACTTTTTTTTTCGATTCGTAATTTTCCGTGTCTCTTAAAATGTAATAATAGCATACACATTACATAAAATTATAAATTATGCACCGATTACAAATCTACGAATGTTACGAATGAACAAATAACTACGAATGCGTCCGAATTTCGAATAAACGGAAATTAAACTAACGGAAAAACGAATCAACGAAAAAATAACTCTTACGAATGTACGAATCGTTACGAATATGAACACCGACGACTTACGAATGTACAAATGTACGAATCGTTACGAATCAACGGAAACGAAAAAAACGAAACTAAAATAAACAAATTTTTTTGTTGTGCACATGTCTACACAGTACATAGAAAATGCAAATGCAATTATTTTAGTAAATATTAATTACTAAATACCTTTTCTAATCAGCAGTATATAGCAGTCTTGTGACTTCTATCAGTTATCAGCTGAGCACTGATTAAATATTGTAGGAGGAGTTTTCTGACTGTGCTATGAGACTGCAAGACCCCTAAGGCCCCTTTCACACATGCGGACCGTATGTCCGTTTTTCATCCATCCGTTTTTGGATGAAAAACGGACATACATACATCCCTATGGGATAGCTATCGTCCGCCTCCGCTATTGTACGATTCTGCAGACAGAGGAAAACCCTATTTTTCCATCCTACTGCAGAGTGGATCGGATGAACACGGACAGACGGTCCGTGTTCACCTGATCCCCCTTAGGGAAGAGCGGAGAACTGACAGTGTGCAGGGACCGCCCTGTCATCCGCCGGCTCAGCGGGGATCAGCTGAGCGATCCCCACTGAGCAGCGGATCTTCACGGGGCGGATCAATACGGATCCGTCCCGTGTGAAAGGGGCCTTAGGCCCCTTTCGCACGGTTGGCTGATCTGTCGCTGTTAAAAGCATGTTTTGTTATTTTGAAATTCAGAGAATCCAGGCACAGAGTTCACTTGCAGTTGTCTGTCTGGAGAGTGCTGATTGGCCCTGTGCTGATCACATGCACCCTCCCAAGAAAAAAAAAAAAACCTCTCTAGCAATACACACCAAACTGAGCATGTGCAGCCTGACTCCATAGACTCTGTGTTATCAGGAAATTATCAGGGGGCACTGGAAGGAGAGGAGGATCAGAGAAGACAGGATCACTAAGCCTTTTTACACATTGCAGAGGATTAACCCCTTAGGTTCCACTGTGAGTGTACCAAGCATGCTTTACTGGATATACAGACTGATTTTACTGTTGTGGGTTTAGTAACACTTCAAATTCCAAACTTTGCGTCTACAAAGCAAGTAAGTATAGTCAATTTGCATTGCAAATAACACAAGGAAACCCTTAACTCTTAACATGTGATGAATGAGTTTAATAATCTCTGTCTGCATTTACAGAGTTGTGTGATCAGTGATATCCTCATTATAGAGGTATTTACTGTACAAGTACTTTTAGCAGGAAGGATTAAGTGATTAATCCACTTCAGAGATAGCATCTTATTTGCTTTCACACTCAGGAATTCATATAAGTTGTATGAAAGTAAGATGACAGGTGCTTCAAACATTCTAAAAACATATCTAACGTAACGTTTTATCACTGCTTGAGTATCATTTATAATATGGATTGGTCACCAAGTTGAAGCTCAAGAACGAAGAAGAAGAAGAAGAAGGTCTGCAGCTCTCTAAAAAGCAAGAAATGTAGTGCCCTATGCGCCTGACCTTAAAGGAGTTGTAAAGTCTCATGGTTTTTCACCTTAAAGCGGAGTTCCACCCAAAAATCGAAGTTCTGCTTTAAGCACGCCTCACCCCCTTACATGCCACATGTGGCATGTAATTTTTTTTGGGGGGGGGATTGGGGGCTTCGTTAGGAGGGGGACTTCCTGTCCCACTTGCTCCTTCCACCCAGGGACCGCCAAGGTGATTCCTCCTTTCGCCTTAGGCCGCCCCTCCCTCTAGGCGATCTCCTGGGACATGTGACAGGTCCCAGGAGATTGCCTGTCCGACTTGCGTATGCGCCCTGCGTGCTCGCCCGTGAAGCCGAAAGCTGTCATGACCAGGGGCCCAGAGTGGCAATGGAGGCGCCGGCGGAGAGGAGGGGGAGAGGAGCGACACCCAATTTGGGCGCATCGCTGGACTGTGAAAAAGGTACCCTGTTTCCCCGAAAATAAGCCCTACCCTGAAAATAAGACCTACAAGGACTTAAACTAGGGTTTATTTGGGGGGTAGGGCTTATATTGCAGCCATCACCGACACTCACGCTAGGTCTTATTTTCGGGGAAACAGGGTAAGTGTCTGTTTATTAAAAGTCAGCAACTACATTTTTGTAGCTGCTGACTTTTAATAAACATAAAAAGCCTGGAACTCTGCTTTAATGCATTCTATGCATTAAGGTGAACAACCTTCTCTGCTGCAGCTGCCCCCCAAAGACCCCCTTTTTCTTACCTGAACCCAACAACGAGCACAAGCCCAGCAGCTTCAGCCACTGTCTCGGGTCCCCATTGGATAGATTGACAACTCCCACTGCTGTCAATCAAATCCAGTGACACGAGAGCCGGGGGCGGGCCGAGTCCTGCTGGCTATGCCAATGGACGCAGCAGCAGGACTCGGGAGCATGCCCCCATGGAAGGCGGCTTTCCATTGGGGCACCTGATGAAGAGGAGAAGCCAGGGGCGCCACCGGGGCACCACAGAAAAGGAGGATCTGGGCCACTCTGTGCAAAACCCTTGCACAGATCAGGTAAGTATGACATATTTGTTAGTTTTTTTGTTTTTTGTTTTTTTAAAACAAACCTTTACAATCACTTTAAAGTGTATGTCAAGCTAAAGGGTTCATTCACATGTAAGGTTGGGGGGAAGTAAAACCCTGTGGTTAAGATGTGGGATTGCCGCCCCCAACCGCTCCCCCCTTTAGCAGCAGAGGCAGTGGCTGGGGGAGTACACATGCCACGGTCACAATGCTTTGCAGCTGTGACAGGATTCATGCCCCCTATAGCCTTCAAGTGAATCTGGCCACTCTGCAAATGCCCTGTAGTTGCGGCACGCTAGTGCTGAGTCCAAGGGGTTAAAGAAGGCAGTAAGGAGGTGTTACAACACCTCCTTACCGCCTGTCAAGTGCTCCCTGAAGAGCGTCCTGAACTCAGATCGCTCTTTTTGTGACCAAAGCACACGTGAACGAGGCCAAAAACATTTATTGTTGTTTTGAATTTAGTGCGGGTTTCTTGAGTGAGGGGGCAGGTTTCAGGAGTTGGGGGTCTAAAATGCTGAAATTCCGTTTTAAGCCTTCATCATGTAAAGCCTAATGCCCTGTACACATGATAGGATTTTCCGACGGATGTTGGCTCAAACTTGTCTTGCATACAAACGGTGACACAGATCTTATCGGAAATTCTGAACGTCAAGAACGCGGTGACGTACAATAGACATGTGCGATTAGTTTCGTACGAATCAAAAATTCGTACGAATTTCCGGAAATTCGTACATTCGCACGAATCCGAAATACGAATTTTTATGTATACGAATTCTGTACGAAATACGACATTTCGTTTACGAATTTTGAATCCAAATTAACAGAAACAGTGTTTTGTTCACCAATCACTCAGAGGAAGACAGAACAGGGATGGTGGGAACCCCTCATAATGATAAATTCATTATAACGAACTTTCGTTATTTTAACAAAAAGTTTACGAATCTAACAAAAAATTTTTTTATACGGAACGAAACAAAACAAATTTTTTGACGGCGCCCATGTCTAACGTACAACACGTACGACAAGCCGAGAAAAATTAAGTTCAATAGCCAGTGCGGCTCTTCTGCTTGATTCCAAGCATGCGTGGAACTTTGTGCATCGGAATTGTGTACGCACGATCGGAATTTACGACAACGGATTTTGTTGTCGGAAAATTTGAGATCCAGATCTCAAATTTTGTGTGACGGAACTTCTGATGGAAAATGTCTGATGGAGCCTACACACGGTCGGAATTTCTGACAACAAGCTACCATCGAACATTTTCCGTCGGAAAATCTGACCGTGTGTACGGGGCATAAGGCTTGGCTACCTTCACACACTGCCCGAACGCTAGCGGTAAAGCCCCGCTAGTTTTAGCGGCACTTTACAGGCGCTGTGCAGGCGGGAGCGGGGAGCTTTTAACCCTAAAGAAGGGGGTTAAAAGCGCCCAAAAAGTGCTGCTGCCGGAGTGCTACTGCCGAAGTGCTTTGCAGGTGCTTCGGCAGCGCTGCCCATTGATTTTAATGGCGGGGGAGTGGTGTATACACCGCTCCCGCTCTGCCCCAAAGATGCTGCTTGCAGGACTTTTCTTCCCGTCCTGCAAGCGCACCGCCCCAGTGTGAAAGCAGTCGGGCTTTCACATTGCGGAGGCTTGAGAGGCGCTTTTCAGGAACTTTACAGGAGTTATTTTTAGCATTAAAATGTCTGAAAAGCGCCTTCAGTGTGAAAGGGGTCTAAAGACCAACTCCTGACAAAGCTTTGGCATTTATTTTGGATAGTGCAAAGAAGGCTTAGAACAGGGTTTGAATCCCCACTGAATCCCCACTATTTTGTTTTTTCCCCACTCATTATTTTCCCCCCACTAATGCAGCATTTCTTAACCTTTTCAACACAGAGGAACCCTTGAAATAGATTCCGGTCTCAGAGAACCCCTTCTGAAAAATTACTATTTCTACAACTCATGATACATTAGTGTGATGGTCAGTGGGAAGAATGCTTCTTATGCCTTGTACACACGATCGTACTTTCCACCAACAAAACCGTGGAATTTTGTCAGAAGGGTGTTGGCTCAAACTTGTCTTGCATACACACGGCCACACAAATGTTGGCCAACAATTCTGAGCGTAGTGACGTACTAGATGTACTATGTGGTTTTTCAGTTCTTTAGATCCTCCCTTTGGGCTCCTTCTGCTAAATTCATGTTAGTATAAGTTTGGTGAGTGTTGATTCGCGCTTTTCTTTTCACGTTTTTCATTTAGCGCTTTTCAGGGCAAGCTTTTCATTTCGCACTTTTCAGTTTGTTTCTGAACGGCCGTTCGTCAACCAGCCATGTTGCAGGAATCGGAGGAGATAACGTGTTATTTATTATTGGCCTTGGAGTTATTGCTTTGACATACCGTGTTTCCCCGAAAGTAAGACAGTGTCTTACTTTCTTTTTATCCCTAAAAGCCCCACTATGTCTTACTTTCGGGGTATGTCTTATATTGTATCTTATATCTGTACTTATATCTGTATGACCAGCACTGACCTTTTTCCGGGAGGACACAGAGCCAGTGACACCTGTCGGCAGTGATCCGGGACCTGGCACAATAATCCCCTTCTCTGTGATTGCGTCGCGCGTTCTGATCAGTCTCGGGCAGCGGCTGTCACTCTGCTCGGCCGAGACTGATCAAAACGGCGCTGTCTCTTCAGTCGGAGGGGGAGGGCACTGGCCTGGCACCCCCCCCCCCAGGGTGCGGCCCGCACCCCCAGCCCCACTCTTTGTACCGTACGTCACTGGAGGCAAATCCCCCGTGTTTCCCCGAAAGTAAGACATATGTCTTACTTTCGGGGTACGGCTTATATTAGCTGACCCCTCTGAAACTCCCGATACGTCTTACAATCGGGGGTGTCTTACTATCGGGCAAACACGGTACTATTTTGGTTGAATAATGATTTTATTTGGTATATTTTCTATATTTTTGGATGCATAGAATGCACTTTCCTGATGCCTCCATGGCAGCATACATGTGATAGAGCTCCGCCTCTACTCCGCCTTCAGGACTAGTGAATAGCATAAATTAAAGGGCATAGCCCCTCCCCCAACATTCTCCTTTTTTTCCTCATTCCTCTTGACTGGTGAAGAGAAGCAGTATGTCCATACCTCTGCAGTCGGCAGCGTCCGCCGGGTTAAGCCTCTCCCGTGCGCAGTCCCTGTTCTTGGGTCCGCTCAATGCACTGATAAGACTGGGAACCCCTTCTGAGGATCTTTTGGGGTCTTGCAGAGTTTCCTCATAGGAACGCAGTCTGCTGAATTTCCAGAAAAACGAATGCTGGTGATGACGGCGGGAGGATCAGATTCTCTTCCTTCTTGGTCAGGTTAGGTTTTCTTTTTGCTTCCATGTCTGCACTGTTTTTGAGCCCTGGTGGTTAAAGTTTATAGGTTTAAAAAAAAAAAAAAATGTCCCCTTTAAGACATTTATTCCTGGTCTGCACATGTGCAGAACGGGCGTTTCCTTGCTATTTCTGAGGTTTTTTCTCTAGCTTTTTTGTACTACCCTTCAGGGTTCTCACTCTCTTGCCGTGGCCTTGGTTTTGTTTCTTTTTTTTTTTTTGCCAGAAATAGGGTAGGTCCTTTTTAATTAAGCTGCTCTCCCTTTTTAGCTTTAAAATGTTGGCTCTAAATTGGACTCAGGGCTGCTCTGCATATCAGGTGTATGCCCTGCAGTCCAAATTACTTCAGCATTACAGGTATGTGTGGAGCTGGCCATTCACCATGCAATTTTCTTGTTCAATTTCCATTAGGTTTGCCTTCAACTGTGTGGTACAGGGGCCTGCCTGATTGCATGCAAATTGGGGGTGATTAGATTTGACCACATATTGTATGTTTTTTTTTATAGATCTGAGGGAGATCTATAGAGGGGGGTTGGGTAGTGTATGGCCAGCCTTATACTTTTATCTCACTCCTATTGCGTTGACTTCGTTTAAAAATTTGGTGTGCAAATAGACTCTATTTCTTTTTGCTTTCTTACTTCGCCTTACTAAAGCTGATCCTCCTGCCCATTATTTACCATGAGCCATTCGTCACAAAGCCAAGATCCTCTCATATCCAATAGGTATGTGGACCACCTGTACGTGAGTATTTAAAAAAAAAAAAAAAAAGAGTGCGCCACTGACAAACTTTGTTTGTTTCAGCCCTGTTCCTTCAAAGCGGTCCAGAAAGTCCTCAAGGCGCTATGACAATGACGATAGTCCTGAGCGAAGACCGCGCTCTTCTCATCATAAATCTTCCAGAAGACCAGGATCTTATAGACGTCGTCATTCGCCTTCGCCTCCACCGCGGGCGTCAAGGGAAAAATGTTGGGCCTGTGGCGCGGTTCCACTCCCTGATAAGCTCGTCTGCAGAGACTGTCTCAGGGACTACGCAGCTAACCGGGAATTAGAAGGCCAGCAGGTGGTTGACCTGCTTAAGCAAACCATGAGAGACTCTCTTTCTGAACTGACGGCCATGATTCCAGCTCACCCGGTTTCACAAGCTGCCCAGGTGTTGGATTTGGACCCCGACATTTCGGGCCCATCAGCTGTTAGTACTCCTTTGCCTCCATCAGGAAAAACAGCTAAACAAATCCCACCGGTAGATTCATCCGAGGAGTCCTCAGATGATACAGAACCGTCTGGTTTCAATTTCTCCCTGGTTCAACCCTTTGTACAAGCGGTGAGGAGCGACATTGCCTGGGAAGACCCGGAAGGGCCTCCTCAAAAATCAAAAAACTATTTCTCATTCCTCAAGAGAAACCAAATCTTCTTCCCATTAATGGGGGAGATCATAGAGGATGAGTGGAACAAAACTGATAGAGTTTTCTGTAGCACGTTTATGGATGCGGCTGTAGTGCGTCTGGCAAAAATGTAACAATGCCAATGGAGGATTCAACGTCTTTCAAGGATCCCCTAGATAGCTCCATTTGAGGTCTAGATCAATACATCTATCTAGAAGCAGGGGTGGCTTGCAGACCAGCCATTGCGCTGACATCTGTTTCCAATGCCATCAGGTCTTGGACGGAAAATATTGAGACATCCCTGCACCAAGACGCAAAGATGACATAATCAAAGCTCTGGAGGAGCTTAAGTTGGCGGATTTCGTGGGAGAAGCTGCAATTGACACAATCCGGTGTTCAGCCAATTCAATGCTGCAACTCTGTTATGGCAAAGCGGGCCTTATGGCTAAAGCCTTGGACAGCCGATCTAGCATCAAAGCAGAATTGATGCAAGATTTCCTTTGATGGAAAATCTTTGTTTGTTGAGAAACTCGACAAAGTAATCTCCAGAGTAACAGGGGGCAAATCTGGCTTACTTCATCAGGACAGGAAGGTCCGGAGAACAAAGGCCTATTTATCACGATTCCTGCAATCAAATTCTAGAGACTTCAGGCAGTCTCGCCCCTTTAGGGACAACAAGAAATCGTGGAGAGGCACCCAGACTTCTTTTCTGGGAGCCAGAAAGTACAAGTCCCTCACTGCTCTCCAGGAGGGGACAAAGTCCTTTTGACGTCAGCGGGGAGGAAACGCCCCCAGTGGGAGCCCGGTTAAAAAAAAAAAAAAAACGTTTTCCCCATCTGTGCCTCCAAATGTCAAGACCCATGGGTCCTAGCAACGATCCGGTACGGTCGCTTCTGGACTTTCTCTCAGCAGCCTCCTCACACGTCCTTCAAAGAGACAGTTACCAGCCTCCCCACAGAAGGCACTGGCCTTAAACCAATTTTCTTTTGGAGTCCCTGCAGCGTCAAGGGGCAGCAATACCTGTCCCCCCATCAGATCGATTTTACAGGTTTTTCTTCCACCCTTTTCCTGGTGCAGAAAAAAACAGGCGACTGGAGACCTGTAATAGATCGGAAAAAGCTAAATCAATACATCCATCTCGAAAGCTTCAAGATGGAGTCACTCCAAACGATCATACAAACCATACAACCAGGAGATTGATTAATCTCGATAGACCTGCAGGATGCGTACCTCCACATCCCTATTCTACCATCCTTCCAAAAATACTTAAGGTTCGCAGTGGGTCATGTCCACCTGCAATTTCAAGCTCTGCCCTTCGGGCTATGCACCTACCCTCTGGTGTTCACAAAAGTGTTGATATCTGTCTTGGCCCCTATAAAAGAGAGAGGGGGTTAAGAATTTATCACTACCTGGACGATATCCTCTTGCTGTCAAAAAAACCCGAGCCACCTTTTAGTCCACAGGGAGATTCTTCTCCAGTAGTGGTCGGAGTTCGGGTGGCTGGTGAACCATCGGAAGAGCCAATTAGTTTCAACACAGCAGATGGTTTACTTAGGAGCAATGTTCGGTACGCTCCTAGGCACAGTCTCTTTACCCCAGATGAAGATGGAGGGCATCATTCAGAAGGTATCCAAGGTCATAGAGATCCCATCTATCAGCCTTGCAGTGTCTGAGCCTTATTGGCACGATGTCCTCGTGCATACCTCTAGTTCCATGGTCTCACTAGCATCTGAGACACTTCCAGAAGGGATTCTTAATACAATGGAGACGACATCTGTCTCAGACAATCCGTTTAACAACGCTAATGAGCAGTGGTCATTACACTGGTTGATGAATCCAGAGAATCTCTCCCGGCTCTATCATTTGAGTTCCCACTCATGGTCCACAATTACGTCAGATGCGAGTGGCCAGGGGTGGGGTGCCCATTGCAGAGAATTCAGGGAAGATGGTCCTTTCCCACCAGAGGGACAGTGTCCAACGTCCTAGAAATGAGGGCAGCATTTCTAGCCTTAACCTGTTTTGCATCTCAGGTCAAGGGACAGAGAGTACTTCTATGTTTGGACACCAAGGTGGCGGTCTCGTACCTTCAGAAACAAGGGGGCACCCACAGCAAGACACTTCTGAGGGAAGTGGAACCTGTAATGCTCTGGGCAGAGAGGAACCTGGTAGACCTCAGGGCAATGTATCTCCCAGGCAAGATGAACACAGAGGCAGATGTCTTATCGAGGAGGTTTGGGGACAACGAGTGGTCTCTACATCCCCATGTGTTCATCCAAATCTCCAATCTAGGGCAGACCCCACTGGTGGATCTTTTTGCTACGCATGAGAATTGCAAAATCAGGAGATTCTTCTCTCACCTTCCATATCCACAGGCGGAAGGAGTAGATGCGCTGTCTTGTCCTTGGACCTTCAAGACAGCTTACACCTCTCCTCCTCGCCCACTCATTTCGAGGGTTTCTCCTCAGACTCCTGAACGAACCAGTCAAAGTGCTAGCAGTGCTACCCTATTGGTCGAAGAGACCGTGGTTTCCACTAGCCATGCACCTCAGTGTGGATCATCCGATCAGAATTCCTCCCTTTCTGCAGTTGTTGACCCAGGGCAGGCTGGACCATCCAGACCCACAGAAGCTGGATCTTTGTGTATGGAAGTGGAAAGGAGGAGGTTTGAATCGTTAGGCTGTTCCCAAGAGGTCATATCCACCCTGTTAAAAGCTAGGAAGCCTACAACCAACACAATCTATGCAAGAATTTGGGACAAGTTCTTATCCTATGCCCCAGGAAAAGGATTTGATCCTATCTCTCTCTTTCCACTGCTGATGTTCTGAGTTTTCTGCAAACTGGTCTTGATTTGGGGCTCAGCCAGAGTTCCCTCAAGGTACAAGTTTCCGCAACTTCTGCAGCAACTAACACCAGGGGGGCAGAAGACCCTCTAGTGGTTACGTTCCTCAGGGGAGTATTGAAGATGTGTCCCCCATCCAGACGTTCCTTTCCAAAGTGGGATCCTACTCTAATATTGGAAGTCCTATCCACTCATCCGTTTGTACCGGTTGAAGAGGTCTCAATTTGTAACTTGACTTTAAAAACAACTTTTCTGTTGGCTATTGCATCCGACAAGAGGATTTCAGAAATCCACTCCCTGGGCATTGGGGATGATCACATATCCTTTTTTTTTTCCAGATAGGGTAGAACTTCGCCCTCTCAGAGGTTTCACACCCAAGGTCACCTCAACGGCAAACCTATCAGAACCATGGGCGTTACCAGTTTTCATGGACTCAGAATCAAACTCCTGTTATGAGTTAGACATATTCAAAGTTCTCAGGGCCTACTTGGAAGCCACAGCAAGTTTCGGCTCAGGTGAATGCTCCTTCAACAAGAGCAGTATCGGCATCTTGGGCAGCGAGGGCAAATGTTTCTCTTGAAACATTAGGCTTGGTCTTCCCGACACACGTTCCTCAAACATTATCGTATTGATCCCGGGGCTCTTACAACCGTAGAGTTCGGGAGAAAAGCGCTTCATGCTGCTATGTCTGTGTTTTGATTAAAGTTTATTTTTTGTTAAAGCATTAAACCCACCCATGTGAGCTAGTTATTTATCACATGTATGCTGCCATGGAGGCACCAGGAAAACGGAAAATTGTATCATACTTACCGTAATTTTCCTTTCCTGGTGCCAATCCATGGCAGCATAAACTCCCACCCTCGGTATTCTATATTACGAAGAATGTTGGGGGAGGGGCTATGCCCTTTAATTTATGCTATTCACTAGTCCTGAAGGCGGAGTAGAGGCGGAGCTCTATCACATGTATGCTGCCATGGATTGGCACCAGGAAAGGAAAATTACGGTAAGTATGATACAATTTTCCGTTTTTTGGTTAAGTTCTATTGGCAGATAGCATGTCTAATTATATTTGTTTTCTTTTTTTAATGCACAATAAAAGAATTGTATAGAATAATACCTGGCTATGTGTTTTACGTCAAATGACAGTTTGGGAGTCGGCAGTTACATTTTAAAGTGGTTGTAAACCCTTACAAACCACTTTGACCTACAGGTAAGCCTAGATTAAGGCTTACCTGTAGGTCCTATAAATATCTCCTAAACCTACATGGTTTAGGAGATATTTCGAAAAAAACAGGCACCGCTGTGTACGGCGCATGCACCGTAGACAGCGGCGCGCAGGCGCACTGCGCATGCTGGGATCACGGCGATATGCCGCCTTCGTGCACATGCGCAGGAGTGACGTCATCGCCGTTCCAGCGAATGACAGCGCCGAGACCCGGAAGTCACTCCGGGAATGATGGCGACGGAGAAGATCGTGGATGAGGACCGCTTCGGGGGCTTCGTTCTCAGGTAAGTCATTCATAATGAGCTAGTATGCTATGCATACTAGCTCATTATGCCTTTGCCTTGCAGGTTCCGTTTTTTTTTTGAGGAAGGTTTACTTCCTCTTTAAAAAATACAATGTAAAACTGACAAGGGGCACCAACATAGTTGTATCTTTGATCTTATAAACTACGGGATAATGGTGTTGTGGTAACTTGCACAAATAAAAAACCATAATAATATTCTCATGGTTCCCCATGACTAAGTCCCTCTTTGACGAAACGGACGTCGGGAGGGAGGCGTGCTGACGCCATCGTTGTCTAGGACGGGTGTCCACAAGCCGGCCGGCTTACTTTATTTTACACACATGCGTTTTTAAAGATTTTAATTGTAAGTGAATTACTTTTTTGTATAATAAATTGTTTCCTGAAATTGAGTTACACTATGGTGAGCTTTCTTTCCTTGCTGAGATCGTGATTGCTGCCTTTGGACTGTCTATCGACTTGGGACTCCCTGGTTTGCTCTCAGTGTATTCGCAAGAGGTCATCTGAGGTCTTGATGCTGTGTTGATGCTACAGGCTCTATATCGCTTGCCTTCTGGTAAGCGCATATGCTGCATGGTGGTGGTTCACTCATTTGGTGGTGTTTTGTGTTAATCACAGAGAAGATAATTCACTCATAGAATTTTCTGTCACCTTCATCACTGGACTTTAATATATATATATATATATATATATATATATTTATTTATTTTTATTATTTCATCTATATGAGTATTTTGTTTTTTGTTACTTGCTGGGTTTCATCTAACATGTTTTGCACATAGCAATATTGCATTATATATTTGTTGTATTGGTTTATATGGTCACATCAACAGTCACTCTTGATATCATATGTTTTACATTTTATTTAATTTGTGCGCAGCTTCCATTCTCTTATAACTTTCTGTGATTGTGCATATCTCGCAATTTTTTATATTTTTTTGCTAATTTTTTTTTTGCACATCTTTTAGGTACCGCGGTATATTCTTTTTGCCAGACTTATCCGATTGCAATGTTATCTGTTCCATCAACGTTTCTGACGGCTGATATAATCTGTGTGGTCTCTGTAGCTGTAGGTGTGCGGAATTTAACAGAGCGGCCCCAACCGCTTTCAACCCCGATTATCATAAACACATAAATCTGCTCATATACAGCAAGGGAGATCCAATGGAGAGATAAGACTAATAAGAGACTTGAGCTATGTCTGGAGATGACATTTTTCTGGATCTTGTTACTACAGCATGAAAAGTGAGTAAAATATGGAGATAAATGACCTTCATTAAAGCGTATCTATTACCTCAACGCGACGAAGGAGGTCATCTTGTAGACAGAATGATAATATCGAATAATTCACAAAGAACCGGCACCGTGACTGAGATGTGAGGAACATAGCGGCCTATACACTTGTGCTCAAAAGTTGGCATACCTTGGCAAAAATCATGAAATTCTGACATTGATATTGAAAATATGACTGATCATAACAAAAAACTGTCCTTTATTTAACCACCTCAATACTGGGCACTTTTTTTTTTTTTTTTTTACATTTTTTAAGACAGTATATATATTCCCCAAAATACCCCTTTTTGGAAAGTAGACAGTCCAAGGTATTTAATTGCAGCAATTCTGCCCACAATTCCAAATTATGAAGTGTAAATGCCTGACTAGGAACAGGAAGTGAGGTGAAATTGCCCAATGGCAACACAGCATTAAAAACTGACAGAGGTTCTAACCCTTCCCTCGTCTATCCAAAGAAAAAGTTTTGGCTAGAGCTTAAGAATATGTCAACACAACATTTGATATTCCTGATATGTTCCTGCTGTACCATGTACTTTAATGAAAAAATATCCTGCTCTCTTTGTATTGCTTCCATTGTGTGAAATCCCTAGTGTTCCTGCTAGTCCCTCTACTTTCCTAATAAAAACTGACCACACTAAGCTGTGCTGCGAACTCAGCCTGCTCTCTTCCAATGATCAAACTTGTTCTGCCACCTCCTGCACAGCCATTGACTGGGGAAATCAGTGTGCTGCTGTTTCTCCTCCCCTACCTCTTATGCAGCTGTGAACTAAGGGCATGTGATCACTTATAAAAAAGGTGAAAAGGGTATTTATAATGTTTTTTTTTTTATATTTATACACAAATATTTTGACTTTAATTTCTATTTTAAACTGAATGAGTTGTTTTACAAGGTGAGGGTTTACATATACTTTAGGCCTGCTGAATTGGCCCAACATTCAAACTGTAACTGGCCTTGCTGTCACCTGGCTTGACAAAAAGTGATTTTTTCAATCCAGTTGAAGAAGCTGGGTGGAAAATTGCTGCCAAACAGTGACTGCATCCAATGAGATCAAGTATATTTGGGGGTATTCTTACAACCATCAAAAAACAAAAGCTGGTACAAAAGATTCCTCCATGCACACTGAATGAACGTTGAAATCTATACGTGTATGGCTAGCCTTAGACATTAAAGGGGTTGTAAACTTCGTGTTTTTTCACCTTAATGCAGCCTAAGCATTAAGGTGAAAAAACACCTAGCAGTGACCCCCCCCCCCCCCCCAGCCCCCCTGTTTTACTTACCTGAGCCCTGGAACTTGACCCGGCGGGGACGCACTGTCTCTCTGCAGGGGGTTCTCGGCTCTTAATTGGATAGATTGATAGCAGTGCAGCCATTGGCTCCCGCTGCTGTCAATCATATGCAATGATGTGGGTGCTGGGGGGGCGTGGCCAAGTCATACATTCAGAGTCTATGGATGCCAAATGCTGGACTTGGGAGCGCGCGCGCAAGGTAACCCCTTCGGGAGAGCGCTTCTCCAAGGGGGTTATCTGATGTGTGGAGGAGCCGCAAGAGCCGTCGAGGGACCCCAGAAGAACAGGTTTGGGGCCACCCTGTGCAAAACGAGCTGCACAGTGGAGGTAGGTATGATATATTTGTTATAAAAAAAAAAACCCTTACTATCACTTTAAGAAACATAAATGCCTCCCAAATATTTCCTCTATAATAAACGATGCCCTTGGGCGTATGTGTGTACACGGCAGTAACCCATAGCAGTTGGATCAGTGGAAGATGACTTGGCTGCCATGGTTGACCACACTTTGTCCCACTGAACAAATCTGTCTGTTTGATTTTTCAGGAGAAGAACAGAAAGGGAGACGTGGCAAGTCTTTCTACCAGCCGCGGCTTAACTACATTGCTGCGGGCAGACAGGCTGAGTGACTGTAGCTCTCAGGTAGAAAAGGATTTTCACTCTTATGTATCACTTCCTACTGAAGAGCAAGAAGGACAACAAGACCAGACAGTTTCCAGCTCTAGGGAGGCTTTCATAGCTCAAAATTCAACATAAAACGCACACAAGAATAGTGATGTATGGTTTGGGAACATAAAAGCAAAAGTAACAATGTAACATAAATCTTGAAGGTGAGACAGTCATAAGATACGGTATAAAGACACAAACTACATAAAATGTATCTAAAGTCAATTTTTTTTAACGTTTTAAAGGATAGAGAGGTGTCCGGTTATAAACTTTGTCAGGTTTATGTTGCTGCAAGGGCTTGTTCACACCACTTGACTAAATTTCTAATGCTTAAAAAACGCTCCTATAGTATTAGCATGGGCATTTGACTCGCACTAAAGGGGTTGTAAACCCTCTAGGTTTTTCACCTTAATGCATTCTTTTACTTACCTGAGCCCCGCAATCCCCACGGCGGGAACGAGCACACCAGCTCCGGGCAGTGTCTCGTGTCCTGGTTGGATAGATTGATAGCAGCGCAGCCATTGGCACCCACTGCTGTCAATCAAATCCAATGACGCGGGCGCCGGGGGGCGAGGCCGAGTCCTGTTGTCTGTGTCAATAGACGCAGCAGCAGGACACGGGTGACCTGAAAGAGAGCGCTTCTCCGATGGGGCACTTGAGAAGAGGAGGAGCCACCAGCGCCACTGAGGGACCCCAGAAGAGGAGGATCGGGGCCACTCTGTGCAAAACCAACTGCACAGAGGAGGTATGACATGTTATTTAAAAAAAAAAACGAGGGTTTAGTAACCCTTTAATGAGCTTTAGTATGGGCGCTAGATTAGTGTTTTACAAGCATTAATGACAAGTTAAAAATGCTCCCTAAATGCCCTATGGACAGTTTTGAAGCATTTGATGAGCATTAAGGCACGATAAAAATGATCCACAAACACCTATTCCATTACAGGAAGTATACTAATCTTAACGCCCCACAACTGCACTGCAACTGCCTACCAGAGTGTTTGAAAAGCGTTACCATAGACTTGAATGGAAGGTGTTGAAAGCCTTCAAATGCCTCCTAACTCAACATGAGGCTTCAATTTTGAAGCAACGCAATGCTACCGATTCATGTTTTGATAGTATGAACAGCGCTGTGTGCTGTATATTGTATCATTTGCATAGGTGTTTGAGGGGCATTTTTAACACCTCTCAAATGCCTGCTTTTAATGCCAGTGTGTACTTAGCCTAAAGAAAAGAGAAGATAGTTCCAAAAAATCCACAACATTTTAGATCAGTTATAGATTGAGGTGGTTGCCATTTGTTTGTACTAATGGTGAATTGGTGAGGGGACACACTGGATACCTTCACTGCCATTGTATTATTGCTGGGTGTCCAGTGCATTCCTATAACTTTAAAGGAGGAGTGGGCTCCAGTGGCGGCTGGTGCTCAAAATTTTTGGGGGGGCGCAAACAAACAGCCTCACTGTCCCATCAAATGCTGCCACTGTGCCCATTAAACGCTGCCACTGTGCCCATTAAACGCTGCCACTGTGCCCATCAAACGCTGCCACTGTGCCCCAAGTGCTGCCACTGTGCCCATCAAACGCTGCCACTGTGCCCATCAAACGCTGCCACTGTGCCCCAAGTTCTGCCACTGTGCCCCAAGTTCTGCCACTGTGCCCCAAGTTCTGCCACTGTGCCCCAAGTTCTGCCACTGTGCCCCTTAAGTGCTGCCACTGTGCCCCTTAAGTGCTGCCACTGTGCCCCAAGTGCTGCCATTGTGCCCCAAGTTCTGCCATTGTGCCCCTTAAGTGCTGCCATTGTGCCCCAAGTTCTGCCACTGTGCCCCTTAAGTGCTGCCACTGTGCCCCTCAAGTGCTGCCACTGTGCCCCCTGCCTGCCCTCTGCACTTACCTTGTCCCGGTGTGCAACTGGTGACGGCGTCAGGCGACGAGCGGTGTCTCCGTCGGATGTCTTCTCCCGCGCTCCTCCTGTCTTCTTCTGCTGTGATTGGACGCTAGGTGATTGGACGCCTAGCGTCCAATCACAGCGCCTGTGACTTCAGCCAATCAGGTGACAGGTAACAGACCTGGCAACCTGATTGGCTGAGAGGCGGGTCTGTGTTAGGGAAGCGATGTATTCGCTTCCCTAACACAATACTGTGTAATCAGCGAACGCACAGCCGTGCGCCCGCTGTTTACACTTAGGGAAGCCTATTAGAGCACACTGCTCTAATAGGGTCCCCTATTAGAGCTTACAGCTCTAATAGGGGCACTTCCAGCAACACCCCCCCCCCCCCCCCACTGTAATTCAGATGCCCGGCGCCCGATCAGGGGCCGGACACCTGAATAGGGGGCGGCAGCGGTGACAATAGATAGATTCATGCAATGCATGAATCTATCTATTGGTGATAGAGCGGTGCAGGAGAGGGGGGGCGGCGCTCCTGCGCCCTCTATGCACGCACCGCCACTGGTGGGCTCCCTCCAGGCATACTTGCCTTTAATTCATCCATTATTATACAGGTGCATCTCATACAATTATATTATCAAAAAGTTAATTTATTTCAGTAATTCAATTCAAAAAGTGAAACTTATATATTATATATAGATGTGTTATACACAGAGGTTGAACCCCGACAAGTCACTATCTAGTCTTCCGCCTCCAAGATGTCACTCACCCTGATTATCCACTCCTCCCAAGTAGGGACTCTGGACTGTTTACAGTAGGTTGGAAGCAAGCGCCTCGCCGCATTCAGTAAGTGAGGCAATGTGATTTTTTGTATTGGCTGATTGGAATCAGAGGGATGTGCAGGAGGAAGTGAGTCGGGGATAAAGGAACATTGAGCCTCTAGTATGTCTTTTATTTGGCCCTTGATATCTTCCCAAAAGGGTTTAATTAAGGGGCATTTCCACCATATATGGAGATGTGTAGCCCTGTAGAGCGGGTGAGCTGATATATGTGGGTTAACTGGGTCTCGGTAAGTTCATGCCCCAAGTCTCTTTCCCACACCCGAATATAAGCAGGCTTATGCCATGTACACACGGTCTGACTTTTTGGCAGTGTGTGGGCTTCATCTGACCTTTTTTTTTTTTCAAAAATTCTGACGGACCTAAAAATAGAACATGTTTTAAATCTTTCAGGGGGAAACCACAGGAACCCGCCCAGCGGAGCCAGTGGGGACACAGGAGGGGCCACTCTTAGAAGTGGGTTGATCTGGTCCCAGACTGAAAGCACATGGGCTGTCAACGGGGAGGTTGTATCAGACACCCCCCTTTGTTCCCGGGGCAACCATAGTGCATAGGATAAATTCCTGCCCGCCGAGCATTTCTCCAGGGAGACCCATAGCTTGGAGTGGGTATAGAAGCGCCAGTTGAGTATCTTCTGGAGGACAATGGCCCGGTAGTAGCACTGTATGTCAGGGATTCCTAAACCACCCTCACGTTTTGGGCGTCTCAGCACCCTCAGGGCTATTCTGGGTTTCCGTGCATTCCACACAAACCCGGACAGCATGCTGGACGAATGGTCAAAGAAGTGTCTGGGTAGGGGGTATCGGTATCATCTGTATGAAGAAGAGTATACGTGGCAAAATATTCATTTTTATGATGTTTACCCATCCTAGCCATGTGAAAGCAGTCTGTGTCCAATGTGAGAGGTCTCTTTTAACCAAGTAACGGGGGGTAATGGGCAGCATAAAGAGTGTCAAAGCGCTCCGTGAGTTGTATGCCCAAATATCTAAGGGAAGACTTAGCCCAGGTGAAAGTGAAGGCAGTCTGGAGGCTATTTGTTAAAGGGGGAGTCAAATTAGGACTTCTGACTTTGCGTAGTTAATCTTAAAGTTAGAAAGCGATCCAAAATGTTTGAGTTCTTTCATCAGGATGGGCAACAAGATCAGGGGGTCCGAGAGGTGGAATAACACATTGTCAGTATAAGCCGACAGCTTATGTTCCGTATTGCCAACCTGCGGGCCCTTAATGTCCTTGCTAGCTCCTACAGTGCGTAGTAGTGGCTCCAGCACCAGGGCGAATAGGAGGGGCAAAAGGGGGCATCCCTGTCTTGTGCCGTTCCTGATCGGAAATCGCGAGGAGAAGATTCCGTTCACTTTAACCTGCGCGCAGGGATTAGAATATAGGGCCATGATCGATGTCAACATAGGCAGTCCCAGCCCCAGGGTCTCTAGTACCGCTAAGCTTTGGCTAGGCTCTGAGAAAGAAGGTATCCCTCTGAAACATGTCAGGCGGCAGTGGCCCTTGATATCTCCCTTATTACCATCTGGAGTCTGACAGTCAACTTATTGCTGTCATCTGGAGATCATTTTTATTGCAAATTTTATCCCACATGTTTGTGAGTAGTTTTTTATCTTATTTTTAATAAAAAGACGTCTAAGGATAATGCACAAGGCTGGTGCACCCTCTTTTTCCTCTCTCCCTTTTTCTCTAGTACTGCTTTCTCTAGTACTGCTTTCTCTAGTACTGCTTTCAGATAGGACCAGTCGACACGATCAAAATCTTTTTCAGCATCTGTCGATAATATTATATAGAATCGAGGATCATGGCAGGTGCGTGCCCAGTGGATAAGTTGGATTGCTCTAAGAGAATTGTCTCTAGCCTCTCTACCCGTAATAAAACCTGTTTGGTCAGGGTGGATGATTACAGGCATGAGGTGTTTAAGCCCATTAGCTAAGATTATTGCCAGAATTTTAATATCTACATTCAGGAGGGAGATAGGGCGATAGCTCTGGGGGACAGTGGGGTCCTCGCCCTCCTTTAGAGATGTGAGCCAATAGCGCCTCTGTTGCCCCTGGCTATGGAGTTAAAATACTTGCACATAGGTGCCGCCAGAAGGGAGAAGAAAGTCTTATAGTATGCTTTGGTGAACCCATCAGGGCCAGGGCTTTTCCCATTGGGCAAAGACTTCACTGTTTCCCCAAGCTCAGCTAGGCTGATTGGCAGCTCCAAAGTGGAGCACTGATCTTCAGTTAGGGGAGAAACACCGGCCGAGGCCAAGGGGTAACCCGAAGTATAAGTTGTACAATTTGGCGTAGTAATCCCAGAACCCTGAGGCAATTTTAGAAGACTGTACCGTCAGTTTTCCAGAGGAGGAATGGAGCTTTTGTATGTACAGTGCCTTGCAAAAGTATTCGGCCCCCTTGAACTTTTCAACCTTTTGCCACATTTCAGGCTTCAAACATAAAGATATAAAATTTTAATTTTTTTGAGAAGAATCACCAACAAGTGGGACACAATTGTGAAGTGGAACGAAATCCATTGGATATTTTAAGCTTTTTTAGCAAATAAAAAACTGAAAAGTAGTGCGTGCAAAATTATTCGGCCCCTTTACTTTCAGTGCAGCAAACTCACTCCAGAAGTTCAGCGAGGATCTCTGAATGATCCAATGTTGTCCTAAATGACTGATGGTGATAAATAGAATCCACCTGTGTGTAATCAAGTCTCTGTATAAATGCACCTGCTCTGTGATAGTCTCAGGGTTCTGTTGAAAGCGCAGAGAGCATCATGAAGACCAAGGAACACACCAGGCAGGTCCGTAATACTGTTGTGGAGAAGTTCAAAGCCGGATTTGGATACAAAAAGATTTCCCAAGCTTTAAACATCCCAAGGAGCACTGTGCAAGCGATCATTTTGAAATGGAAGGAGTATCAGACCACTGCAAATCTACCAAGACCTGGCTGTCCCTCTAAACTTTCAGCTCAGACAAGGAGAAGACTGATCAGAGATGCAGCCAAGAGGCCCATGATCACTCTGGATGAACTGCAGAGAACTACAGCTGAGGTGGGAGAGTCTGTCCATAGGACAACAATCAGTCGTACACTGCACAAATCTGACTTTTATGGAAGAGTGGCAAGAAGAAAGCCATTTCTCAAAGATATCCATAAAAAGTCTCGTCTAAAGTTTGCCACAAGCCACCTGGGAGACACGCCAAACATGTGGAAGAAGGTGCTCTGGTCCGATGAAACTTAAATCAAACTTTTTGGCCACAATGCAAAACGATGTTTGGCATAAAAGCAACACAGCTCATCACCCTCAACACACCATCCCCACTGTCAAACATGGTGGTGGCAGCATCATGGTTTGGGCCTGCTTTTCTTCAGCAGGGACAGGGAAGATGGTTAAAATTGAGGGGAAGATGGATGCAGCCAAATACAGGACCATTCTGGATGAAAACCTGTTGGAGTCTGCAATAGACCTGAAACTGGGACGGAGATTTATCTTCCAACAAGACAATGATCCCAAACATACAGCAAAATCTACAAAGGAATGGTTCACAAATAAATGTATCCAGGTGTTAGAATGGCCAAGTCAAAGTCCAGACCTGAATCCAATCGAGAATCTGTGGAAAGAGCTGAAAACTGCTGTTCACAAACGCTCTCCATCCAACCTCACTGAGCTCGAGCTGTTTTGCAAGGAAGAATGGGCAAGAATTTCAGTCTCTCGCTGTGCAAAACTGATAGAGACATACCCCAAGCGACTTGCAGCTGTAATCGCAGCAAAAGGTGGCTCTACAAAGTATTAACGCAAGGGGGCCGAATAATTTTGCACGCCCCACTTTTCATTTTTTTATTAGTTAAAAAAGTTTCAAAAATCCAATAGATTTCGTTCCACTTCACAATTGCGTCCCACTTGTTGGTGATTCTTCACAAAAAAATAATATTTTAAATCTTTATGTTTGAAGCCTGAAATGTGGCAAAAGGTTGAAAAGTTCAAGGGGGCCGAATACTTTCGCAAGGCACTGTACGCCTGAGCATGTTTTTTCCAGAAGGCCCTTGCGAGCATTCGACTGCATTTATTACCATGTTAATACAATTTATGAGACGTATATCTGAACTGTTTATGGGTTTGACGGTCTAGCAAGCACAGGAACAACTCCCTCAATTCGGTCAGTTTCTTCAGTGCCTCAGGATCTCCACTATGTTTATGTTGGAGTTCTGCCTTTTGAAAGGCTTCAAGTACTCTTTGAAAGTCCACCCGGCATGCCTTCTTGAGTTTTGAGCCTAGGGAGATCAGCTCTCCCCTAACCACTGCCTTATGGCTTTTCCACACAATGCCCTCACCAAGGCCATCTGTGCTATTTTCTGTGAAGTAGTGAGTTAAGATGTCCGTTACCCCTGCCACTACTGTGGTGTGGTCCAGATTTTGGTTCGACACTGCACTGTGGAGCTCGGGGAGGTAGGGGGAACAGATCCACTCACCGACCTTGGGGAGGAAATCAGGGAAGTTTCAGGCTGCTGGAGCCAGGCGGCGGTGTTCTGAGAGGCTTTAACTGCCTTCTGGGCCTTTGTTTAGCCGGTGCCATCTTGCCAGCCTTCGCGGCTCTGCCTGCGGGGCCCGGAAAAGAATGATTCCAGCTGCCCGTGTCTTGTGCGGTCGGTCCTCGGTGGTTGCGAAGATGGCCCATTCCTCTGGGACATGACAGGAGGTGTCTGGGGTGAAAATCCCCCTCGTATCGGTGGTTAAGTGCGGTGGTGGTACGGAGTTGCCGAGACACATGTTCTCACTCCTCCATTGCCAGGGCACGTCCTCCCCTTATGTGTTATTTTAACACAGTGCTACAAAAAATAATACTAAGGCCCTCCCCCTTAAGCTGCAAAAACAGCTGGACAGGGTTGTACACATGCCGTGGTTGCAATGCTTTGCTTTACAGTGTGGCAAAAATTATAACCCCAGTTGTGGTCAGCAGGCAGTACCACTGCTGTACGTGACATATTCAAGTGAATGTGCTGCAAATGTGAGCTGAATGCTAGGCACACGGTTGTGGCACAGTGTTCCCATTCAAAAACCAAATTGCCTGTCAACCGCTACCCCCAAAACAAAAATGCATCCTGGAGATGGCAGTATCAGGTCTTGAATGTCTATCCACCATGAATCACTCTTCACAGTGTGACACAAGTGTAAACGAGCCCTAAATAATATCAACTAACCAATCACTTAGAACCAGGGGTGTTGCTAGGTGGCCAAAAGACCAGGGGCTTGAGCCCGAAGTCCAAGGCCTGCACGAGGGGGGCGGCTTTAGTGGTGCAGGGATTTTTGGCTGGGCGGTGGTGAACAATAAAAATACTTTATGGAATAACTTTATCTGGCACATTTAGCTAGTGCCTATAGTGTATTCCGTTTAATTTCAGTTTAAAATAAAGAGACTACCTTGATCTCGGAAGCTGGCAGGGGCCATGTCCACTGTGGGAATCTGAAGCCCTCTGGTATCTATTTCCGGGACTCGTGCAGCTGGATTCCCAGCATGCACCTCCCGATCTCGCGCCTGCGTAGTAATGTCACCGCACGGCGCTCCATCCTCCTGACACGTTGCTGTAGCAACGGTCGGTAAATAACGTGAGATTTCGGCAATAAGCGATTGCCAAGGACTCCTGGGATACATGACAACGCTATCCCAGGAACCCTTGAGAATCGCCTAGTGATGTAATCGCCTAGGCGATTAGAGGCGGAAATCGTGGAGAACAAAACAATAATAAGGTATTTGCAAGCATAAAAAAAAAAAAAATGGCCATTGTAAAAAGTATAAGATAAGGGCATGCAGCACAGACAAAGTTCTTAAAATGGGTGGAACTCCACTTTAACCAAAAAGTGCATTCTATGCATCCAAAAATATAGAAAATATACCAAATCAAATCATTATTCAACCAAAAAAATAATGTCAAAGCAATAACTCCAAGGCCAATAATAAATAACACGCTATCTCCACCGATTCCTCAACATGCCTGGTTTACGAACAGCCGTTCAGAAACTAACTAAAAAGCGCGAAATGAAAAGTGCGAAATGAAAAGCGCAAATCAACACTCAACAAGTTTCTACTAAAACGAAATTATCAGAAGGAGCCCAAAGGGTGGCGCTAAAGAGCTGAAAAAGAACGTAGTATGTCACTGTGTTCATATTTGTTGGCCGACAATTCCTTGCTGTTTGTATGCAAGACAAGTTTGGGCCAGCGCCCTTCGGACAAAAGTCCCCGGTTTTGTTGGCCAACAATCCGATCTTGTGTACGAGGCTTTAGACTAGGAAGCCATTAAAGTTCATGGGCGTGTAAAGGAAGGTGTCCTAATACTTTTGGTAATATAGTGTACATTCAATCCAGTGAGGCCGTTCACATTGATAAAAATGAGGCATGTCTGATTTTCTGTGCATTTTCATCTGCTGTGATTTCCAGTAGAATAACTAAAATGTGCTAAAACACACATTTAAAAAAAATGGACAAAAGCAGACACAGCTAAACATGAACCTGGCCTTAGTGCAGACGATTCGCCCTTCATCATCCTTCTCCTGACTGTGTGGAAGGAAGCAAAGCATGTCCTGGACTAGCTGGATTTCCCCCGGTTCCAGAGTGGAATGTTGTGTAAATAAGACGGATCGAGAAGATCTAAGTGTCTGTGGTCAGAGGTCAGTCCTCATGACAGTAGGACACCTCGGGCTGAAATGCTCAGGAGCTTCAGACAAGACCTGAACTTGAGTTTTACTACCGCAAGACCCTGAGAATCAGCACACTAGTTGTGGAATTTGTAAAAATGGCCATAAACGATAAACGTAATGATCGAACTGCCTGATTTGATTTATGCCTAAGACCAGGTGACATCATATTTAAAGATTAGAAGCAGAATGATTTGCTTGTCTGTCAATCCTGATAAAATTCCAACGTAAGTGGACAACAAAGAAGTCACGCTATAACTACTTTCTCATTGTCAGCAAAAATGTTCTGTCCTGTTCATTTAATCACTTAATGCAGCGGGGCCTAATGCCACCCTTTGCTTGCCTTCATCTTGGGGCATTATTCCCCTCCACTGTGAGCAACAGTGGGGCATAGTTCCTGCCAATGATAATAACAATGGGGCACCAGGGGCGGACTGACCATTCGGCCACTCGGGCACTTCCCGAGGGCCCCGGGCCACTAGGGGGCCCCATCAGGGTTGCCAGCCTCAGTAAAACCAGGGACAGTATGTTAAATTTGTGGTTTTTTTACATCTGTTTCTGAAATGTCCCTTACCGACATCCTTTTGGTCTAAAAATCCTGAGATTATAGCTGCCCCACCTCTCCAGTACCTTCTCAGCCAATAGAAACATGTCTGTGTATACTGTGTGTACATGTCTGTGTATACTGTGTGATTGTATACTGTGTGTGTGTGTATACTGTGTGGCCCCATAATCTCTGATTGCCTGGGGGCCCCATAATCTCCTATTGCCCGGGGGCCCCATGAGTTGTCAGTCCATCCCTGTGGGGCACTATTCCTCCCATTGACACCAACAATGGGGCACTATTCCTTCTATTGACACCAATGTTGACGCACTATTCCTCCCATTAATATCAACAAAGGGAACTATTACTCTACCTAATACCGATCATGGGGCATCATTATGGGAACGTCAGGACATTTTCTACTCCCATTGGCCACAGTGAACCCCCTCCTAACAGAGGAAGTAAACCCTGGTGGGTTTTTACTTCCTCTTTATTTACCTGCAAAGGTAAAGCATAATGGGCTACTGTGCATCGCATAGTGGCTCGTTATGTGTCACTTACCTGAAACTAAAACCTGCAACTGGCGAACGTGCGGGAGCCGCCAGTCACGGCATGACCCCTATTAGAAACGGCACTTTGTGCCCTTTCTAAAGTGTGCATGTGCCAATGGTCGTAGTCATCTGCGCTTGGCTTTTTAGTAAATATCTCCTAAACCGTGGAGGTTTAGGAGATATTTCAAGCACCTACAAGTATGCCTTAAAGTAGATGTAAACCCACTCTCATCCTTTCTAAACTACTGCAATATTGGTTATCTAGAAGGATATACATGCCTCCTGCATGTATACTTATCTGTCAAATGTCTTCCCTCTGTCTGCTATGAGGCCCGAAAAAGCTCCGGATTTTGTGGGTGGGTCTGTTTTCCAGGGCTCAGTGGGTGGAGTCGTGATGTCAGTAGACTCCCCGCCCACCTCTACACTCCCCTTATTAACAAGCATTTTCTCCTGTGTATTTCTTACACTGAACTTCTGCTATGATCACTAACATCCAGTCAAAACCCAGAAAAGTCCCCACATGACTTCAGCATGCCAAATCATGCTGAGGTCTGGAACAGCCAATCCTTGCAGAGCTGCTGAAGAAAGGCATGGGGGTGGGAATTAAAAAATAATGCATGTCTTAGGCTAGTGCACAAGATATGTAAATTACCTGTCAATCACAGCAAGGGGAAGAACGGACAAAGTTTTCACAGTATGTCCATTTTATTTCACTGAAAAAAGATATGAGGATTGCTCAGAGCTGGATTAACTCTTTGTAGCAAGACTGGGCACAGCTGATCTGAAATCCCATACTCTATATTGTGCCAGACAAAAAGAAAAAAATGCCACTTTAACCACATGAATACAGGGCACTTTCGCCCCCTTCCTTCCCAGACTATCCCTTTCCTTCTTTTTGTTTCAATACAATAGGGATGGAAGCGTGCCATTATTGGTGGTATCAGGTCACACCCCTCTTTTTACCGGTACAATCACTCCAAGTCAACTCTCTGGCCCAGCCTGTGATTGGGCAATGAAGGTGCACTAGCAGACTGATGAGGTCATCATTATTCTCTCTCATCCTGTCAATACATGTGCATACTGAATATCTGATTGGCCCAAAATGCTTCCCCTCCCTTTCCTAGTTTGAGTGCTGTTGTATGGGGCATTATAGGAGGCTGATATCCGGTCAAATTCAGGTACATACAAATTCAGGTACATACACTAGTTGCATTTAAAAATAAATGGAATATCTCTACAGTAATACAAAAATAACTGTCTTCATTCGTTTGTTTATTTTTTTAGTTGGTTGGATTACAGCATTACTGGGTTCAAACTGGTCCTCTCTGGGGCATCAGGCACATCAGTAGTTGGTGCCTTTGCTATCCCATCCTAAAAGTCACCCAAAAAAACTTATTTTGGTGTTCATGTATATTACTATTATTGGGGTGTACAGGCATTACACATGTAAGGGGCCCGAGTGTCCCTAGGGGCCTGCCCGCGCCCCCCAACAGCAGAACCGCTCCAGAAGATAGAAGATAAGGCACTTTCACTTTTTCACTCCTAACGATAGCACAACCCCCCCCCCCCCCCGCTGGCTGTGGTCAGTACAAGTCCGGCATTTTCCGAGTCTTCTTCTGCACACACAGCAGGTGATCGCGTCCTGCTGAGGCGGAGCCTGATGGCTGCTGCTGGTTTACTTGAACTGTGATTGGTCGGGTCAGCAGGGGGGTGGTCAGCTCACCGGTGCTGCACATGAACACATGGCACAAGCACCGTCCGTAACACAGTAATAACAGGTGCCATGAGGATGGATCCGATAGATCTCTGGTAAGTCTCAAAAATGTAATGTGGTATAATTGAGTTGCATTGTGAAAATGGATGATTCTGGGTGCATATGAGAGTTACATTTTGAAGAGCCTCTTCACTATGTAACTCTCATTCCCACCCAGAGTCATCCTCATCCATTTTCACAATGCAGGTCAATCATCTTCATCCCCACCCAGCATCTATTCCATCCCTCTAGTCTCCACAACGCATCCCCACCTACGCCCAGCACCATCCATCCACAATGCATCGCCACCCACGCCCAGCACCATCCATCCCTCCAAACCAGTCTCCACAACACATCCCCACCCACGCCCAGTACCATCCATTAGACATGTTCGAATCGAACGAATACGAAAAACAACGAAAATCCGAAATAACCAAATTAGAAACAACGAAACTACGAAAGAAGAAAATCCGAAAAACGAAAACAGGAACAACGAAAATCCAAATGAACGAAAAAATTCGTACATTCGTAATTTTTTTTTTTTGAATTGGTAATTTTCCGTGTCCCTTACAATGGCGCTGCTTAACGTGCCTCGAATGGATTGAACGAAAAAAATTCGTACATTCGTAACTTTTTTTTTTTTTTTTTGATTTGTAATTTTCCGTGTCTCTTACAATGGCGCTGCTTAACGTGCTTCGAATGGATTGACCGAAAAAATTCGTACATTTGTAACTTTTTTTTTCGATTCGTAATTTTCCGTGTCTTTTAAAATCTAATGATAGCATACACATTACATAAAATTATGAATTATGCTCCGATTACGAATCTATGAAAACAATGTTACGAAAGTACGAATAAATCAATCTAACGATAGTACGAATGTAACTAAATCTACGAAACTACGAATGCGTCCGAATTTCGAATAAACGAAAATTAAACTATCAGAAAAACGAATCAACGAAAAAATAACTCTTACGAAAATACGAATCGTTACGAATACGAACACCGACGACTTACGAATTTACGAATCGTTACGAATCAACGGAAACGAAAAAAACAAACCGAAAATAAACAAATTTTTTTGTTGTGCACATGTCTACCATCCATCCACAACGTATCGCCACACCCGCCCAGCACCATCCATCCCTCCAAACCAGTTACCACAAAGCTTCGCCATCCACGCCCAGCACCATCCATCCCTCCAAACCAGTCTCCACAAGGCATCCCCACCCACGCCCAGCACCATCCATCCCTCCAAACCAGTCTCCACAATGCATCCCCACCCACGCCCAGCACCATCCATCCCTCCAAACCAGTCTCCACAATGCATCCCCACCCACGCCCAGCACCATCCATCCCTCCAAACCAGTCTCCACAACGCATCCCCACCCACGCCCAGCACCATCCATCCCTCCAAACCAGTCTCCACAACGCATCCCCTCCCACGCCCAGCACCACCCATCCCTCCAAACCAGTCTTCACAACGCATCTCCACCCACGCCCAGCACCACCCATCCCTCCAAACCAGTCTCCACAACGCATGCGCCCAGCACCACTTTTCATATATTAAGGTGTAAGAGTATTAAAATAAAAGAGGGTGCACCTAAGGACTTGTGGGATGGCCAGTGGGTGGTTTCTGTGGGACGACCAGTGGGCGGGCCCTGGGGAATGTTGGGGTTGGGCCCCGGGGGACCCAGGCCTTAAGCTGTGTAAGGGGCCCCAACATTTCTGATGGCTGCCCTGACCAGCTCAACACTTCACAAGTGAACTGATAACCTTTGTTATCCTTATTACAACACTGATATCACGTATCATCCTATCTATAGTAACTTGTTTATTTGTGCACACTTTGGTAACTGAAACGCAACTTCTTGAAAACGCCCTTCTCTATTTACCGAAAGTTGGTGAAGCCAAAACAAGTGTTGTGCTCCAGTGAAATAACTGGCTCTGCCTGAAGAACTTGTCATGGTTCATTTGGCACAATAAGGTGTCTCTGCTTTTTTATGCTAAATTCTCTTGACGCACCTCTGCATTCAAATAGCTTTTTGCTTCCTTTGTTTACTAGTGGTTCAACCAAGTGATAGCATACCCAAAAAGCCCACAAGGGCTGCCTTAATATTTTCAGGCCAACACCATTGGGTATTTGTACAATTTTGAGCATTTAGTCTTAAACTCAACTCCAACCAAAAATGTGTATTTTATTTTGAATTGTGTGTTGAAAGGTTGGAAACACTGTTTTGTTTTATTTACTGTTTTCCTTTTTTTCCCATTTTTTGTCCCAACCTCCTGTCAGGACAAGAAATTATAGGGAATCTTTTCATACACTATATTACTAAAAATATTGGGACGCCTGCCTTTACACACACATGAACTTTAATGGCATCCCAGTCTTAGACCGTAGGATTCAATATTAAGTTGGCCCACCCTTTGCAGCTATAACAGCTTCAACTGTCCAAAATTTTTTCTTGTAGAATGGTGGAAGTGTGGGAACTTCTAAAAAAATGTTGTTCCTGGCAGCAACATGCCAACATACTTTCACGTGTATGCTGTCATGTTGGCGCCAGTAAAGGAAAATTAGGGTAAGTAATTTTCCATGTTCCTGGTGCCAACGTTGCAGCATACATTTCTGACAATGTTAAAACTTAATGCATGACCAAAAGGGGTTGTCAGCTAATAAAGGGTCTGAAGGATATTAGTTATGAGGAAAGGTTGGGAGCACTGAACTTATTCTTTCTGGAGAAGAGACGCTTGAGAGGGGATATGATTTCAATATACAAATACCGTACTGGTGACCCCACAATAGGAATAAAACCTTTTTGCAGAAGAGAGTTTAACAAGACTCGTGGTCACTCATTAAAATTAGAAGAAAAGAGGTTTAACCTTAAACTACGTAGAGGGTTCTTTACTGTAAGAGCAGCAAAGATGTGGAATTCCCTTCCACAGGTGGTAGTCTCAGCGAGGGGCATTGATAGTTTAAAGAAAAGAAAAGATAAGCACCTAAATGACCACAACATACAGGGATATACAATGTAATACTGACATATAATCACACACATAGGTTGGACTTGATGGACTTGTGTCTTTTTTCAACCTCACCTACTATGTCATTCCCAATGATGTGGGTTCTTTCCCACCAACCCATGTACAGGTTGGCGGGAGAGGGTGGGAACTGAGCACCCATTGCTGCCCCGCACCTTTGGAGGTAAAAATCGAATAAGAAAAAAATGTGGTTGAGTAAATATTCAAGACATTCTAAAATGAACTCTCTCTGAATTGTAGAATATTCACTGGTCCAGAAAAAAAGAAACTGCTCTCAATCCCAAAGAGTGAGGAATTGACGAATATAAACTGTCTGCTACTCCTCTCTGCCAAACTGTCCACCCAATAAAATTAATATAAAATACTAACAACAACTTACAAAGCCATCCACAACTCTTCCCCCAGCTACATCACTAACCTAGTCTCAAATACCAACCTAATCATTCTCATTGTTCCTCCCAAGACCGCCTCCTCTCTAGCTCCCTTGTCACATCATCCCATGCTAGCCTCCAGGACTTTTCTCGAGCCTCTTCTATGCTATGGAACTCCCTACCACAATCTGTCCACTTTTAGATGATCACTAAAAAACCCTCCTATTCAGAGAAGCCTATTCTGCCACCTAACAAATGTACTTTTATTTTCTCCATCAGCTCATCCCCACAGCTATTACATTTGTATCACTTGACCCTCTCACTCTCTCTAGATTGTAAGCTCTAATGAGCAGGGCCCTCAGATTCCTCCTGTATTAAATTGTATTGTAACTGTACTGTCTGCCCTCATGTTGTAAAGCGCTGCGCACTGTTGGAGCTATATAAATCCTGTATAATAATAATAAACTGGAAACAATCACATGTAATCCAGACATCCAACATCCCAACACAAATTCTGACAAATATTCAGGAGCTGCTTGGTGTCTGAAAATGATAATTGAGCGGTCCTGCAGCGCTGTACCCAAATTTACTTTTTATCATGTTTTTCACACAAATAGACCTTTCTTTTGGTGGTATTCACTAACCGCTGAGTTCTTTTCAAAAACAAATGGAAAAAGACCGAAAATTTTGAAAAATAAAAGTTTTTCTTAGTTTCTGTCAGAAAATGTTGTAAATAAGTATTTTTTCTCCTTTACTGATGTGTACTGATGAGGCTGCTCTGATGGGCACTGATAGGCTGCACTGATGAGAAGGTACTAATATGCAGCACTGATATGCAGCACTGATAGTTGGCACTGATAGGTGGCACTGATGGACACTGATAGGCAGCACTTATGGGCAATGATAGGTGGCACATATAGGTGGCACTGATAGGCATTGATGGGCGACACTGATGAGCAGGCACTAATGGGCACTGAAAGGCAGCACTGAATTGCATCACTAATGGGCACAGATTTGCATCACTGATGGGCACAAATTGGCATCACTGATGGGCACTGATATGCAGCACTAATGGGCACTGATAGTTGGCACTGAT
This sequence comes from Lithobates sylvaticus, assembly GCA_028564925.1. Taxonomy (NCBI): domain Eukaryota; kingdom Metazoa; phylum Chordata; class Amphibia; order Anura; family Ranidae; genus Lithobates; species Lithobates sylvaticus. The sequence continues at coordinate 44,058,669 of CM053031.1, forward strand.
AGGTGGCACTGATAGGTAGCACTTAGGGGCAATGATAGGTGGCACATATAGGTGGCACTGATGGGCGGCACTGATGAGCAGGCACTAATGGGCACTGAAAGGCAGCACTGACTTGCATCACTAATGGGCGCAGATTTGCATCACTGATGGGCACAAATTGGCATCACTGATGGGCACAGATTGGCATCACTGATGAGTGCAGATTGGCATCACTTCTGGGCACTGACTGGCATCACTTTTGGGCACTGACTGGCATCACTGCTGGGCACTGTTGGGGCTCCAATGATGATCAGTGCCCTGATTATCTGTAAAGTCTGCCCTGTGAGGAAATGCCGCTGATCGGCTCTCCTCTCCTAACACTCTGTCAGTGTGAGGCAAGGAGAGCCGATAACCGGTATTTCCTTGTTTACATGTGATCAGCTATGATTGGACACAGTTGATCACATGGGTAAAGAGCCGCGTCATCAGCTCTTGCCTGCGATCGTCACGCGCCTTATTAGAATGGAGTGATGTCATATGACGTCATCTCAGAACAAGATAGTACCCTGCCCCTCGTCATTTGTCTATATGGCGGGTGGGAGGTGGTTAAGGAATATATAAATGACCTATACATATATTTTTGAAAATATTTCGAACCATTGTTCAGAAAATGTATATGGACTTATTATTTTCTAACATATACCTAGAAAATAACATATACCTCCTAAATATAAAAACTGACCTGGTACAAACAATGAGAAGTAAAGAGAATTTCTGTAAGTCAGAGGGCTGAGGGAACAGAGAGCGCCGGGGTCCTGGGATAACATTCACACCGAGCTCCAGGAATTATTTTTGCAGCTAATCCCACCGCCGGGCTGTCTCCTTTATGATTTTCTGCTTGACTGTGCTGGGAGCCCATTGCCCCTATTTAAAGCACTCATTAGCTTGCTCATTATTTGTCACTCCAGTAAATAAACCAATGGTTTCTACCAGCAGTTCATAATTAGGCAACAAGTCTCCCTTTCATCTCCGTCATGTTTTCTCTTTGATAGAGAGCAGCTTGTGGAAAAAATTCAAAACTCTTTATCCATGTAAATCTCCTGCTAAACCCCTCGGCCTGGAGCAGGAATGTCTTTGTGGTTTGTGCTGATCCAGTTGGGACTGAGCTTAACAAACTTTTACTCCTCTTTAAGAAATTCAGTCGTCCTTTATCTGGAACATTAGTGATCAGGGAGGCATAGAATCTTCGGGATATTTTTTATGTAAATCTTTTACAGAGTACAAAAGAAAAAGGTTGTTTAGAAGGGAGAGAAGAGTGGGGAACAAAGACTAAAAAAAACAGTACAAGTAAAAAAGCCATTGTGCATGCTGTGCCTGGGGTATCACAGCGCGCATGTGCAGATATAGCATTGCAAGTGTGGCAAGAATCAATCCCTATATACTATGCCCATACGCACATTGATTTTTTGTTTACTTCGATGGTACGGCAAACAGGTATTTGTGACCTGCTGGCCTACTTGGTACAAGCCCATTATATTTTTTAAAAAAGCAGTCATTGTGCTTGTTAAATCATTTTTGGGGGGATTTTGTTTTGTCGCTAAGTAAAGTTGGACATGTGCATGTTTTCTGTAAAAAACGGAAAAAAATAAATAAAATGGGGATAATGAGGGGACATTTTAGTTTAAAGGAGCTTCCATAACTTTTAGGACCTACTTAAGGCCCCTTACACCCTCAAAACCCATCTTAACCACTTTTCCATTGACTCCAATGCATTTCACCAAAATGGTGAAATTTTGCACAAATCTCTGTATTTTTGCCAAAATAACCAAAATAATTGAAAATCTACAGCATTTATGTTTTCGTGACCCGACTGCCCATTACATTATATAGTAAGCAATCATGCGTGTCAAATCCATTTTTTTTGGAGGGGGAGATTTTATTTTTTTAATAAGTCAAGTGTTGACATGTACACCTTTTCTGTGAATAAATTACTAAATAAAATAATGAAGTTAATGAAGGCAGATTTTTTTCATACCAGAACAGATCCAGGATGGTTGAGAAATGCTTCCATAACCTGTAGGAACTATTTACCGTAAAGCCCCTTATGCCCCTAAAACTAACAAAAAACATCTTAACCACTTTCTCGGCTTGAAAGTATTTCATCAAAATGGCGAAATGTTGCTGAAAAGTTAAAATTTTCGCCAGAATTTTAGGAAATTAAAATCTCTTAATTTTTACTCATCAATATAATGTTTATTTAAGGGGTTGAAAAGACAGAAGGTTTTCTATCTTAATGCCTTCTGTGTGCAGCAGCCCCCCTAATATTTAGCTGAGGTCCCTCTCTGTCCACCAGCCCCTTGGCCGTCCGGGGTTCTCCTTCCTGATTGGCTGAGACACAGCAGCGGCGCCATTGGCTCCTGCTGCTGTCAATCAAAGTGAGCTAGTCAATCAGGGGAGAGAGGGGGTGGGCCAGGTTGGGGCTCCATGTCTGAATGGACACAGGGAGCTGTGACTCAGCTTGGGTACCCCCATAGCAAGCTGCTTGCTGTGGGGGCACTGAACAGGGGGGAGGGGTCAGAAGCACAGAAGAGGGACCCTAGAGGAGGAGGATCCGGGCTGCTCTGTGCAAATCCACTGCAACAGAGCAGGTAAGTATAACATGTTTGGTATTTTTATGGAAAAAAATAAACAAGCCTTTACAATCCCTTTATAGTGATTGTAAAGCTTTTTTTTTTTTATTTACAATAAAATAATAAACATGTTATTCTTACCTGATTGGTAAAAAATAAACAAGCCTTTACAATCCCTTTATAGTGATTGTAAAGCTTTTTTTTTTTATTTACAATAAAATAATAAACATGTTATTCTTACCTGATCGGTAAAATGGTGTTGCACAGAGCGACCCCTTACCTCCTCTTCTGGAGTCCCCCATTGGAGCTGTCCCCTCTTCCTCTTTTCGGAATGCCCCTCAGTAAGCTGGCTGCCAAGGGGATATTCGTGCAGGTGCACTCCCAAGCCATGCTGTGTCCGTCCATAGACACACACAGCAGAGCTCAGCCACCCCCCCCTTCTCACAGTACTTGACTTACAACAGCAGAAGCCAATGGCATCTGATACTGACCCTAATGCTAACACTGACACTAACCTAGATCAAGCACTTTTCCAAATATTTTATTTTTTATCATTATTTTTTTACAACTTTTTTTTTTACCGGAGCACCTTCGCAAAGATACAATGTATCCTTTTCACCTTGATGGTATCTTTGTTGATTGACCACTCCTGGGATAGGTAACTATAGTACTGAGTTGCATCCATTTGGTGGAGTCCAACTCTCTTAGCGTTTTTTTTTTTTTTTTGGGGGGGGGGCCCTTCTAAATTTGCTTTTGTTAATCCAGAACCCATATTTCTGCTCCATACATGAGGGCAATATTCTGTGTGTTGGACAAAACATGCAGGTTACATTTTGAAAAGCACCCGATGCACTGTAATGCAAAGCACCACAATGCATGGTAACTCACTACTGTACATTGCTAAATGTTGCATTCCCCCAAAAAAGTTATGTGCAGTTTCCTGTGTGCTGGGTTGCGACAATGAGTGTTTTAATACACCACATGGTTATGATGCCGTCCCACATTCACAATCATCTTATTGACTAACTGATTTCTGTCCAACTGAATTTACAGCGGGTAAAATAAGTATTGAACACGTCACCATTCTTCTACGTAAAGATATTTCTAGAGGTGCTATTGTCAAGCAATTTTCACCATGTGTCGGTAACAACCCATGCAATCCATACATACAAAGAAACCAAAATAAATAAGTTCAGAAGTGAAGTTATGTGTAATAAAATGGAATGTCACAGGGGAAAAAAGTATTGAACACATAAAGAAAGGGCAGTGCTAAAAGTAATGGAAAGCCAAGACACCAGCTGAAATCTATCAGTAATTAGAAAGCAATCCTGCCCCTTTTCAGTGCAAATTAATATCAGCTGTTTTACCAGCTGTATATCCCTTTGGTAATTTCGCCAATAAATACATTTTGACTCCTTTGTTTAATTGCGTTATTCAAAGAAAAGAGCTCACAGCTGTAAAATAATCAATTCTGGAGACATGATAATTAATGATCTTGATTCACAGATATGTCATCACTTTTAAATGTCACATTTCCCTCCATAATTAGGGTTATTGTCATCGACTAGAAAGTGACAATAGCTGCACAGGCATAAAGGAGACAGGTGCAGCCACGGGTCACCGTCCCCAAGTGTGCACACCTGCGCGATGTGCAAGTTTGGACTCTCAACAAAGAACATTCATGATAAACATAGGTAATGATGCAGAACCAAAATGTTTCACTTTTAACGCTTTGTATTTCATACCAACATACTCTATAACACTGTTACTTAAAATAGTTAATGGGATCCTGTCTAAATTGGCCCTAGTATGTATGAATTTGTTAGGGACCTTAGGTTGCAAGCTCCTTGAGGGCAGGGATTGATGTGAATGTTAAATGTATATGTAAAGCGCTGCGTAAATTGACGGCGCAATATAAGTTCCCGAAATAAATAAATATATACAACTTTAAGAAAGGCAAATTTCCCAGGAGTAGGTAAAGTATCTTATGTCAATCACCCCTTAACCACTTCAACACCGGGCGATTTTACCCCCTTCCTTACCAGAGCACTTTTTGCGATTCGGCACTGCGCCGCTTTAACTAACAATTGCACGGTCGTGCGACGTTGCACCCAAACAAAATTGACGTCCTTTTTTTCCCACAAATAGAGCTTTCTTTTGGTGGTATTTAATCACCTCTGTGGTTTTTATTTTTTGCGCTATAAACAAAAGAAGAGCGACAATTTTGAAAAAAAAAATATTTTTTACTTTTTGCTATAATAAATATCCCATTTTTAAAAAAAAAGTTTAGGCCGATAAGTATTCTTCTACATATTTTTGGTAAAAAAAAATCGCAATAAGCGTATATAGATCGGTTTGCGGAAAAGTTATAGCGTCTACAAAATAGGGGATAGATTTATTGCATTTTTTTTTTTTACTAGTAATGGCGGGAATCTGCGATTTTTTTTTTTTCGTGACTGCGACATTGCGGCGGACACTTCGGACACTTTTGACACTTTTGACACATTTTTGGGACCATTCACATTTACACAGCGATCGTTGCTATAAAATTGCAGTGATTACTGTGTAAATGTGACTGGCAGGGAAGGGGTTAACACTAGGGGGCGCTGCAGGGGTTAATATGTTCCCTAAGGTAGTGATTCTAACTGTGGGGGGAGGGGACTCACAAGGGGAGGAGACCGATCGGTGTTCCTCCGTACTAGGAACACATGATTGGTCTCCTCTCCACTGACAGGACGTGGAGCTGTTTGTTTACACACACAGCTCCACGGTCCCGCACGGTCCCGCTGTTTTCATGGGCAATCGCGGGTGCCCGGCGGACATCACGGCCGCCGGGCACGCGCACCGGGTCCCGAGCAACAACGCGGGACCCGGTGCGCCCTAGGCGGCCGGGAATGGTAGGACGTCATATGACGCCCACCCAGGATGAGAGATCCACCTTGTGGGCGTCATATGATTATGGCTGGGTAATGAAGTGGTTGAGGAAGGCAAATTTCCCAGGAGTAGGTAAAGTATCTTATGTCAATCACCCCTTAAATTAGGAACATTTAGTACTGGTACCCCAAATTATAAATATTTTTTATGCATCCTGTTATGTCTTTAAATAAATTAAACTCTTATGCCCCGTACACACGGTCGGATATTCCGATGGAAAAAGTCAGATCGGATTATGTTGTCGGAAAATCCGATCGTGTGGGCTCTAGCGGGCTTTTTCCGTCGAAATTGAGCAGGATCTCAAATTTTAGGACAACAAAATCCGATCAGACTTTTTCCGATCATGTGTATTGAATTCCGACAAAGTGCCACGCATGCTCAGATCAAATTACGAGACCAAAGCTATTGGCTACCAGCCTCTACGTAGTACGCAACGAACGTCACCAACAAAATCAGTCGGAAAAAATCGGACGGATGGTCGGAATTTCCGACTGTGTGTACGGGGCATTACTAATATCTCCTTTAGGCTGTTATGTAAATGAAGAAATCGGCGCATAGCTGCCAAATGCACTCCCAAAAGGGAAAATGATGTCACTCTTATGTTGAGCACTTTTTTTATTAGACACATGAATGATGCCAGTCAATTTTTGTGGTCACCAGTATTGATTCTGGTATTGAATCTATTGATTGCTAGCGCTGTCTTCTGTTGGTTTTAGCATCCTTTAGGCTGGGTTCACACTTAAAACGGTTGTGGCTGACAGCAGGGGTCCGGTGCATCCCTGTTCTCTGTCTCTGCTTTGCAAAAAAATTTTGTTATTACTATATATATTTGTACCTTTTCTTTTGGGAAAGTGTGGTAGTGCCAATTGAAAGTCCATAACCTAGGGGAAAACCCTTCATTGTTCTTCCATTTTTATCGGATGTGGCACACACTCTCTAATTCTCCCAAACTTTGTCAAACCCGTTGACCAAACCCCACTTTTTTTTTTTTTTTTTTTTTCCACATTCAGATAGAGCTCTAAGGGGTGATGTCAGCAAGGCCCGCATCTCCGTCCCCTTTATGTCTTAGCATCATTTGTGGTTTATTCAAAGTTTCATCTGTTCCCTTTGGGTTCTCTTTTTTTTTTTTTTTTTTGAGGTATTTGTTCACTCGTGTACATCCGACCCAGGGAAGCAGAGCTATAGACAGAAAGGATGGGTTAGATTGATGGTGATCCACCCTAGTTAGGGGTCCTAGGTTGAGCCTTTTCCCTTTTTAACTGTCCGCCACCCGGGGTATGGCTTCCTCGTGTTTGCCCCCCCCCCCCCCCCCCCTTTTTTTTTTTTTATTTTTTTTTTGTGGAATTGCTATTTCCCCATCCCTTTGGCCCCCCCCCCCCCCCTCCGCTACTGAAATACGACTTTTTTTTTTTTTTTTTTTTTTTTCCTTTCTCCCTTTTAGTGCCTGCAATAGTGTCCTTATCTGCTAGAATATCTATGGATGGGGCCTCAGTGCCTCCATGTAACTCCAGGATTTCTTAAATCTTCTCCAACACTCCCACTTCTCTTTCACTGCATCCCTCTCCTCCCCAGTGCAGCTTGCTAGGCACTCCATTGTGTATGCGGATTCTACTTCGTCTACCCATTCCCACATAGGTGGGCTTTCCTGAGCCATCCAATTCCTCGGAATCACCCTTTTAGCTGCATTGAGGAGGTGGGGGACCAGCGATCCTGTGTATTGTCTGATTCCGCTCGAGGTTGCATGCATTAGAACGACCCACGGGTCATTCTTCACCTCCACCGTGGTTATTTCTTTAATGTGTTTTAGAATAGTCTCCCAATATTTTTTTATTTTTTGACAGTCCCACCATAAGTGACCCATGGTGCCTTTTTCCTCGCAACCCCTCCAGCAATTGGCCGAGGTGTCCACCTGAAATTTGCTTAACTTGTCAGGGGTCTTATACCACCTGGCCATTAACTTGAAGTTCATTTCTGCTGTCCTGGAGTCAACCGCTGAATCGTGGGCTAATTTTAATATTTTCCTAACTGTGCCTACATCTAGTTGTGTGCCTAGTTCCCTCTCCCATTTCCTGAAGTATGGGGGTACCTCCGGTCTGTCAAGCTCCAATAATAATTTGTAAATTTTGGAGATTCTCTTTCTGGAGTTCTCTGCCGTAAATATCCTCTCTAGCTTCGTTAGATCGTCTATTTCCCTTAACGGCGTTGGGAGCGAAGCGACAAAGTGACTTATCTGGAGGTACCTCCATGCGTCTATGGAAAACAGCTCCCCTTTACTCTGTAACTCGTGCAGTGCCGAAACTTTCCCTTTGCTAATGACTTCCCCTACACATGTGCTATCTTTTTTGATCCAATCGCCACCTACCCCTTTATTCCCAGGAGGGAAAAGGGGATTTTCCTTCAGTGCAATTAATGGTGAGTTAAATGCTTTATTAAACTTTATATATATCTTATCCCAGATTCTAAATGTGTTCCGTGTGATTGTGTGCGTTTTTTTTTTTCCCAGTAGTCTAAATTTTGGGGGGTTCCAAACAATCCTCCCCAGTTTTACTTCACTAAGTGCTTCCTCCAGACCAACCCATCTTTTAACATTATGTGTTTTACCCCATTCTGGTATTCTAAGTAGTGCAATCGCGTGGTAGTAGCTCACGATATCCGGGACTGCAAGACCACCTATGCTCTTGTCTTGCTTTAGGGTTTGAAGGGAAATTCTGTGTTTTTTATTATTCCAGACAAAATTCATGACCAACGCTCTTAATTTTCCTAAGTATTGTTTTGGGAGTGGGAGTGGGAGCATCTGGAATTTATACGTGATGATTGGAAGTATCATCATTTTCACCGTATTGATCCTACCTATCCATGATAGGGCTTTTCCGTTGTAATCTTGGCATTTTTTTTTTTTTATTTCCTCTAAGAGTGGGATGTAATTGATCTTGTACATTTTTCTCGGATTGTTGGCCAGCTCAATGCCCAAGTATTTTATCTGTTTTTTCCAGGCGAAGCTCACCCCATTCTGTATGTTCTGTTTCTGTGTGGAGTTGAGATTGATATTTAGAATGAAAGTTTTTGTGGTGTTGATTCTAAAGTTTGTTAATTTGCCGTACTCCGCTAGAATTTCTAGAAGATTAGGGATTGATTTCTGTGGTGACCCGACATAAAAAAGGACGTCGTCTGCAAAAGCTGCCAGTTTATGTTCCTCGCAACCAACTCTACATCCCTCTACGCCGGCGCTCCCTCGGATTGTGGACAGTAGGGGTTCCAGGGACAAAACAAAGAGGAGAGGGGAGAGCGGGCACCCCTGCCTAGTCCCGTTATGCATCTCGAACACGGACGAGACTATCCCGTTTATTCTTATATTTGCTTTAGGGTGGGCATAGAGGGCTTTAATTTTTTGGATAATCGTGGGGCCAAACCCCATCCTTTGTAGGGTTTTAAACACGAACCCCCAGTCTACCCTGTCAAATGCTTTTTCTGCGTCTATTGAGAGCAGTAGACTGGGGGTTCGTGTGTCCCTCATCCTCTGCATAGCCAGGAGTGTCCGAATCCCATTATCTCTCCCCTCCCTGCCCGGGATAAAGCCCACTTGGTCCGGATGGATCAGCGTGCTCAAGTGTCCCTTGATTCGCTCGGCCAAAATCTTGGCGTACAATTTTGTGTCACAATTTAGTAATGAGATGGGTCTGTAGCTTGAGCACACCGATCCATCCTTCCCGTCCTTGAGCAGGACAGTGATCGACGCCAAAAGTGATTCCTCGCTCATATCATAGTCTGTCCCCAAGCCGTTCATATAGCGCTGCATTCTGGGAATAAGAATCTCTTTGAAGGTTTTATAATATAAAACCGTAAACCCGTCAGGGCCCGGGCTCTTCCCTGGTGGGGAGTTATCTAGTGCTCTGAGGATTTCGTCCTCTGAGATCGGTCTTTCTAGTGCTTCGGTATCATCTATGCCCAGGGAGACCAACCCTGCCCTTCCCAGGAAATCGTCTATTTTCTTGCTGTTTTCACCCCCTTTGTTACTGCCCCCCGGGTCCACCGAATACAGTTTTTCATAGTACTTCCTGAATGTAGCTGCTATTTCTCTGGATACATATTTCATCTCTCCGTTGCCGGTTTGGATTTTTTCAATAAAGTTCCGCGATTTCATTTTTTGAAGTTTTCTAGCTAAATATTTCCCTGGCTTGTTGCCCCATAGATACTGATCCTTCGCCGTCTTATTGAATGCCTGTCTTGCTTCTTGTTTGGCCAGATCTTTTAACTCCTCCCTCTTTTCTGACAACTCTAGGTATGTATCTTGAGCATGGACCCCGCCTGTCTTATGCCTTTGTTCTAATAAATTAATCTGGGCCGCCAATTCCTGTATTTTCCTCATCCTCTCCCTTTTCTTCCAGGATGCCTTTTCTATGAAAATCCCCCTGATGAACGCCTTATGGGCGTCCCAGAGGTGTGCTTCTGAGACTTCGCCATTGTCGTTAATTTGGAAGAACCATTCGAGTTCTTTTCTGATGTGTTCCCGTATGTCTTTATCGTGCAGTAATTCTATATTTAGTTTCCACCCACTCGAGGGTTGTTTATACTCGGGGATACTTAATTTCATGGAGACCGGGGCATGGTCTGAAAAGGACATTATTTCTATGTTGGTTTTACCAATTCTCTCTAGCAAGCCGTGTTCAACCAGTATGTGGTCCAATCGGGAATACGTCTGGTGTACAGGGGAGAAGAATGTAAAGTCTCTTTTCTGTGGGTGCTGGATCCTCCAGATATCCACCAGTTGGTCATTACTAAGCCTTTTTTTCAGGCGTTTTAGCTGAACGTTCCCAGTCCCCTGTCCCCCAGACGTACTATCCACAGAGGGGTTCATTACGAAGTTTAGATCCCCCATAAGGATCAAATATCCCTTTTTAAAGGCCCTTAGTTTTGATAGGATTGATTCTAAGTATCTGATGGGTCTTACATTCGGGGCATATACGTTGGCTAGTGTAATTTCTGTCCCACTAAGGGATCCTCTTATAAAGAGAAATCTCCCCTCCGGGTCTGATTTCCTATCTTCCAGTGTGAAGTTGATGTCTCTGGCAATCCCAATGGCCACCCCTCTTGCCCTGTTTGAGATAGTATCTCCATAATACCACGTTGGGTATATTGGTGAAGATAATCTAATGTTGGAAACGTGCGACAGATGGGTCTCCTGTAGGCAGACTATTCCGGCCCCGTATCTCCTGATCTCTTCTAAAATCCTGAAACGCTTGCTAGGGGAGTTTAATCCTTTTACATTATATGTAAGAAATGTAATTTCCGTCTCCATTCACCTATTGGGATTTAATTTCTTTCTAATTTTTTTTTTTTTTTTTCCATTTCTGGCATTGAGTCGTATATTTGTTAATAAGCCTTTGCCCTGTCAGTAGCGGAGGGGGGCCCCCTCCCTTGCCCACCCCTTTCTCCCCTCCCCGCCCCCCCCCACCCCCCTCCCCCCCCTCCCCACTTCCCCCCACCCCAACCCACCTTCCCTCTCCCCCCCACCCCTCACCCCTTCCCTCTCTGACCCAACATGGGTCCCTAGGTCCATGGGTGTCATCTTCGTAGGACTACCCGCGGACCCTGGAAGCATGGTGAGGTGAAGTTTGAGCCCCGGTTACCCCCTCCACCACAGCCCGGTAGGCTCCGGGATTTGGTGGGGGGGGGGGGGCGATTCTTTTATGTCTTTTTTGCTAAATATGGCTTATAGCCCCCCTACCCCATTTTTATTTGTTTTTTTTTTTTTTCCCCCTTTTGTTTATATAAATTTTTTTATTTATTTTTTTTTTTTTTTCCCCCCGTCATCTTTTTAATTGCAATCGCCCAAGCCCTCTTTTTCGATCCAACCCGGTAACTCCGGGACTGGGATCGCCAGCTTGGCACAGAAACCTTGGAGTTCCTCCGGGAACCTCAACCTGGCCGAGTGCCCATCTTTAAGGCCTATAAGACTGGATGGAAAACCCCAATTGTATTTAATGTTTTCTTGTCTAAGAATGTCTAGAAGGGGTTTCTGGAGTCTTCTTCTTTCTAGGGTGCGGGCAGATAGATCGGCGTAAACTTGTATTTCTGTGTCCTCGAACCTGAGCGGTGTATTACCCCTGATTTTTATCCAGAGGTCCTCTTTCTCTTTGAAGTGGTAAAATCTAATAATTATATCGCGTGGTCTTTCGGGGCCTGACCTCTCGAGTCTACCTACTCGGTGTGTCCTTTCAATTTTGGGGAACTGATCATGGTTTTTGCCGCTGATTGGGCCAAGAATGGTCCAGATTTTCTTCTCTAGATCTTCCCCTCTTTGTTCAGGGACCCCGCGTAGTCTCAGGTTCTGTCTTCTATCCCTGTTTTCTTGTTCTTCGATCTTATAGGCAGTGTCTCTCTGGTTTAGTTGGGATTTTTTCAATTGGGATTTTAAGTTTAGTATTTCTTGATCTATGTTGTCTGCTCTACCTTCTACCGTCTCTACCCTGGACAGTAAATGGCCCATATCCTCCCTGAGAGTGTTAATCTCCAGTTTGATAGCATTTTCCAGCCGCAATAGCATCACTTCCATTTCTGTCTTAGTCGGGATATGGGCTCCAGCCTGTAGGTCATGATGGTCCTCTGATCGGCTCATGTCAATCTCGCTTTCCGTGGTGTAGTCTGCTCTTGATTGGTTGTTTACTCCTTCTGCCCCCCTGCTTCTCTCCACGCTGGCCCCTGCCTGGGGTGCAGACCCTGTGGTTTTTGGGCTAGCTCCTTGTCTGAGATAATGTTTAATAGTGCTCACCTCTCCTTTGGAACTTTTTGTAGCCCCCTTTTTTGACGACTTAGGTGCGTCTTTGCTCATGGTGCCCCTTTTGGTACCTCTTATTCTCTTACCCAGTTTTATTGTTGTTTTGGGCCCTCTTCGTCCTTCTTGCCCTCCTGGTGCCTATGTCCAAAAGCTTAAACTTTGGGGTTGTTATAGAGATGTTCCTGGGTTTGCGTACTCTTAAGGGGTACTCAGATGTCGGGGGGGGGAGCTTGTCGTTTATAGGAAGGGGCCTCTAGAAGTAAGCGGGTGCGGAAGTCCAGATCGGGATGCCGCCACCTGCTCAGGAGATTTCTATTTTTATAACCAATATTTCACACAGTGGCAGAGGGGTTCGTTGGTGTGTGTACTCGGGATGTGGGCCTCCAAATAGCAAGAGCTTTGCTCTGTCTGCCGGTTAACTTGTCATTTTGACTCGAGTTGTCGTACTGGAGGGGGAAACGGAGAGGGGCTGAAGACCTGTATTGGTCTAAGTGGACCCTTTAATGTTATAGCGGTCCCGGGGGTATAACGCGGTCTTCCTCCAGTGTTCTACCGATGTTTACCGATGACACCGTTTTCTTAGGTTGTTTATGTGGGGCCACTTTACGAGAAGTCTTAAAAAATTATCGGGCCCCTCTTCCGCTAACGGGAGTCAGGTTATCGACAGGTGGAAAGCCACCTTTTATCTCCAGATGAGAACTCCTTGTTCGGGGATGGGACAAGCCACCTCCCATTAGCTCACTCTACTCCGGAGCGAATTGTGGGAGAGGGTACCCGTAAGGAAAGGAGAGAAGGCAGGAAGTAAGGGGGAGGCAGTACACCCAGAAGCAAATTTTAGTTTGTCGGGGGTTGGTCCTCTACTTGACTAGATGACCGGTGTAGTTGGGTAGACTCCCTCATGGACGGGCGAATACGGTGACCGCCACTAGGTCCCCCCCTCAGAGTCCACTGTTTCCCACTGTTTCCCGCGTTTCACTTTCACCTACCCGCCCCCTCCTCCTCGTTCCCCTTGTATCTTATGTCTCGGGTAGTAGGTTACCAGTGTTGTGGTGTGGCCATGCAGTTAATTTATATCACTTCATGTCCCTTCACATCGTATGGTAAAGAACAGCGAGCATTCCCCGTTTGGATTTAACCCCTCGTTTCCAGAGGTAAAAAAAAACGTCACTTAAGCACTGAAATCACAGTCCCTATTAAAGTTCATCTAAGCGCTCAATTATAGACTTCCACAGTAATAGTTCACATGCTGTACACACTCCCAGGAATATGCCCCTTAGAGGACTCCGCCTTGTACATCCCCCAGAGGGTGTAAATACCCCTTACACCGGCAAGATTACATATGAGCAGGTATATGATCGTTGTCCCGTGCTTAAGGAATAAAGCAATAAAGGTGTTTGAAAACAGGCATCCGGAGAACTTGTAGTGCTGTGCGCTTACCTTCGGAGTGATGTACTTCTGCTGTTCTTAGTGCATACTTACGGGTGTTTTCTCAATATTTCCTCGCACTGCACCCTCCAGCACCTTCAGACACTGTCTGCCATGATGAATGACGGATGGCGGGTTTTGGGGGGGATTTTGCCCGATAATGCAGGCGTTTAGGGGCCGGTCCAGGTTCTCAACCAACTCTGCGCGGGAGAGCGGGAGAGCCGCGGCGTCCCAGTCTCCCTATCCCGGGGGGAGACAAAGACTTCCGCGGCGTCTCTCACTCGTAGCGGTCCGGCGTCCTTCCTGACCGCATACCTGCGGTCCGGCGTCCTTCCCGACCGCATACCTGCGGTCCTCGGCCCCTGGGCTCAAACTCCTCCCTCCGGACGGACGGACGCTACGTCAGCACGTCAGCGCGTCCCGTACCCTTATGGAACTTTTGATAGCGGAATATAGGAAAAGATCACTAACACTCGATGTAGAAATCATCAGTATCTGTGACAAACTCCAGAAATTAAAGTCTATTCAACCTCTAACCTCACAAGAGGACAGATTAAAAAATCACTTGGAACTATTTAATAAAAACATTTTAAAGAAAAAAAGTATAAAATTTAGCCGCGATAAGGATGCGTTTAGAGACGGGAGAGCATACAAATGGACTCAAAATAACAACACTTTCAATAAGGGAAACTTCAACAAAGACATTTCGGATCCGAACAAATTAAAGAAAAAAATTCTGAACACTACCCCACACCAGACCCCACCTAAACATGTCCCCCAAAAGAATAAACCCAACATGAGCACAAAACGCCAATTCCAAAGTAACTCACCAGAAAATCACAAGGCTAAGAAGTCTAGTTCACATACTTCTACTATAGATCCTACACTTAACCAGGTGAATACTGGTACTATCCTAGATCGAGCACAGGTAATCACCGGCCCAATGAATAAAGACACAAATACACATAATGCTGGTGGAGAGATCTCCACTATAGAAACCCCCTCTACCGACACTTCTTTTTTAGAAAAGGTTCTGGCAGGACTCAAGCCATCCACCTCGACCCCGAATACGTACACTCAAATCACATTCTAACTGACCCTCACAATTCTGATGATATAATCGGTAATAATATTATCAACCTGTCTTCATACTCCCTCTCAAACGATGAAATACAAGTATTAAGAAAAGGACTTAATTTCTGTCCGAATCAAGACGGAGACAAATTTGGCTTCTATAAAGATCTGCAACTGTTCATACGTAAACTCCTTCTAAGGAAAATGTTTCAGAAACATGATATCCCACCCGACTTTACTACACAGGAAAGCCGGGCACTGGACCAACTGGTCTCACTCTTAGAAGAAAACGATCCAACCGATCTTATTGATCGAGTTAATCTTCAACAAGCTCTGGACTCAGTTTACTTAACTGTGGACGGTACCAAATCCACACTTAAAAAGAAATCAGATATCTGCCCAGCTCCCAGTACAAATCCAAATGCGGCCACTTTTCTCCATCTAGTCAATAGAGATTTAGAAAAACTAAAAACTCGTACACCAAAAATAACGAATTTTACAAAAAAAGAAACACTAGCTCTCAGACAACTTGGTAACAACAATGCTCTTGTCATCAAGTCGTCCGACAAGGGCGGAAATATAGTCCTCTTAGATAAAGACAAATACTTGCAAATGTGTAACAAGATTTTAAATAACCATGATTGGTATAGACGGATGCCATCGAGTATTGTCAAAAAATACCACAATGACTTCTACCATCTTATTGATTCAGCCTTACAGTACAACATTATCACAAAACAACTCTGGACATATATCCGGAATGACTTCCCCAAAGTGCCTACTTTCTATGCACTGCCTAAAGTTCATAAAAATAAAGATAATCCACCAGGTAGACCTATCATCTCAGGAATCGGCTCTATAAGTGAAGGCGCTAGCCGCCTGATAGATGACTTCCTTAAACCATACGTCCTAGCACTTCCTTCATACGTTAAAGACACTCTACATCTTCTTCAAATCATAAACAACCTTGTTATCCCTACTGAGGCACTCTTGGTGACAGTGGATGTGGAAACTCTCTATAGCTCCATACCCCACACTAGAGGAGTGGCAGCCATTAGACACATCCTACAAAAAGATGAGAGAATCGACCAAGCTTATAGCGAATTCATTCTCACATTACTTGAATTTATTCTCGAACACAATGTTTTCACCTTCAACGGCTCCCACTACCTCCAGGTGCAGGGGGTGGCGATGGGGACATGCTGTGCCCCATCATACGCCAACCTGTACCTGGGGGAGTGGGAGCGGGCCTTCCTAGACGATGAAGACTTGTCGATGTACACGGACCATATCCTTGGATGGTACCGGTACATCGACGACATCTTCATCGTCTGGGATGGCTCTATTCCACTACTGGAACAATGCCTCCTCAGAATGAATAAAAACACATTTAATCTTAGTTTTACGATGTCCTATAACACTAACTGTGTTCCCTTTTTAGACGTAGAGATATATAAAAACGAGATGGGACAACTACTGACTCGCCTGTACAGAAAACCAACTGCGGGTAACACTATCCTGCACGCCAGTAGTTTCCACCCAACACCATTGCTCAACTCCATACCATATGGGCAATATCTACGTATTAGAAGGAATTGTGCAGATGATGCAATCTTCCAAATAGAGGCTAACAATTTACGTACTAGACTACTACAAAGAGGGTATTCTCATGCATCTCTAAAAAGATCATATCAACAGGCATGTCTTCAAAGCAGGGATCAACTCCTCTATACTGAAAAATCTAGAGAAGATACAAATCCACTCAGAATCATTTCTAGATATAACAACCAACAAAAGCAAATGAAAGCAATAGTGGAAAAATATTGGCATTTGCTGACATATGACCCACTGCTAGGACAATTTGTCCCTGACAAACCATTATTTACTTTTAGAAGAGCAACGTCTATTAAGGACTGCATTACAAGTAGTGAGTTTAAAAGCAGTAATCAACACTGCAAATATAAAGGAACTTTCATTTGTGGCTCTTGTCACTACTGTAAATATATGGCTATAGAGAAGAATCCTATTTTACCGAATGGTCAAACATTTTGGCAACTGTAAGGCCTTAGGGGTAGTTTATCTTCTTATTTGCGACTGTTCATGTTTTTACGTCGGCAAGACGAAACTTGAGTTTTGGAAACGTGCATACAGGCATGTGCACAGTATGATGACCTGCGACATGTCAGCACTGTGCACATGGGCAGATTTCCAAAAGTCAAGTTTCTGATCCTTGATCGGATTCACCCGAACCCTAGGGGAGGGGACTGGAACAAGTCCCTTCTCCAGCTTGAGTCCAAATGGATTTATAGGCTCCGGGCCACTCAGGCACCGGGACTAAATGAAGCCATTTGGTTCAAACCTTTTTTGGAAGGATTTGTGTCTGGAGGAATGGAAAAATAAATACTAACCTAAATAAATCCTTAATAATGATTATATACAACTTTGAGCAATTACAACTGCTCTATATATAAGTAAATACCATCTAAATTCATTTTCGTACAATAGTCATTACATTACAATTTATAACTGTATGTTACATTATATATGTATAGATGTTTTTTACGTCCACATATAATACTAATTTTCGTGTTTTGCATGTATCTTTCTCTCTCCCCCCTTTTTTTGATATGTTGTAAATCTGTTTTATCCATCTGTACAGGTTAACTTGAATAAATGCAGATATGGCAAAAGCATTTTTTATGCACATATATATTATACTGTAGGCTCCACTGTAATGGTGAAATGTATACATGGACCTTTGCAGGTGAGCACTGGCGCAATATCGAAAGTTTTAAGGCTATTTTTATTTATTTTTTACTTTTTCTTTTTTAGAGAGAACAGGATGTGCCCTTATACAAAAAAAAGTGTTGTTTCCATCTCTCTTTTATATTGAAACCACTGTGGCCATATAACATGTTCACCTACTGAGACCTTGCCGTTCCTCCAGCAGACGATTGGACCTGTGGGTCAGCCCGGCACGTAAGCCGCCCGCCCTTATGGGCGGTGCGGCAATCGGAGGGGAGGGCGATGCAACGCCCTCCTCCCCATCTGGCTTCGATCTCTCTGATGTGCTCGGCCCACGGGAGGAGCTACACTACCATCTTGCTCCTCCATCTGGGCATGCGCACTCCGGCTTTGAGGCCTTACGTGCCGGCGGGAGGAGTGGGCGGGGCCGCATCACATGACGCGACCACCATTGGCCGCGTCTGGATGTGACCGCGCGCACACCACTCGGGGGGCCGACATATCTCTAATCATTGGGTGATCTCTAATCCTCCCACCCCCTCATAGCCAGCTGATCTGTATGACAGCTGATTGGGGGTGTTTACCTATATAAATCTGCACAGCTCTAACCGGCAGTTTAAAAACAACCTTTAGCAGCTGAACTTGCGATTTACTCGTCTCCTCTACTCTACAAGGTATGCATTGCTTTGGATAGCACCCTATGATCACTCTTTATTTATACTCTTATATGTCTGCAGAGCATCGGTCCGGTTTATAGACCATGACTGATTACTCAAACTTACTCATATACCGCAATATATTTAAAAACAAATTAATGTCTGGCATCTTGCATATATATGTGAACTGCAGATTAGCAATCATTTTAGATTCCAACACTATAGAATGCCCTGGCTGCCGTTTATGGCACCCATATATAGTTATGGTTTCCTGTTTGAAAATTACAAGTCCCTTCGGGTGTTATATTTTCCCAACGGACACTTTATTATTTTTTTATAATATAATGAAAAACAATAAATGATATTTTCCAAACTATACTCCGTTGATTTAACACTAATCTCATATATACGACTATCTATCATGCCCTACATACTAAAATGTAACAGTGGATATATATTTTTTATTGGCCTCCTCTCCCCGCAGACGATACCATCATATCTGTGAGGTGAGCTACATACAGGCTTTATCCTTAAGCTACAACACAGGCAATACACCTTGTAGACGTGAGTTAATTATATACTCTTTATAGTGAATAGAAGTCTTGTCACTATAATTTTGGCCTTTTTCAAAAAAAATTTAAATGCAATTTTCGCTTCATTGAAACCTTTTCTTTTCTTCATAGAGGATTTCGAGATTATTTGTTGACCTCAGCAGTCCCACATCTTCCAACGTTCTGCTTTTTACGGCTATATCAGTCTCAAATTAGAGCCCTTTATAACCCCTGGGCTCCTGTTTCTTTCTTCTTTTTTGGTTTTTGACCATTTGCCTTCAGGCTATAAAATAATAATAATTTTTTAAAGGAAAAAAATTCCTGGATATCCACACGAAAAAATCTAGCCTTGATCAAACATCGTCAGCTGCGCCTTTGCTATGCACTGTTTTTAACTCAGATGGAACAGTTACCCCATCAATGCATCAATATACATGTGAGTTTATAGTACTATCATCTATTAATGTTTGTACACTAAATATGTCTATCGTATATCATCAAATGCCTGTATTGCCTTTTTGTAACACATTTCTTTGAACTAATGTCCGTTTTACCATTCTCTCTTAGGAATTTTCCCACAATGTATCTTATTATGCTAAAATTATGTATACATTCTTTGCATTTAGAACTAAACTATAAATTCGACACCACGACCACTGAAGAAGGAGGATATCTTCTCACTCCGAAACGCGTCTGGTCTGATGTCATATAGTAGATTACGTATTTGATTGATGTATATTTTATTTCTGCGAACATGTCGAATATTTTCCACCTTTTTCAATTATTTTTCATTTAATATGCTTTGCAAATAAATTTTGTTATTACTATATATACTTGTACCTTTTCTTTTGGGAAAGTGTGGTAGTGCCAATTGAAAGTCCACAACCTAGGGGAAAACCCTTCATTGTTCTCCTGTAGCGATAATGTGAACCCAGCCACACATCTTTACCATTTGCTACTACAACTTTTTTCCTAAAACCCAGACCAGTTAGGATACATTTCTTATTGAGTCAGAAGCACTCCCTGAGCCACTAGGGGGGCATACGCCCCAATAGTCTAGAACAGCCTTTCTTAACCTTTATAACTTGGAGGAACCCTGAAAATTATTTTCAAGGTTCAGGGAACCCCTGCTAATAAATCTATATCTTCGGCTCACAGTACATTTTTTTATTTTAATGTGATGGTTACTGGTATATATTCTCTTTACATTTGTGATCATTGGGAGGAACGTCCCTGTCACAGATAGCTAAAAAGTAAAAACATGAATTACTCAGATTAGGACTTTAAACCGAGCCACAAACAGTTTGATGGTAAAAAAATATTCAAAATTTAATACACACTGATAATATATATATATATTTGGGAGCAGAAATGGAAACCAGCTGCAAGGAAAAGCCCAGAGCTTTGTCGCTTTGTCAGACAGACAGAACGTCCACGTCCAACGCGTTTCAAAAAACAAAATGCAGATCTTCTTCAGGGTCAGAGGGCTTGCGGGTTCCAGATCTGTAGCTTATATCCCAAATGTTAATGCACCCCCATAAAGACAAAGAACATAACTCAAACATGAAAAGAAAGCTATGTCTGTCAGAGCAGTGCAACCAAGAACGTGAATGACATCAGCCAGGGGTCCGTATATTGTGGGATGGTCTTATTATATAACTTATTATAACTTAGTGGTATAACTCTATATAGACCGTAGCTATAGAGGAGAGGTAGAACAGTACTTTCCCCTTGATACAGGTCCGGTTGATAGAGCGCTCTTCTCTACCTTGCCAGACACCACCATCCACATCTCCAGCCACATCATTTTGACTCCAACTTTAAGATCCATAAGGCACATCCAGATATCTGGCTGATGTAAACAACCATCTTTAACCCTTGATGTTCTGGATGGTTTAATAACTTTTAATATACACTCTCGATAAACCGGGCCTGCATCAAGAGGCAACTACTATTCTACCTCTCCTCTATAGCTACGGTCTATTTAGAGTTATACCACTAAGTTATAGAATAAGGCCATCCCATGTATCAGGGATGTGGTGCACAATCAGTTTAAGCAATTTGTTGTAGTAGAGGGTCTCTTTAAACAGATAGCTAAAAAGACCATTGGTGTCAATGGTTATTCAGCTAAGAAGCAGAAGCTGCTCATTGCTCAAGAAACCCCTAGCAACCTCTGGAGGAGCCCTGGTTGAGAAAGGCTGGTCTAGAATGTTTCACAAGGATCTACAGGAAATTTCTACCATACATGAATTGACCATGGCATTTTTCTATTCTTTATGACATCCAAGCTTTTTCAGACTGTGTTATGTAAATTTACTTCCAAACTTCCTTTATTTAAAATTCTGATGATCTTCTACTGAAATTTAGAAGCAGTTATAACGCAAACCTTAAACTTGTAAGTGCTTGAGGGCAGGGATTGATGTGACTGTACAATATATATATACTGTATACGTAAAGCATTAGCGTAAATTGACAGCGCTATATACAGTGCATCTGGAAATATTCACAGTGCTTCACTTTTTCCACATTTTGTTATGTTACAGTCTTATTCCAAAATGGATTAAATTCATTATTTTCCTCAAAATTCTACAAACAATACCCCATAATGACAACGTGAAAGAAGTTTGTTTGAAATGTTTGCAAATTTATTAAAAAATGAATAAAATCACATGTACATAAGTATTTACAGCCTTTGCCATGACACTCAAAATTGAGCTCAGGTGCATCTTGTTTCCACTGATCATCCTTAAGATGTTTCTACAACTTGATTGGAGCCCACGTGTGGTAAATTCAGTTGATTGGACATGATTTGGAAAGGCACACACCTGTCTATATATAAGGTCCCACAGTTAACAGTGCATGTCAGAGCACAAACCAAGCCATGAAGTCCAAGGGATTGTCTGTAGACTTCCAAGACAGGATTGTGTAGAGGTACAGATCTGGGGAATGGTACAGAAAAATTCTTGCAGCATTGAAGGTCCCAATGAGCACAGTGGACTCCATCATCCGTGGAGATTTCCCGTCATTTCCTGTCCCATAGTCAAACAGGAAGTGAGAGGAAATCCTTGCAAATTAAGGAAATTCCTTGGAGACCCCCAGGTCACCAGAACTAGTGTCCCCATTGGAAGATTTCCCCTCTAATACTTTTGTGGGGACAACCCAAAATGTGGGATTTTCTTTTACTTTTACTTTCAATGATAATAGTAAACAGGACAAATAGAGAGGGTAAATCTTCTTAAAGGGGGCACAGACAGCAATAAAAATGGTCGGATGTTTAATCCCTCTCAACTCTATCCAAAACTAAAAAAAAAAAAAAAGTTTTGCCTTTAGTTATACTTTAAAGCGAAGCTCCACCCTAAAGTGGAACTTCCGCTCATCGGATTCCTTCCCCCTTTCGGTGTCACAATTGGCACCTTTCGGGGGGGAGGGGGGACAGGATACCTGTCTTTGACAGGTATCCTTTCCCACTTCCCGGAGTCCGGCCACAGCGGGGCCTCGCGCATGTGCAGTAGGGTTCCCAGCGTGAAGCCGAAAGGCTACACTGCCGGGTTACCTTTCCCGCAATGGCGGCGGCAGCACCCGACAGCTGATGGAGGCATCAACTACGGTGCCGATATCAAGGGACTGCAGGGCAGCTAAGTGTCCATTTATTAAAAGCCAGAAGCTGCAGTATGTGTAGCTGCTGGCTTTTAATTTTTTTTTTTTCCGGGAACACCCCTTTAAGATTAATATTGTCCTAGAGAGCAGGGGGTGTTGTAACGGGACTAGGTGTCACATACTCTAGGTATCTTACATTCATTACTCTTTTATTTAAACTTTTCACAACTTACTGATCATGCAAATGTGGCATGAGCCATAGAAAAAAATGACTTCAGCAAGACTTCACTGGGACCCAAAAATAATTTCAAAGGTTCCTCCAGGTTAAAAAGGTTGGGAGAGGCTGACCTATGACAGGACATGAGTTACTGAAAGGATCAGCATCTGAAAATAAAGGAAAAAAAATAAAAAAGGAAAAATAATGCAGCCGTCACATGATTGTGTTTCGAGGATTAGTTATACTTCAAACACAAGATTACAAGATGTGATTTGGCGCTCCTAATTTCTCCCAGGACTTACCCGACTGGTCATGTATAAACACACACCTGTTTGTCTCAAGGACATTGCCAGGGACTCTAGTTATCGATATTTATCCATCACACAAAGATGTTCAGGGATTATCATTTTTTTCCTTCTGGACCCTCAGAGTGTCACCCAAGCTTCTGACATTCTCTGCAACTCTTTTAAGTATCTAAGAAATCCAACCCCTTTTTTCCTGACATTCTGTCAAATTTGTTTTTGCATTGAGATCTAGACAGCTGCCATCACCCTTTCTGGGAAAGCGCCTCGTGCCCACAGGGGGAATAGCGTGTTAGTGAGGAACCAAGAATTGCAGCTTTCTTTGTGGCCCTCAATCCCGATTTTCCTGATTATTTAAGGAATCCTTTGTTTTCATTGATGGCCCCATTTACCTAATCAACGAGATTTCATTTTGCCTTTTGTTTAAGCTGTTCAATAGACATTACTGGCAAAACATCTGCTAATTAAGGAAAAGATTAAAATGAGATAGCTTCAAGGCTAAACTGCAAAGACATCTCCCAGACTATAGCTGCCCATAGAATGTCTCCTGATTCTGCCTTTATTGGTGATCTAGGGTCCATGAGGATGAGCAGAACATCCCCTAATGAGCGTTCTTGGGGAAAAAAGCGATCAGTTGGGTCACAAAACTTTGCCCAATTTCTGTTCGTTTTCCCAGGGCCCCTTCTTTCTCCATTACCCTAAACAAGCTTTTCCCCTCAGAGGAACCCCTAAAACAATGTTCAGGTCACAGGAACCCTTACTAAAACCAATAAGTTGGGGTTCAGTAGGGAAAATGCCCCTTACATTGGTGGTCAGTAGTAGGATAAATGCAACCAAACAGTGGTGGCCAAAATGCCACCCTTAAATACAGCTAAAAAGATAATTGTCCACTAAGAAGCAATATTATAATTAAAAACCTTGGACTCTTGGAGGTTTATTTGGCACTCTTATTGGATTGTATGTATGTGGATTCTCGACTCTGGGTCCTTTCCCTGTTACTGAGCCTCGGTTTTGTAGAATGCTACCAAATCACACCCAGTGAGCCCAGTAACCATCTCAATAGCCCTTAGAAAATCTGACTGAAGCTCCCCGTTTGTTTTTTTATTTAACCACTTACTGAATGGACAACAGCAATTTTACTGCTGGCAGCAGCTTGAGCAGGCACCGTGATGTACCCGTATGTCGCCCCGCTCATGCACACCACCTAGTAAACAACAGTCATGAATGGAATAGATTAATGACATCTTGTTTATTACTGTGTTTGATCTGTGATTGGCCACCAGTGATCACATGGTACCCGGGCCAGTCACAGCACCCTGTGCCATGTGATTAGCTGTGGCCAATCACAGCATCACAATAGTAAACAATGAGTCACGAATAAAAACCTTCATGACAGTTCAAATGATTTCTGTTACAGTGATTATCACTGTAACAAGCACTCACACTGTAAAAAAAGAAATCCCTGATCGATTGTGAAAAGAGAGAAAAAATGTAAAAATAAAATAGTGAAAAAAAAATTATAACTTAAAAAAACTTGCCATGTTTCTTACTAAATACTTCTACAGTCTGAAAACCGTCTACTTTCCATTAAGGGGTAATTTTTTTTTTTTTTTTTTTTGGGGGGGGGGGGGGGTTGGGGGTCTGCACTGTCTTTTAGGGCCTCAAGAAACAAAATAGGCAGTCAATACATCAGGCTTTATCAATTTAAAACTATATACCATAGTTTGTAGCAGGGCTGGACTGAAACAAAAATTTGGCCCTGGACTTCATCCAGACCGGCCCACTTTAATTTTGCAAACACGCACAAAAAATAGCCCCGAGTTCCAGACCAACCCCAGGCCTTGGGACTCGGGCTAATAATGGTCATTGGTAATACTGAGACCCAGGTGAGGGGGGTATATGGCCAGGTGGAGGGTATATGACCAGGTGAGGGGGATATATGACCAGGGGGGGGGTATATGCCCAAGTGGGGGTGTATATGACCAGGTGGGGGGTATATGCCCAGGTGGGGTGTATATGACCAGGTGGGGGTGTATATGACCAGGTGAGGGGGTATATGCCCAGGTGGGGGGGGTATATGCCCAGGTGGGGGTGTATATGACCAGGTGGGGGGTATATGACCAGGTGGGGGGTATAAGACAAGGTGGATGGTATATGACCAGGTGGGGTGTATATGACCAGGTGGGGGGTATATGACCAGGTGGGGGGTATATGACCAGGTGGGAGGGTATATGACCAGGTGGGGGGGGTATATGACCAGGTGGGAGGGTATATGACCAGGTGGGGGGTATATGCCCAGGTGGGGGGGTATATGCCCAGGTGAGGGGGGTATATGACCAGGTGGGGGGTATATGACCAGGTGAGGGGTATATGACCAGGTTTTTTTTGCATAAAAACTGGGGGAGGAGAAGCACAGTTGCGAGAACAGTACACTGATCTTCCCATTGATAGACTGTGCAGAGGGGGCATGTCAGGACAAGTCTGATCATTGGAGGAGAGCAGGCTGAGTTCCCAGCACAGCTAGAGAACTGATCACACTGTGCTCTCATGCCTAGTGTGGTCAGTTTTTAATAGAAAAGCAGCAGGACTGGCAGGAACACCAGGGATTTCACACAATGGAAGCAATACAAAGAGAGCAGGATACTTTTTCATACAAGTACATGGTACAACGGGAACATATCAGGAATATGAAAATTACAATTTGCAAAACATTATATAAAGTTCATTGGGGTACAGTGAATAGCAAAAAATGCCCTGGTCATGAAGGGGATACAACTTTTCAAAGATCAAGTGGTTAAAAATATAATTGTGTCATGCTGATGGTTTAGCCAAGTAGAGTTGGCCCTGGAATTATTCTCGCACCATCTCATGGAGGATCAATCAACCACAACTCAAGGAGCCTCTAAGCAACCTCTGGAGGAACCTTTAGGGTTCCACAGAAACCTGGTTGAGAATGACTGTCCTAAAAAGTAGTGACTTAAAAACTCACATTATTTTTTTTATTTTTATTTATTACAGGATTTATAGCGCCAACAGTTTACGCAGCGCTTTACAATATAAAAAGGGAGACAATACAGTTATAATACAATAAAATACAAGAGGATTAAGAGGGCCCTGCTCAGAAGATGGGTAGAAACTTGCTGATGAGAAGGTTAAATCCTGCATGCAGCTAATGATGACCTATATCTGATCAGCAATATTATGCCGCGTACACACGACCAAACTTTTCGAAAGCAAAGGTCCGACGGAACAAATCCGTTGGACAATTCGATCGTGTGGGGGCTCCATCGGACCTTTGCTGTTGAAAAATCTGAGGGACTTTAGAAATAGAACATGTTTCAAATTTTTCCGCCGGAACTCCACCGGACCCAGTTCCGTTCGAGAAATCCATTCGTCTGTGTGCTACTCCGACGGACAAAAACCAACGCTAGGGCAGCTATTGGCTACTGGCTATGAACTTCCTTATTCTAGTCCGGTCGTACGTCATCACGTTCCAATCCGTCGGACTTTGGTGTGATTGTGTGTGGCCAAGTCCGTTCATTCGGAAAGTCCGTCAGAACTCCGCCGAAAGTCCGTTGGAAAGACGTCGGACCTAGTCCGTCGAAAAGTCCGGTCGTGTGTACGCAGCATTAGAGAACAGTTGAAATTCAAGCATATTACAACCTTGACACAACTTCCATTGATTCAGCTGCATCCTCAAACAGGACCTCCTGAGTCACGTCTTCCTGTTTAGAAAGCAGAGAAGAGATGAGAGTTCAGGCAGACCTGGCATGGTCTTATCTTGGAGGAAACACTAATGAAGGGTTACCAACTTCTTCACCCCAAAGGGATCAGATCCAGTAAAAAATGGCTGTATGTGCAAACACTGTCATTTCCTATCGATAAGCATCTGCAAACCCCGCTGGCTGAGAGAGCGTGAAAAAAATACCGACCAGTTAGAAAAACGTATCCATATTTTACTGTTTTCCTTTGGGATAAACTGGTGCGGAAAGTGTCTGCATGGGCCTGATTCCATATTATAGGTCTAAACATGTTTATAATCATGCTTAATGCATGAACTAAAGATATTTTCATCATGGTAGAGATCGGCAAATATCCCATTAGGAATAGAGGGTGAGACTCATACATACACTATATTACCAAAAGTATTGGGACACCTGTCTTTACACACACATGATCTTTAATGTCATCCCAGTCTAAAGGACTTTTTGACAACCAACATGCAAATTAGCTGTTTTGGACCAAC
Source organism: Lithobates sylvaticus (assembly GCA_028564925.1). NCBI lineage: Eukaryota > Metazoa > Chordata > Amphibia > Anura > Ranidae > Lithobates > Lithobates sylvaticus. The sequence continues at coordinate 44,085,800 of CM053031.1, forward strand.
ATCTGACCATGTGTACGCTTCATCGGACCAACTTTTTCCAGGTTTCATCGGACTTTTGTTGGCTGTGCGAACGGACCAACTTTCTGCCAACAAAAGTCCGATGGACCAAAGCCCGACCGTGTGTACACAAAACCAACAGACTTTTGTACAAAGTACAAACACGCATGCTCAGAACCAATGCAAAAGATCAGACAACAATATAGAAGTTGACCAAAGGTGGCACTGGAGTATTCGAACGTCCTCTTTTGAAGTGTCGTCAGTATGTTGAAACGTCACTACGTTCATGTTTGTTGCCTAAAAAGTCCGATCATGTGTATGCAATACCAACTTGGGGCCAACGCCCTTTGTACAAAAATCCACGGGAAAGTTGGTAGTGTGTATGAGGCTTTAGTCTGTAGGGTTCAATATTGAGTTGGCCCACCCTTTGCAGCTATAACAGCTTCAACTCTACTGGAATGGCTGTCCACAATGTTTAGGAGTGTGTCTATGGGAATGTTTGACCATTCTTCCAAAAGTGCATTTGTGAGGAAGAATGGTCAAACCTTCCCATAGACACACTCCTAAACCTTGTGGATGGCCTTCCTTGAAGAGTTGAAGCTGTTATAGCTGCAAAGGGTGGGCCAACTCAATATTGAACCCTACAGACTAAAGCCCCATACACACGGTCGGAAATTCCGACCACAAAATCCGTCTGATTTTTTCCGACGGATTTTGTCCGAAACTGGTGTTGCATACAGAGTTGTCGGAAAATCCGTGGTGACGTTCGTTGCGTACGATGGAACTAGGTAGAGGCTAGTAGCCAATAGCTTTGGTCTCATAATTTGATCTGAGCATGCGTGGCACTTTGTCCGTCGGAATTCTCGACACACGAACGGAAAAAGTCTGATCGGAATTTGTTGTCGGAAAATTTGAGATCCTGCTCTCAAATTTTTCCCTCAGAAATTCCGACGGTAAAAGCCCGCTAGAGCCCACACACGATCAGATTTTCCGACAACATAATCCGATTAAACTTTATACATCGGAATATCCGACCGTGTGTACGGGGGATAAGACTGGGATGTAATTAAAGTTCATGTGTGTGTAAAGGCAGGTGTCCCAATACTTTTGAATATATATTGTATCTCTGACCTCACTTGCTGCTTAGCTATACAGGAAGCAGAAGGGGTGTCACACCAATGGACAAAAGTGATGCTTTATTAAATGATCAATAAAAAGAAAGTCAACATGTTTCAGAGGGTCAGGCTCTCCTACTTCATCAGGGCTTGTGTATTATTAAATACGGATCAAATGTGGCAGGGCTCAGTGGAACTACAACAGTTATTTACTGTTTATCATGAGTTTCTGCCAATGGCCAGTATGTGCAGCGTGGAATGAAGCAGGGGGTGATTTATACAAGATAGCAGACATTAATAACCGCAGCATTTAAAACACACTACATTTCCTGACTCATTCATGAAATGCAGGCAGTGGGATGGAGCCTGCAGGGATTCACAGTAGACATGTGCACGACCGAAAAAAAATTTTTTTTGTCATTTTTGTTTCATTCGTTTTATTTTTCCCCCTTATAAGATCATTTGTTGTAATCGCCATTCGTTACTTCGGATAATTTGTAACTTCGGAATGCGTTCGTATTCGTTCTGCTCCATTCGTTTAGATGCAGTATTCTTTACTTTGGATAATTCATAAATTCGGATTCATTCATATTCATTTGGTTCCATTTCTTTAGATGTAGTATTCGTTACTTCGGATAATTTGGAAATTCGGATTCATTCGTATTCGTTACGTTTACTAACAATTAGGCAAATTTAAAAGGAAATTCCAATACCTATAATTTAATAGTTTGTAGTTTATTATAGTTTTTTTTATTATGATTTATTATTAATAAATAATAATATTAATAATAGTAATAAAAAAAAAACTATAATGATAGTTAATAATTTAATTATAATAGAAAATACTAAAATGAAATTATCCAAATGTAATCGATTCGTTAAACTCACAGGTTGAATCGTTTTTCGTTTATTTCGAATTTTCGTTCTTATTTTCTGATTTTCTGTCTTTCTGAAAATTACTTTTCGTATGCATTCGTCAAAAGAGTCTTTTGTTCATTCGGATGTTTCCGAATGAGCGAGTATGTCGAATTTCATCTGAAAATGAAATTCGGAACTACCGTATATACTCGAGTATAAGCCGATTTTCTTCAGCACATTTTTTTGTGCTGAAAGTGCCCCCCTTGGCTTATACTCGAGACAAGCAATTTTCTGCAGCAGAGAATGACATTTTCCGAACCGACTTTGGGGCCCCGTATCTCAGGGCCACTTGGTGCTAGGAACCCCCAAATGTGTGCAAACCCAGTGGAACTAGCACTACAACATATCCAAAGATGAGGTTCCTAGCACCAAGTGGCCCCGAGATACAGGGCCCCAAAGTCGGTTCGGAAAATGTCATTCTCTGCTGCAGAAAAGTGCTTGACATTTTTCCGAACCGACTTTGGGGCCCTGTATCTCGGGGCCACTTAGTGCTAGGAACCCCCAAATGTGTGCAAACCCAGTGGAACTAGCACTACAACATATCCAAAGATGAGGTTCCTAGCACTAAGTGGCCCCGAGATACGGGGCCCCAAAGTCGGTTCGGAAAATGTCATTCTCTGCTGCAGAAAAGTGCTTGACATTTTCCGAACCGACTTTGGGGCCCTGTATCTCGGGGCCACTTAGTGCTAGGAACCCCATCTCCCTCAACCCGAGATACGGGGCCCCAAATTCGGTCAACTGTGTTCATCTGCAGCAAAATCATTTTGGGACCCTTTGGCTGCAGCTAGGGGGCATCTAGGAACCCTTAACTACCAAATTTGAAGTTCGGGGGACCCATGGCTGCAAATGGGCACAGTGAGGCTGCAAATGGGCACAGTGAGGCTGCAAATGGGCACAGTGAGGCTGCAAATGGGCATTGTTGACCCTCTTTTCCACTTACAGTAGCTGTGCATTTCTCACCCTAGGTTTATACTCGAGTCAATAAGTTTTCCCAGTTTTTTGTGGTAAAATTAGGTGCCTCGGCTTATATTCGGATCGGCTTATACTCGAGCATATATGGTAAATGAATTACACGTGTCTAATTCACAGCATATTCACAGTGATTGGAGGGGAGAATATTTATGTGACCAGGCTCTCCTCTCCTCCCAACTTTTTTTAAATTTAAAAAAAAAAAAATTTAATTTCAATGGGGCTCCTCTTACTTTGGAGTCCACAACCGCCAGTAAAACATTATTAAACCTACCCGTCTCTGGCATATTTTTAGTGACTTACTGTATATGTGAATGTGTTCTGCAAACCAGTATTTTGCTTTTTTGAGCTGACAGGTGGAGCTTTAGCCCCGGGCTACATGGACAGTTCAATCGTTTAGCAACTGAGAGATTTAACTGTTTATTGCAGTGGTGTCATTGCAGCCCTTTGAACTCAGTGAGACGCTAATATGATGATGATGATGATGATGATGATGGGCAACAAGCAATTCAAATCTCTTATTAGCCAGGAGATTTAATCTGTGATATAGTGCTAGACTAAAGCCTGCTAAAGCCTGCTACACACTAAAAAAATGTTTTCCTGCTACACACTAAAAAACCTGACAGCTCCAGTCGGAGGCGCTGTACTAAGCATGCCGGGTCCAGCGATCTCCCCCGCTGAGCTGTTGTGTTCTGAATAATCCAATCAGCTCTGATTTGGAGTTGGTCGGCTGCTGGTTTTCCAGCATACATATCCGACATACACACGGGCCGCATGTCGGCTGTTTTTTTTTTTAACCGCCTTTGTCACCCACATTTTTTTTTGGGGGGGGGGGGACCCTCTCTTTAGAGGGTTCCAGCTCCCACTTCCTCCCGGGGCACAGTGGCGCCGGAAGTAAGTTCACCTCTCCCCCCTCCCTCTCAGCAATCATCTGGGACACGTCACCAGGTCCCAGATGATTGCCCGGCCAATCACAGTGCACTGCGCAGCTCGCGCATTCGCAATGCATGCCTGGCTGTGAAGCCACAGCCGGGCGCCCACAGTGACAATACCGGCGCCGCAGAGAGGAGGAGGAGATGAGTGGGGCTTTGTTCCCCCTCATCGCTGGACCCTGGGACAGGTAAGTGTCCGATTATTAAAAGTCAGCAGCTGCAGTATTTGTAGCTGCTGACTTTTTTTTTTTTTTTAACCGGAACTCCGCTTTAATGGCATCCCAGTCTTAGTCCTCAATATTGAGTTGGCCTACACTTTGCAGCTATAACAGCTTCAACTCTTTTGGGAAGGCCGTCCACAAAGTTTAGGAGTGTGTCTATGGGAATGTTTGATCATTCTTCTAGAAGCTCATTTGTGAGGTCAGGCACTGATGTGGATAAGAAGGCCTGGCTCGCAGTCTCCACTCTAATTCATCCCAAAGGTGTTCTATCAGGTTGAGGTCAGGACTCTGTGAAGGCCAGTCCTCCACCCCAAACGCTCATCCATGTCTTTATGGACCTTACTTTGTGAACTGGTCCAAATCATTTAGTGGAGGGGGGATTATGATGTGGGGTTGTTTTTCGGGGGTTGGGCTTGGCCTCTTAGTTCCACTAAAGGGAACTCTTAAGACATCAGCATACCAAGACATTTTGGACAATTTCATACTCCCAACGTTGTGGGAACAGTTTGGGGATGGCCCCTTCCTGTTCTAACATGACCACACACCAGTGCACAAAGCAAGGTCCAAAAAGACATGGATGAGCGAGTTTGGGGTGGAGGAACTTGACTGGCCTGACCTCAACTCGATAGAACACCTTTTGGCAGGGGCGTATCATGAAATGAGTGGGCCCATGTGCAAACTAAAAAGTGGGCAGTAGGCACAGAAAAAAAAAAAGTGGCGTGTGTAGCATGGCGTGAAAATGGGTGGGGCTTAAATTGTGCTAAAATTCTGGGCCTGGCTAAATGAGGTGTGGTTTAATAGAATATGTAAGTAATCTCATAGTGCAGAATGCAGTAATGTTAAATTGGGAATGTACAGTGCGGAGTCTATGGTGGTGGGTATTATGTACAGGAGAGGAGTGTCGGGGGTATGGAGGTGGGTATTATGTACAGGAGAGGAGTACGGAGTGTACAGTAGTGGGTGTTATGTTCAGGATTGTGTCAGTAGGGCAGTGGACATTGTCAGTAGTTTTTTTATTTTATTTAATTTTTTTACAATTTAATTAAATTATTATTATTTTTATAAAAAAAATTTTTTAAATGATTTTTGGCGGCCAGTGGATGGTGTCAGTAGAACAAAGGACAGTGAGAGCCGGCGGGAGAGTAGAGGAGGGATCCGGCTGCGGGGGGACCAGGGGAGCGGAGGAGGAGAACGGGGGATAGGAGAAGGAGGACACAGCGGGCTGGGAGAGAACATGGGGAGCGGGGGAGGAGAACGGGGGATAGGAGAAGGAGGACACAGCGGGCTGGGAGAGAACATGGGGAGCGGAGGAGGAGAATGGGGGATAGGAGAAGGAGGACACATCGGGCTGGGAGAGAACATGGGGAGCGGAGGAGGAGAACGGGGGATAGGAGAAGGAGGACACAGCGGGCTGGGAGAGAACAGCGTTTACTATGCTTCGGTTTGTGAATGACCAGGAAGCCGCTCAGCACTTGCCAATCATTCACTGTGCAGTGCAGCTGAGGCTGCGGAGAAAGGCATGTGTGTTTGAGATTTGGGGGGCACATCCTAATGCAATAGGCTGCCCACACCTATGCCTCCCAGCAACAATTGACCTCCCCAGCAACATAGACCCAACCCGCAACAATAGATCCCCATCAGCAACAGTAGACCTCCCCATCAACATCAGACTGCCACGCAAAAATAGATGCCCTCCAGCAACAATAGATCCCCCAGCAGCCAGCAACAATAGACCCTTCCCTCAACAGTAGATCCCTTTCAGCAACAACTAACCCCCCCCCCCCCAGCAACATAAGGCACCCAAGCAGCAATAGATCCCCCACCAGCAACAACAGACACTTACCTCAACAGTAGATCCTTTTCAGCAACAACTAACCCCCAGCAACATAAGGAACCCAATAGATCCCCCACCAGCAACAATGTACCCTTCCCTCAACAGTAGATCCCTTTAATCAACAACTGACTCTCCCAGCAACATAAGGAACTCCAGCAACAATAGATCCCCCAGCAGCCAGTAACAATGAACCCTTCCCTCAACAGTAGATCCCTTTCGGCAACAACTGACCCTCCCAGTAACATAAGGCACCCCAGCAGCAATTGATCCCCCACCAGCAACAATGGACCCTTCCCTCGACAGTAGATCCCTTTCAGCAACAACTGACCCCCCCTCAGCAATATAAGGCACCCCAGCAGCAATATATCCCCCACCAGCAACAATAGACCTCCATGCAAAAATAGATCCCCTCCAGGAACAATAGCTCCTCCAGCAGGCAGAATCAATAGACCCTCCAGCACACCCCAGTGCCCCTTGCCATTACATACATTGAGTGCTAGAAGTGGCAGAACTGCGTTCCCCCGCATTCCCGCTGAAAAAAAGCCCTGGTTTTAGGTGTCACCGCCTGCAAAGGTGTGAACATGGCCTGACCATGTATAAAACATGCAGTAATAATCTAGCTATGAATGACTTGATAATCAGAGTGGTGACATGGCAGGAGTATATATAATTAAAGGACGAGTCCTCTTTTCTCGGGAGATGCGCTATGACATCACTGTCACAATTACCGGGCTGTGTACACCTCAGAGCTGTCTATGTAGTAGATGAGCTCAGACATATCTGCGTGGTAACTCTGGCCTGTAGTAGCAACACTGCGCTCATCGCCCCTCACTGACACAATGGTTTTTAGCTGACAGCTCTTCTGTTGCACTTGGCAGAACCTCGCTGTGCCCGGGGGGCCATGATTCCACATCTAAACTTCTTCTACGACTCCTACAAGTACGAACGTTCCAAACAACAGAGGACCCGAGGCTGAAGAACATCTCCTCGCTATATTAACCCCATTCTAGTGTTTTCTGTGTTTAAAGAAAAAATATGAGAGGTGGCGACTGCTACCCTCCTTCTGAAAATGCCATTTGCCTGGCTTTTATCCTCATCCCCTGGCTTCATTTCTCCTTGAGACACTGACCTAGTACTAATATGCAGGAACAGTAGAGAAAAGTCAGATGTCCGTATCTGCTTACTTGTGGTAGGTTAGAGACTATGGGGGTTGATTTACTAAAGGCAAATAGACTGTGCACTTTGCAAAGTAAATCAACCCCTTGGTGTCTTGAATCCAAAGGATCAGCAAGACAGGCAGGCAGCTAGCATTTGCAGAATGAGATGGCAGCGCTTGTGTCTTCCTCGGAAGGTTTCATTAACGGCCCATGCACATTTTTGCAATGCATCAGCACACATGCATTCACATGCATTATGTCATGCATTAAAGTGAATTGCAATAAGGCAGCCTATTGAAATGGCTGAGCAGCCAGACATGCATAAAATCTGATGTGACCTTTTTTGCTTGTAATGCAATGCACCATACATTGCCTTAACTTAAAGCATGTGTAAAGGTTCAGTTTTCTTTTTTTTTTCAAATAAGAAACATGTCATACTTACCTGATCTGTGCATTGGATTTGCACAGAGCAGCCCCCATCCTCCTCTTCTCGTGTCCCCTGCTGGCGCCCCTGGCCCCTCCCCCCGGTGCCTCTATAGCCAGCTGCTTGCTCTGGGGGCACTCGTGCTTGCTCGTTCCTGAGCCACCTCTGCATGTCTATGAAACACACAGACCCCACCCCTGCTCCCACCACTGTGACTGTGATTGACAGCAGTGGGAGCCAATGGCTCCTGCTGCTGTGTCTCAGCTGTGTCTCAGCCAATGAGGTGGCAGAGACCCAGAAGAGCTTCTCTTCTTGTACACATTGTTGGATCAGGCTCCGGCTCAGGTGAGTATGCATAGCTCCCAACTGTCCCTGATTTCGAGGGACTGTCCCTGATTTGCAGCAATGTCCCTCTGTCCCTCTTTCCCCCTCATTTTGGTCTGATCTTTATAGTTGTATATAAAATGCACTTTTTATCTTTCAAAAAGTGTTTCCCAGTGATAAACCTTTCATCTAAATTCTAAATTGCTTCATTTGTAAATTTTAAAAGCCAATATAAAGGAATAGTAGTGGTAAACAAAAAGGACTTGGGGATTTAATTAACCTTTTGTTTTTGGTTAATTCTCCTTTCAGGGGGTGTGGCAGGGGGCGTGTCCTATGCCTACATACATTTGCTAGTAGGTGTCCCTCATTGCCATCTCAAAATGTTGGGAGGTATGGGTATGGGGGGGGAGGGGGAATCTGCACACTGAAGGTGAAAAACCTTCACCCTTTAGAACCACTTTAATTCATTGGAGTGCCATTGAATATGAATGGGAAACAGTAGGCGTGCACACAGGGTGTGCCGGATGTGCCTGGGCACACCCTAATCACCCTGTTTGCATTAGCATTATTGAACTTTGGTGTGAACACCCTAATGCAATAGGCCACACACATCTAGGTGGGCACCATAAGGCAGCAGTGCACGTGGCATGTGTTGCAGTAACCCATGCATTAATGCAACTGCAAAGTATAAATTGGTTCTTAAAGTAGAAGTCCAGCCACAAAGACTTACATTTCAATATATTCCTCATTAGCCACAAAGGCTACAAATGCATTTTGTGAGCAGCAAATGCCTTTGCAAACTTTGATATTCCTTTGTAAAAAATAGCAGTGACATCATCACTGTGCAATGTGCAGTCTGTGCAAAGAGCAGGGCTGTGGGAGGGACCTATCAGGCTCCACCCACTACAGGCTGCTTGTAGAAAATTACAGGAGGGGCGGAGACAAGACCAGTCCCCCTGCACAAGGAGAGAGAGCAGCAGTGAGCGGTCTTTATTACAGGAAGCTTCTACACAGAGGTTTTGCACAGGATTACTGCACAGATCTGGAAGAAATACACAAATCACACCAAGATTCAAGGAAGAATAAACACGATGAATGTATTTAGATAATATTTGCTAAAATTTCAGCTTAAATAAAAACAAATGGAGATCTCCACATAGGATAACACCTCCAAGAAAACGTAATTATCTGCACTGACTTTTTAATTTGTATTTTGGCTTGTATCAAAGCACACCTGTCATCAGTTGTAATTAGCTGAACTGGCATTGTGCATCATAGATAAGAAATAAAGTATATCTTATGCCAAGGTTTTTTTTTTTTTTTTTTTTTAAAGTTTGAAAACAGTAGACAGAGATGAGACTGTCGTTTTTTTTTTCTGCTGGCTGTGTCCCATCGTGAAAATTTGACCCCCCCCCTTCATGACCAGGCCATTTTTTGCTATTGGACAGAGCTTTCTTTTGGTGGTATTTGATCAGCACTGGTTTGTTTTATTTTTTGTGATATAAACAAAAAAAAAGACCTAAAATTGTGATTAAAAAATAAATTTACTTTCTTCTATAAAGCACATCCAATTAAAAAAATGTTTTCATGAATTTTGCCCAAAATGTATTCTGCTACATGTCTTTGGTATAAAAAAGAAAAATCCCAATAAGTGTATACAGGCAGTCCCCGAGTTACATACAGGTTAGTGACTGCCTGTTTGTCCCTAAGTCGGATTTGTTTGTAATTCGGACACGAATGCGCAGAACGGCGTTTTCCGCTGTTTTCCAACGTTGATTTACGCTGTTTTCCAACGTTGATTTCCGCTGTTTTCCGCTGTTTTCCAACGTTGATTTACGCTGTTTTCCGCTGTTTTCCAATGTGCCCGCCGGCGCCACCTGCGGTACGTAAGTAGGAGTTGTTTGCAAGTCGGAGGTTCGTAACTCGGGGACTCCCTGTATTGATTGGTTTGCAATGCATGAAAGTTATAGGGGTTGATTTACTAAAGGCAAATAGATTGTGCACTTTGCAAAGTTGCCCTCTGCAAGTGCAGTTGTTCCAGAGCTTAGTAAAGGCTTCACTTTCCAAAGAGTACCCAATCACGTGCAAGGAAAATTTTAAAAAACAGCATTTTTGTTTGCACACGATTGGATGATGGAAGTCAGCAGAGCTTCTGCTCATATACTAAGATCTGGAGCAACTGCACTTTCCAAAGTGCACAGTCTCTGCGCCTTTATTAAATCAACCCCTGTGTCTACAAACTATGGGATATAGACTGGAATAAAAAAAATTTTTATGCTACTAAGGGTGGCCATTAATATAGCGACTTATAACGGGACTGCGATATTGCAGCGGATAATCTTACACTAACTGATGCTGGGGGGAAAAGACTAACTGCAACTGTCACCACCAGTGATATTAAGGCCCCTTTCACACTGGGGTGGTGCGGGCGTCGGCGGTAAAGCAGCGCTATATTTAGCGCTGTTTTACCGCTGTTTTAGCCGCGGTATTCGGCCGCTAGCTGGGTGGTTTTAACCCCCGCTAGCGGGCCGAAAAAGGGTTAAAACCCCCCGTCGGTATTGCCGTGGTATTACCGCAGTGTCCCATTGATTTCAATGGGTGGGAGCGGTGAATACACCTTTTTTCAGCCGCTATACAGGCGCTATTTTTAGCGCTGTAGCGCCTGAAAAACGCTTCAGTGTGAAAGGGGCCTTATACAGTGATCAGCGATAATGCTATACACTGTCGCTGTACTAATGACACTGACTGGGCAGAGGTTAATGTCTAGGGCGATAAAGGGGTTGACTGTGTGCCTAATTATGTTGTAATGTGTCTAAAGTGTTCTGCTTTTACTAACTGATCTCTCAGTTTCTCCTCTTCGATTTGCAGGGATGAGAAACAGACAGATTATCCCCCATTCATACAGAGCTCTGTGTTGTTAAACAACACAGGGCTCTGGGTTGTGATTGCACACGATTGGATGAGGGTACGGGCGATTGTGTGAAAACCCTTAGCAACTGGTTGCGAGATAAGAAGGGGAAAAGCCCAGGGAAGTCTAGTCTACACACAGCAATCCCTACGGGGGGCAGTGCTACACATGTCTTGTTACATATGGGTTGATTTACTAAAGGATGAGAACATGTTCACATAGTCAAAGTATATTTTCCATGTGAAGTTGAGTGAACTTGCTCTTCTCCTTCCGTGAATGGCCCTCATTGTGTCACTCCTCCTGGGTATATGTCACAGATGGCCCCTTGGCACGCTTGGAATCAGCAAAAAATGCTCTTGAACCTTTTTAAAAGGAACCGTCACCATTGAAAATTATTTTTCTTTTTTTTTTGCCTGCAGCTCATTCATGTGCGGTATATCATCTATGTGTGAATGGAGCCTAATTGGGTAACAAAGAACGCATGTCTCTAGTCACTGCATAGGAACAAGTAAACCTTCCTGATCTCAGCATTGAACAAAGTGGAAACTTCAAGAGCCCATCTGGGCGACATAGAAAAAAAAAACGCAATTTTGTTTCCCTATACGATCAAAAATATATGATATTATATAAAGGATATATAGAATGTTGTAAAGTTAACCTATAAATAATCCTCCTTCCTCATAGGGGCCCCTTTGCAGAATTGGTATACATACCAATGATGGGGCACTATTTCCCCCACTGATACCAATGATGGGGCACTATTCCTCCCACTGACACCAATGATGGGACATTATTCCTCCCACTGACACCAATGATGGGGCACTATTCCTCCCACTGACACCAATGATGGGGCACTATTCCTCCCACTGACACCAATGATGTGGCACTATTCCTCCCACTGACATCAATGATGGGGCACTATTCCTCCCACTGACACCAATGATGGGGCACTATTCCTCCCACTGACACCAATGATGGGGCACTATTCCTCCCACTGACACCATATTCCTCCTCCTAATGCCAAAGATGCACTGTTTACTTCCACTGTTCTTTTGCCAAGACATTTTTTTACTGCCACTGGCCACAGTCTGCCCCCCCCCCCCCCAAGTCTGAAGGAGAGTAACTGGCCCTTTGTTTAGACAGTTTGAACCCCTGGTGTACAGCTTCAGAACCAACATGGGACAGCTGCATTATCACATAGTTGCTGAGGCATGGAGCTACGTACAGGGGCGGACTGACCATTCGGCCACTCGGGCACTTCCCGAGGGCCCCGGGCCACTAGGGGGCCCCATCAGGGTTGCCAGCCTCAGTAAAACCAGGGACAGTATGTAAAAATCTGTGTTTTTTTTACATCTGTTTCTGAAATGTCCCTTACCGACATCCTTTTGGTCTAAAAATCCTGAGATTATAGCTGCCCCTCCTCTCCAGTACCTTCTCAGCCAATAGAAACATGTCTGTGTATTCTGTGTGTACATGTATGTGTATACTGTGTGATTGTATACTGTGTGATTGTATACTGTGTGTGTGTGTATACTGTGTGGCCCCATAATCTCTCATTGCCCGGGGGCCCCATAATCTCCTATTGCCCGGGGGCCCCATGAGTTGTCAGTCCGCCCCTGGCTACGTATATATGTTATTTCTTTTTAAAGCCCATACTTCTCCTTCAAGGAACTTCCCCGCTATGCAGCGCACTGAAATAGCAGATGCTCTGTTGGAATTTTTCATAGTACTAATAGGAATCTGTTAGTAGTAGCTCGTGCTTCGATGGTGTCATTACTTCTAAGCACACAGATCAGCTGCATATCAGTCCAGCACACTCAATGGTGCCCCCCACTGGTCATAATCAACAGGCACACTTTAACCGCTTCAGCCCCGGAAGATATGGCTGCTGAATGACCAGGCCACTTTTTTTGCGATTCGGCACTGCGTCACTTTAACTGACAATTGCGCGGTCGTGCGACGCTGTACCCAAACAAAATTGAAGTAATTTTTTCCCACAAATAGAGCTTTCTTTTGGTGGTATTTGATCATCTCTGCGTTTTTTATTTTTTGCTCTATAAACAAAAAAAGAGCAACAATTTTGAAAAAAAAACACAATATTTTGTACTTTTTGCTATAATAAATATCCCATTTTTTTTTTTTTTAAAGAGCAAATATTTCCTCAGTTTAGGCTGATACGTATTCGTCTACATATTTTTGGTAATAAAAATCACAATAAGCGTATATTTATTGGTTTGCGCAAAAGTTATAGCTTCTACAATATAGGGGATAGATTTATAGCATTTTTATTAATATTATTTTTTTTACTAATAATGGCTGCAATCATTTTTATCATGACTGCGACATTATAGCGGAAACATCGGACAATTTTGACACATTTTTGGGACCATTGGCATTAATACAGCGATCGGTGCTATAAAAATGCACTGATTACTGTAAAAATGTCACTGGCAGTGAAGCGGTTAACACTAGGGGGTGATCAAAGGGTTAACTGTGTTCCCTGCTACGTGTTCTAACTGAAGGGGGGAGGGGACTTGCTAGGGGAAGAGATAGATCGGTGTTCATACTTTGTATGAACAGACGATCTGTCTCTTCTCCCCTTAGAGAACCGGGATCTCTGTGTGTAAATCCCGGTTCTCGCCGCGTCACGAGTGATCACGGGAGCCCGGCAGTCATCGCGACTGCCGGGCACTCGCATCGGCTCCGAGGGTGAGCAGCGATCGGCGGCTCTGGCAGCGCGTCCCTAGTGGCCACAATAAGAAGCGACGTAACATGACGGCAATTCATGCAGCCGAGCCATTCTGCCGCAGTAAAACTGCGGCGGCTGGTCGGCAATCGGTTAAAGGAGTTCTATTGCCACAGCATACACTTTCATTTTATAACATCAGCATTGTAATGACAATACAAGCAGAAGTTATATTTGACAACCCAAAATCTCCTTTCATGTTGTGAGTTCTGTCTGCTGTCCGTCTCTTTCCACAACTTCCTGGATTCCCAGCATGCTTTGCAGCTTCTCAATTTCTAAGGACTACATATCCCGGTGCACATGACAGGCCTAGAACCAGGCCTGGTTGGACGTCTTGGGTACCGGCATTCCCCGGAGCCAATCAGTGGGTGCGTCTGGCCCCGCTGAGGAGTCTGGGGAAGGGTACTTAAGATATTGGAGTCAAGTGTTCGGGGTTCATTTGGCCATAGCTGCCTGTTCCTGAGTCTGGACCAGGGTAGCCCCGCGAGGGGTCCCGGGACCTGGAGCGTGTGCCGCCCCGCAACATGTTCCATTTGAATAACCCCATTAGACCTGCTTGGTCTGGGGTGAGGATCCATCTGTTCTGAACCGGCTGGTCCAAGGCGCAGTAACTGAGGGAGGATTCAAGGCGTCCGGGTGCGCTCTCAACTTGGAGGGGCACCGCAGCTCGTGTAAGCGACCGGGGAGGACTCTTCGGAGGAAGGCCAACAAGCTGGCATCCCAAGAAGTGCCTGGTTGCTGGGTTGTCAAGGACACTAACGAATCCACAGTTTCCCAGTACTGCCAAAGAGACAGAGAACATTCCAGGTACTGAGGAAAAGGTTCCTGTTCACTCTTAGTTGCAACTACATTCAAGGTCAGAGACTTTGCAAGTTCTGTATTCAAGTGCTGACCGCCGTAATCTCTGGCTAGAGATTCGTTCAGCTTTAAAGCGCCCAGCTGCGAGTGGCTACTCTCTGGGTTTGCATTAGAGACTTTCTAATAGTCAGCAGTTCAAGATGCCTGAGTTTTCTTCACCCTTGCCCTCTGTTCCCACATGAGACTGTGTCTGTTGGATGTTACCCCTGCAAATAACAACCTTTCTAAAGGACTTTTATGGTGCCAGCGTCCAAAGTCGTTGGGTACTCACCCTGGGAACCCCTAGATCTGGAAGAGCAAGCCAAGCGGAAGTAACCGGTAAGCCCAAAAGTCAAGGCCGCCCCATCGAGGGTTATGGCCGCTACACGTGTCACAGAATTCAAGGTAAATATGTGAGAATCTTTACAAAGTAAGTTTATAAACTTCTAGATCATTCAGGTTAATAGAAGTAGGATATATATATATATATGATTTTACATTCTGATCATAGATATACTTTGAGTCCATGTAGTAAATGTCAGCCATACATGAAGTCATCCTATAAATCAGACGTGTGCAGCTACAGCTAATAATATTGCAGAGCTTTGTAGAGGGACGGGTGTGTCTGCGGTGACAATGACCTGATTATAATGGAGAGATGTATAAAGGACTCAATCAGTGATCCATGAACACAGCTGCTGCCATCTGTCTAATGAGAGGCGCTTAGGACGGCGTCACTAGGAGAATCTGAATACCAAATTCATCAGCATGGGTCATATGACACATCTTTATATGTCATTGTTGTAATGGTCAATCTAAACCTGGAAAATGGAATGCAGCAAACTGCAGCTCAATGGCCCATCGATGTGATGGCTGCATTGGTTTTCTTTTTCTTTTTTAGGCTAAGTCCATTTTCTGCAAGTATAGAAACATACCTGCTACTCCCGCCAGAAATCCAGAGTGTCCAGAGTGTCCTTGTAACTTCCTGTGTGCTGAACTGACATATAAAAAAGACGCTTTTAGTTTTTACAGCTACCTTCTATGAATTCCAAAATCTCACCTCCCTATGTAATGGAGATGAGGAGAGGGGGAGGTGTTTGTAGTCCTGCAGCCTAGGGTGAGAATGTTGCTCTTCCATAGAAACAGAGCAGTGAGTGTCATCACCCTAGAACAGGAAGTGTTAGTGGCGGGATCACCAGGTGAATGGAAAGGAGAAAAAAAAGTAATGCAGCCACCACATCTAAGGACTGGTGAGCTGCAATATGTTATAATTGTTTCCTTGGGTCTATAGTCATAGATCACAGGATTGTCAGGACATTTCAGGATAGAAACATGTGACTTCTCATACAATATTAGTAATAGTACAAGGAGGTCGTAGTGTGCTTAATCTCATTTACTGGGTCAGAAAAGAAAGAAAGAAAGAAAGAAGTAAGGGAAGGAAGGAAGGAAGGAAGGAAGGAAGGAAGGAAAAGGAGAGAAAAAAAGAAGAGGGAAGAAAGAAAAGAAAAATAATGAATAGATAGACAAGAATGAAAGATAATCAGAGGAAAAGAAGAAAATATGTAGTTGCATATATGTAAAAAAGAAAGAAGGGAGAGAAGGCAAGAAAGGAGGAAAGAAATGAGAAATAAAGGAGGGAAGATAGTAAAAAAAAAAAGAAAAAGTGGAGGGAAGAAAGGAAGAAAGAGAGAACGAAAGAAGGAAGGGAAGGAAAGGAAGGAAGGGAAGGTGCGGAGGAAGAAGGAAAATAGAGAAAAGAAGGAGGGAAGAGAGTAAAAAAAGAGAAAAGAAGGAAAAAAAGGAAGAATGAAATAAAGAAAGAAAGCAGGTAAGAAAGAAAGAAAAAAAATAATGGATCGATAGACAAGATGGAAAGATAATCAGAGGAAAAGAAAGAAGAAAAAATTGTAGTTATGTAGATATAAAATAGAAAGTAGGGAAGAAAGAAGGAAGGGAGGGAGGGGAAGGCAAGAAAGAAGCGAAGGAAGGAAGGAACAAAGGAACGAAGGAAGAAAAAAAGAGAAAAGAAGGGGAGAAGAAAGAAAGAAGGAAGGGAAGGAAGGAAGAGAAAAGAAGGAGGGAAGAAAGTAAAAAAAAAAAAAAAAAAGAGAAAAAGGAGGGGAGAGAGTACAAAAAGAGAAAAGGAAGAAAGAAAGAAAGAAAAAATAAAGGATACATAGATAGACAAGAAGGAAAGATAATCAGAGGAAAAGAAAGAAGAAAAAAATTTTGTTACGTAGATGTAAAAAAGAAAGAGGGGAAGAAAGAAGGAAGGGAAGGAAAGGGAAAGGAAGGAAGGTATGAGGGAAGAGAGAAAAAAAAGAAATCTAAAAGGAGATTGTAATTGTGTGCATGTCTGTGTGTCTGTCCTGTGTACAGTTGGATGTCGGTGTGTCTGTCTTGTGTACAGTTGGATGTCGGTGTGTCTGTCCTGTGTACAGTTGGATGTCGGTCTGTCTGTCCTGTGTACAGTTGGATGTCGGTGTGTCTGTCTTGTGTACAGTTGGATGTCGGTCTGTCTGTCTTGTGTACAGTTGGATGTCGGTCTGTCTGTCTTGTGTACAGTAAACTTTCCAGGACTTGATGTCCTGCAGTTGAACATGAAATTGATCACCCCTCCCCTCCCCCAGATCACACAGGGTAGGGCACACTGCCATTGTCTATCACCCAATCCCAGTCCACATTTTCCTCTCTAACCACACCCAGTGGGAGGTGATTGGCTGCTCAGAGCTGAAAGATCAGACTCTCTTGTTGTCTCCTTAATGTATTCAGTGTGTCCATCTCCCAGGCAGGCTGCAGAGCTCCCCCCATACACAATACACCAGCTGCTGGATCCTGGAGCCCGGGGATCATGGACTAACAGGGTGAGTGAGTCCCTCTCCAGTCATTAGAGCCGCATTAGTGCACTTGTAACAACACAGCCGAGTATGTCAGAGATACTTCTTATATTCTCACTAAATGGCACAACTTGTCCTGAAAATGGGACTGTTAGTGCAAATATGTGATCACAGACAGTCCTATACAGGGTGATCGGGACCAATGAACTTGTTATACACTAGACATCTCTTGTTGTAATCTAGACTGTCTCTTGTTGTACACTGGACTGTCTCTTGTTGTACACTAGACATCTCTTGTTGTACACTAGACTGTATCCTTTTGTACACTAGACTGTCTCTTGTACACTAGACTGTCTCTTGTTGTACACTAGACTGTCTCTTGTTGTACACTAGACTGTCTCTTGTTGTACACTAGACTGTCTCTTGTTCTACACTAGACTGTCTCTTGTTCTACACTAGACTGTCTCTTGTTGTACGCTGGACTGTCTCTTGTTATACACTAGACATCTCTTGTTGTACGCTGGACTGTCTCTTGTTATACACTAGACATCTCTTGTTGTACACTAGACTGTCTCTTGTTCTACACTAGACTGTCTCTTGTTCTACACTAGACTGTCTCTTGTTGTACGCTGGACTGTCTCTTGTTATACACTAGACATCTCTTGTTGTACGCTGGACTGTCTCTTGTTATACACTAGACATCTCTTGTTGTACGCTGGACTGTCTCTTGTTATACACTAGACATCTCTCGTTGTACGCTGGACTGTCTCTTGTTGTACGCTAGACATCTCTTGTACACTAGACTGTCTCTTGTTGTACACTGGACTGTCTCTTGTTGTACACTGGACTGTCTCTTGTTGTACACTGGACTGTCTCTTGTTGTACACTGGACTGTCTCTTGTACACTAGACTGTCTCTGTAGGAACATAACAATCTCCCAATGTAAACTCTCATCCTAAAATAGATCCTCTCTTTAATGTACACTTGTGCAGTGTGGGGGGGGGGGGGGGGGGGGGGGGGGCTGTACGGAGCAAAGTTTCACCCTGCCGGAAAAAGTCAGGATAAAGTTTGAAGGGGGGGCAGCAGGTGAAGTTCTGGGGGGTCAGGGGTCACCGATCATTGTAGCTGGGAGGGTGTGACCCCCTGTACTGATCATTGATGAAGAGGACTGATCTGTGGGTGACATAGGAGGAGACTCTGATTCTGTATTTTATGATGTACATAAGACTACAATGTAACACTTTGCTGCCCTACATGAGCATCCGGTAAATGCCATCACTGTTGAAAGGAAACTTTTGTGGGCAAAGGGGGATGACAAGGTGGTCATGTGCTGATCGGTAGTTGATCTAGCGAAGAGCGATTGGAAAGAAGTGATTATTTATCAATTAAAAAATCATTGATGTAAAGCTGGCCATACAATATTCAATCAAATTCATTCAGAGTTACCAAAAATAGGAGGAGAGGCCTGAACATTCCAACCAGGCAGGTCCTTTCTCTATATAGTTGATGGTCGATCTATAAGAGATTGTACAGTGTATGGACAGCTTTATCAATTGAAAATATGATTTATCAGAAACAATCATTTACGTTGTCTGACACACATACAGATGTTCATCCAAATGATCAGAACGATTGATAAGATTCTGCTTCAGCTGATTGACTTTCCAATGTCGAAATTGGTTGAAATATTACTAAATCAATTAAATATGATTTAAGATTTTTAATCAATCATCATATTGATACGTCTGTGGCCACTTTTAGTCTTGTTTTATACTAAGTCCTATGTACTCTGGACTGCTTTCATTTTAGATCAACTGTATTGATCATATGTAAGGAATTTGGTATCTTTATCTTTATTGTTTATCTGTTCTGAATTTTATATCTTTTTCTTATTTGATTGTCTGTTGTGGATTTTATATCTTTATCTTTATTGTTTATCTGTTCTGAATTTTATATCTTTATTGATCATCTTTTCTGAATTGTATATCTTTACCTTATTTGATTGTCTGTTGTGGATTTTATATCTTTATCTTATTAATCAAATTTGGTATCTTTATCCTTACTGATCATCTGTTCTGAATGTGATATCGTCATTAATTATCTGTTCTGAATTTGATATTTTTATTGATCATCTCTTCTGAATTTTATTTATTCATCTTATTTGATTGTTTATTGTGAATTTTATATTTTTATCTGATTATATATTCTGGATTGTATATATTTATCTTTATTGATCATCTGTTCTGAATTTATATCTTTATTGATCATTTGTACCAAAATTGGCATCTTTATCTTTATTAATTATCTGTTCTGAATTTTATATCTTTATCTTTTATTGATCATTTGTACCAAAATTGGCATCTTTATTAGTTATCTGTTGTGAATTTTATATCTTTACCTATATTGATTTATCTGTTCTGAATGCTGTATATTTTTCTTTATTGATTATGTGTTCTGTCTGTTCAGAATTTTAAATCAATTAGATTTTCCGTTCTGAATTTTGTATCTTCTTCTTTTTTTAATTTTTTTTTCACTTTATGTTTTTGTTTGACACTTGGTCCATTTTAAAACCTCTTTCGCACACTTTTTTTTTTTTAAAACGACAGACTAATGATTGCCTGCGGCCATGTCCTCAGACTGGAGAATGTACTTCTGATCATAAACAGTGAAAACAAAATATAGAAAATAATCAGAATTTTGTTTTCCATGCACTCATTCATTTCTTCACGTTTGCAGATTATAAAAATAATAATCACTCAATCTATATAAAACACGACAGCGTAATAGTCAGCTGGCCTGCAGAGATGTAATGGGACCTAGAAAGTTGTGCCGTGTTTGTTTTCAGTGTGTGTGTTTATCGGCATTGTTTGTTTGCGCGGTTTGAAGACATGTTTTGAATATTTGATATAATGTGTTTTACATTTTGGTTTTGGCACCAGTAAATATTTTCCTTGTTTCTTGTATCAGAGAACATTGGAATAGATTGTGAATGACAGTCGATCAGGAGTATGCAATCAAAGTATTAGGGCTCATTTACACCGTTGTGTTTTTTGCGCATACGTTACAACGCAATAATACGTACGCGTTCAGGTTCCCTATTAAAGTGCATGTTCCCGTCTGTTGGGTTGCAGTGCATTTTGAAAAATAGAAGATATCCATTTATTTCCGTGTTTTAGTGTTTTGGGAGCCCAATAGAAGTCATTGATGCTCTAGATTGTAAGCTCCAATGATTAGAGCCCTCTGATCCCTCCTGTATTGAATTGTATTGTAATTGTACTGTCTGCCCCTGTGTTGTAAAGCGCTGCGCAAACTGTAGGCGCTAAAAAAAATCCTGTATTATAATAATAATAATAATAATAATTCATGTTTCAGTTATAGGTATCAACAAGCCTTGTTTTAATGGCTGTTAACTCTATCCATTCCAAATCCTAACTTCAAAAATGCTTACGCTGGCTATAGATGGAGAGGTTTTTTTTTCCTGCAACCACGAGTTGCAGAAAAGAAAATCGCTCGATTCCCCCCCATCAACACAGTCAGTTTTCTGCCGGGAGAACACAGCGATTACTGCTAGTTGCTACAACTACTGCTGGTAATAATTGTATGTAAAATCAGACAGGCTGGTTGTACCCAAGTCGATCAATCGTTCATTCTGCCTACCCATACATGGTTCAGATGTTGGCCAGTCCCTGCTGAACCGAGCTGAGATTTGAACAGTTTATGGCTGGCATAAGGAAATATACATCAATATCACTTGACAGTGTACAAAGGAAACACACAGGGGGTTATTTATGAAAGGAAAATCCACTTTGCACTACAAGTGCAAACTACAAGAGCAAAGTGCACTTGAAATTGCACTGAAAGTGCACTTGGAAGTGCAGTCGCTGTAAATCTGAGGGTAGATCTGAAATGAGGGGAAGCTCTGCTGATTTTATTATCCAATCATGTGCAAGCTAAAATGCTGTTTTTTTATTTTCCTTGCATGTCCCCCTTGGACAATAACCAATAACAATTCACACTGCTACTATCCGATTGGCCAATGTTGGATTCTGATTGGTTGCATTGGGTTCATGCTCATAAAGGTTTACTCCGCTCAAAAACGATATTTCAGTTTTTGGCAGATATTGAAGTGTTTAATCATCTGACATAAAAGCTTGTTTACATTAGCACTCTTCAGTAGGCTTTTGATAGGTGGTGGGGAGCCCTTATGTCACCCCCTAATAGGCAGCACCACCACCATGCTGCATTTGTGCAGTTGAATGGGTATACTGCCTGCCAAATTCGGAAGGGGGGTTAATTCTTGCCGCGGCATGTGTACATCCCTATTTGCTGACTTTGCAGGTTAAAGGCGAGCGGTAAAAATGCACCTCAACCGGGTGTTTTTTCTTTCACCCCCCCCCCCCCCCCCCACAACCGTAAGTGTAAAGAAGTCCTATGTCTCTCAGGGATCCTAGTGGTAATATCTTGGCACTTGATGCAAACCTTGTATGGCCATTATAAGGGGTTCCCACTCTCCCGGTTGTATTTTATAATTTGGTTGTGGAAATGAAACATGATGTTCTAGAACACAAAGGTGGATGGGAATTTTATCTGGGAGATCTCATTGTTGGAGCATTGAAGACATATTAGAACCCTGGTGCTGACTCAGCACATTAGGTTACACCTATTACTTCAATGCCACATTTGGGTGGACTGATGTTACTTATTTGCTGACATACTTTTGGAGTTATATAACGAGGTATAAACCTTTGAAGGATGCACTAATTACTGTAAATTTAGGGTGACTATGAACAGTTTAATGTGAGTGTTACCTGAGATGACTAAATGGGATCTGTGCCCTTGTAGGGCTGCCCTGGGAGGCAACAAGCACTACAGATCAATTGGAGAATTTC
Source organism: Lithobates sylvaticus (assembly GCA_028564925.1). Taxonomy (NCBI): domain Eukaryota; kingdom Metazoa; phylum Chordata; class Amphibia; order Anura; family Ranidae; genus Lithobates; species Lithobates sylvaticus. The sequence continues at coordinate 44,107,908 of CM053031.1, forward strand.
CTGCTTTTGGGAAAATCTGTGTCCAAGTGGGCGCTGACCCTTTTCTGAAGAGAAAAGGGAAATGTTAACCGTGCGACCGCTGTTATCAAGTGTTGGTTGTGTATCAGGGGAAATCCCAGAGGGTCTTGTGGGGTCTGAGGACAGGTAGGTGCTTTGCTGTCAGTCCTTCACAATGACCCCTCTACAGATCACACTGTATGTCTGGTCTTTGGATAGGTCAGCTACACTATTAGTGCAATTTGCAATTTAAACAATTTGCATTATTTTAATTAAGATTCTTATTATTTATAAATATTAACTTTTTTTTTACATGGTTTTTATTTTATAGTCTATTTTAAGTATTTTATGCCGGCATAGTTTTGGTGCAATGAAAAGTATGTAACGTGAAAGTAAATCGTACAATATTTTGAGCAGGAAAGAAAGAAAGAAAAGAAAGAAAGAAAGAAAGAAAGAAAGAGAAAGAATAATGGATCGATAGATAGACAAGAAGGAAAGATAATCAGAGGAAAAGAGAGAAGAAAAAATTGTAGTTATGCAGATATAAAATATACAGAAGGGAGGGAGGAAGGAAGGAAGAAAGAGAAAAGCAGGGGGAAGAAAGAAGGGAAGGAAGAGAAAAGGAGGGAAGAATGTAAAAAAAAAAGGGAAAAGAAGGAGGGGAGAGTAAAAAAAGAGAAAAGGAAGAAAGGAAGAAAGCAGATGAGAAAGAAAGAAAAAAAAATAAAAGATAGATAGATGGACAAGAAGGAAAGATAATCAGAGGAAATTGTAGTTATGTAGATATAAAACAGAGAGAAGGGAAGGAAGGAAGGAAGGAAGGAAGAAAAAAAAAAAAAAAAAATTAAAAAAAAAAAGAGAAAAGAAGGAGGGGAGAGAGTAAAAAAAGAGCAAAAAAAGAAAGCAGGTGAGAAAGAACGAAAAAATAAAGGATAGATAGATGGACAAGAAGCAAAGATAATCAGAGGAAAAATAAGAAAAAAATTTAGTTATGTAGATATAAAATAGAGAGAAGGGAAGAAAGGGAAGGCAAGTAAGAAGGGAAGAAAGGAAGAAAAAATAAGAGAAAAGATGGGGGGGAAGAGAAAAGGAGGAAAGAAAGTAAAAAAAGAGAAAAGAAAGGAAGAAAGTAGGTGAGAAAGAAAGAAAAGATAAAGGATAGATCAACAAGAAGGAAAGATAATCAGAGGAAAAGAAAGAAGAGTTTTTTTTTTTTTTTTTTTTAAGTGATAAAAAATAGGGCTCAGTCTGAGCTGTGACTTGTCTTGGCACTTTGTATATCCTCAGGGCTCTGTGCTGTTTTATAGAATATCCCTGTGTGACCATTGGACACCGGCAGCGAGTAAGGAGGAGGGGGGGGGGGGGTCAGCTGCAGCAAAGTCAGCCAAAAGTGGGAGCAGATACCTGTCAAAACCAGGTACCCGCTCCCCACTGAAGGTACCAAATGTGGCAGTGGAGGAGGGGGGGGTTGACAGGTTGAGCTTCCCCTTTTGGGTAGAGCTCCGCTTTAATTGGCTACTGCTGAATTGTTTTTAAAGGCCCATGTTCCAGGGCTGTCATTCCAGTAGTTGGTGACTTTATAATTTTGTTTCTTTGAATTTTCATATACATGGACTTATGAATCTGCAATACCATCTATATAAGTCACCATACTGACACCCATCATCACTGCTACTCATACTGACTGTCATGTACAGCAGGCCAGACGGGATTACAAAGGCTGATTTCTGCAGGTGAATGTTGAATTCTTGAGTAAAGCTGACCATTTATACTGGATTTTTTTTTATTTTTTCAGTTTCTTTTAAATTAATTTTTTGTTTTGATTCATTATGATTATTTTAGCTGATCAAAGCTTTTGCTGTTCAAATATTATAGACAAGCAACAATGTATAAGACATGCGCCATACTGTCTCTGTTTTTTTTTTTTTTTTTTTTTTTTTTTTTTTTTTTACTGTGCCTTGTCAAAGGTTATTGTAATAATCACAACCTAACAAAATCCCAATTTGCATAATTTATGCCGCTGTGACAGGTCCACTTTGACCCTTTGACTTTTTTTTCCGGTTCTGTTAATAATGCCCAACTTCAAAAAAATGTTTTTTAATATTTTTGTTTTATAATATTTATTATTATGTTATAATAATATAATTTATAATAAATAATATAATTTATAATAAATAATATAATTTAATAATTATACTTATATTATTATTATTATTTTGTATTATATGTACTCTGTCTGGTGTTTTTCTGCCTTTCTATCTGCATCTAATAACTCATTGTAGGGTATCTGCTAACACAGTGAATGTGATCTTTGAGATTCATAAATACGGTTAGTCATTGTAATGCGACTAGAATGCTGGAATTGTGCTGACTGATGCATCTCTGTAATAGTTACCATATTTTTCTACAGATGCATAAAATAATTCTTCTTCTCTGTAAGACATGACCTCAGTTTGCTGGCATGTAATAGGATAGAATAGATCGGGGGTAGGCGACTGCGACTTTACAGCTGTTGTGGGACTACAAGTCTCCTGGAGCACTGGAAGACCCTGACAGCCACAGGCAGAGGCTTGATTTATCCTTCCATGAAGATAAAGTCGGCAACCAGGTGAAGATGAATAAAATTTCTCTTATTTTGTCCAAGGAGTACACATGTTCCAAACAGAGCCAACACTAACGAGTTTCAGCCTATGAAGACCTTACTCATCATTCATAGGTATAAATAAGGCCTTGATAGGCTGAAACACGTTAGTGTTGGCTCTGTTTGGAACATGTGTACTCCTTGGACAAAATAAAGAGAAGCCTCACCTGGCTGATGACTTTATCTACATGGAAGGATTCTTGTGTTGCGGGGTTGAGACCACAAGTCAAGCACAGTGAGTGGAAACAGAGAGCTCTTGCCGGTGTTCTGCCGAGAAAGTTCCGCTCGGCGGATAAGGACCCCCCTGTACTGCGCAGGCACAGCGCTTGCGCAGTACGAAGCACAATGAAGCCGCTGGAAATAGCCAAAGACAGTGAATCAGCTGTACACGGCGCCTATAACGGGGCCCCTCACGGGCTCACTACGCTCGCCGCGCTTCGCTGCGCTCGGCACATTTTTATTCTAACTCTATGTCCACTTGCATGGTGGGGCTCAAACCTGGACATAGGTTAGAATGTAGTGCGCAGGCGCTGTGTACAGCTGACTGACTGTGTTGATCTTCGGCTATTGTCGGAAACTCCGTTGGGCTTCATTGTGCTTCGTACTGCGCAAGCGCAGCGCCTGCGCAGTACAGGGGGGTCCTTATCCGCCGGGGGAACTTTCTCAGCAAGACACCGGCACTGATTGCATGATTGGGTTGCAGTGCCATTACCTTGCATTTGTATTGATGGGATTTGTAGTTTTAGCCAATTTGTCTTGCAGAGGTTGCCACCCCCTGGAAGAGATGTGACGTTGTTTCCAGTTTCAGGATAAGGTCCTTTAGCACCCAATTGAGATGCATTGCCAGTTAATTCTTTTTGGGCTACCTAATGAAGTGTCAATGAATGTAATGCCCCTTACACACGATCGGAAATTTGGCCAGCAAAAGACAGATGAGAGCTTTTGGTTGGAAAATACGACCGTGTGTATGCTCCATCGCACTTTTGCTGGCCGAATTCACACCAGCAAAATATTGAGAGCAGGTTCTTAATTTTTCATAAAAAGTTTCGATCGGAAATTCCGACCAATTCCGTCACGCAAAATTCCATATGCATGCTCGGAAACAATTCGGCGCATGCTCGGAAGCACTGAACTTAATTTTCTCAGCTCGTCGGAGTGTTGTACGTCACCGCGTTCTTGGCGGTCGAAAGTACAGCAAACTTTTGTGTGACCGTGTGTATGCAAGCCAAGCTTGAGCGGAATTCCGTTGGAAAAACCATCCAAGGTTTTTCAGACAGAAAATCTGCTTGTGTGTAAGCGGCATTAGGGACAGACCAGGGACAGTCAGGCTGGGGAGAAAGGGCTAAATGATGCTGGACCTCCTCCCCCAGGAAATGACTTGCTGCAGCTTCTAATACACACTGTTAGAAGCTCACAGTGTGCAAGTAAATCAAGTGATTGTAAGCAATTTCAGTAGAGGAGGAACCTGGACAACTGTGCAAAACTGAAGGGCAGGGTGGAGTTCAGTCTAATTCCAATCGTTTTTCTATCTTACTCATTGGGAGACATCGCAGAGACGCATGTATAATGACCAGATGTGGACTAAAAAGCAAAGAAAAAAAAATTCCAGCTGATGGCTTTGCCCCTTTTATGTGGTTTCTGGGGACACCTTGATCTTTATAAAGGTTCTCGGCGGCGGGTTGCGTCACATTCTGACATTTTGGCTAAAGGGCAGAGGGGGGCGAGTTCCGGGACACCTGGGACATCTGCGCTCCTCTGTGGTGGGGCGGCTTTGCTTCTTCAATCTCTTTATCTGAGATGATAATTATCGGATTTCTATTTGTTGGAATCTTTAATTTAAAAATATGGCGTAAGGCTTAATCCACGTAATCCTTTATTTCAAAGATCTGACATGAAAGATTTATTCCAGAGGCAGCGCAGGACTGTGCAAACTGCAAAGCGACCAATAGGAGCTCATCTCTATTGGCCTGACTGTTTTGATTGGTTCTTGTGGATTAGTGCCCTTTGCACAGGAATTCAGCCGCGTTGACCTATAATAGAGAATGCAGACCTTGTCATTGCTGACCTCTGACCCTGGGAGTGGCCAGGCTGGTGTATTATCCAGGGAACTCACCTGGAACTAGAATACAAATGAGGAGTTCTTACAGGAGTTGCTGCATGCTTGTTCGGGAACTCAGAAAGTATTGAAATCAGTGATGGCCGGGCAACTAGCATTTTAAGAAGGAAGTCGGTATAAGTATTAGCTATGACTAAGGCTCTCACCAAAACGCGTCGGTCCTGGTTTTTTTTTTTTTTTTTTTTTTTTTACCACTCTTATGTAACCATTTACTAAAGGCAAATAGATTGTGCACTTTACAAAGTGCAGTTGTTCCAGAGCTTAGTAAATGAGCAAAAGCTCTGCTGACTTGCATCATCCCATCATGTGCAAATAAAAATGCTTTTTATCTTTTTCTTTTTTCCGTGCACATGATTGAGTATTCTTTGCAAAGGGAAGCGTTACCTCATATACTAAGCTCTGGAGCAACTGCACTTTGCAAAGAAAGCTTTAGTAACTCAACCACTTGGAGAACATGTGACAGGGTGACAACGCAGGAGCATAACTGAGAGACAGGGGTAGAGTGTTGTCACCTTATAGCAGGAAGACCCCAAACAAGGACCCTCCAAGCAGGATGAACATGTACAGCAGTGGCGTCGCTAGGGGGTGGTTTTTGGGGCTACAGCCCTGAATCTGGGGCTCATAGCCCCGAGTATAGGCAGGGGTTCCCAAGGGGAGAGGAGGCTCTCTGGGACCCTGATTTAAGGGGGAGGCTCTCTGGGGACCCTAATGCAAGGGGGAGGCTCTCTGGGGACCCTGAATTAAGGGGAGGCTCTCTGGAGACCCTGGTTTAAGGGGGAGGCTCTCTGGGGACCCTGGTTTAAGGGGGAGGCTCTCTGGGGACCCTGGTTTAAGGGGGAGGCTCTCTGGGGACCCTGGTTTAAGGGGGAGGCTCTCTGGGGACCCTGATTTAAGGGGGAGGCTCTCTGGGGACCCTGATTTAAGGGGGAGGCTCTCTGGGGACCCTGATTTAAGGGGGAGGCTCTCTGGGGACCCTGATTTAAGGGGGAGGCTCTCTGGGGACCCTAATGCAAGGGTGAGTCTCTCTGGGGACCCTGATTTAAGGGAAGGCTCTCTGGGGACCCTGATTCAAGGGGGAGGCTCTCTGGGGACCCTAATTCAAGGGGGAGGCTCTCTGGGGACCCTAATGAAAGGGTGAGTCTCTCTGGGGACCCTGATTTAATGGGAGGCTCTCTGGGGACCCTGATTTAAGGGGGAGGCTCTCTGGGGACCCTGATTTAAGGGGGAGGCTCTCTGGGGACCCTGATTTAAGGGGGAGGCTCTCTGGGGACCCTGATTTAAGGGGGAGGCTTTCTGGGGACCCTAATGCAAGGGGGAGGCTCTCTGGGGACCCTAATGCAAGGGGGAGGGCTCTATGGGGATACACACACACATATATATATATATATATATATATATATATATATATATATACATACATACATACATACATACATACATACATACATACATACGCACGCACGTATATTAGATACATGTGTATGCCTGCCTATGACTTTCTTTACTACGCTGCTATGGGCTCTAGCCCCAGATCTTTTGTAGACCTAACAACGCCCCTGATGTACAGTATTACTTTAATGAAAGCTGCAGATTCAAAATACTGAAAATAATTCTTACATCAAAGGGTAAAGCTTCCTACTGCAGATTTATTCTTTTCACTGGTTGCTGTAGATGTGATTTCCACTTTCTCTTATGAATACTTTTTAATCTGCCTTACAGCCTTAAAATAAAGCAAGATAAAAATGAATGAATACTGTCGATATTTTTGTGACAATCGCGTGTCTGAAAAAAATGCAGATTTCCCTTGAAGGGATTCAAACAATAAAGTGTGCGATAATATGAAGAGGCCGAGACATTCTCAGATACCTGGAATAGCTCCGTGAGAAGGGACACTGTGACCTGCAACTTCTGAACATGAAATCGGATGTTTTCTGCCATAGAACTATTTATTATTTTCAATGTGATTTGTATGTTTTATTCCGTCTTAAAATGCTGACTGGAAGAACAGAAATTCTTTTGGTCGGGCAGACATGGCTGTTGGGGAATAAGGATACATTCACACGGGTGCGTAACTGCGGATAGATTGATGTGATCAGAGGCAGCTAAACACCCTCCTGGACACAACAATACACAGGGGTTGATTTACTAAAGGCAAATACACAGTGCAGTTTGCAAAACGACAGGTTCCTCTCTGCTCACTGAGCGGTGAGGGGCTTGTCCAGCGCCGCTCGTCTCTATGGAGAGATCGGATGAAAACGGTCAGCATGAGTCTGCTGAATGCTGAGATTAGGGGAACCTGAGACAAGGGGGTGCTGCAGCTGCACAGAGAGGATCTGTAGGAGGAGTTCTGTTCTCCTCCCTGCTGCCGGTGTTCTATCACCAAGTGTCCGGCTGTCACTAGGTGTCCGAAGTGTACTGCGCATGCGCAGCGCATGCGCAGTACGGATCAAGAAGATTTTCGGAAATTGTCGGAAGATGAACGGCGCCTGCGCCGTGAGTCGAGGTGAAGCCCCCACCATCCAAGCGGACATAGGGTTAGTCAAAGTTAGAGGGCCCCTCGCGGGCTCGCTTCGCTCGCCACGCTTCGGGCACGGCCTCGCTGCGCTCGGCTCTTTTATATTCTAGCTCTATGTCCACTTGGATGGTGGGGCTTGAAAGTGGACTCACGGCGCAGGCGCCGTTCATCCTCGGCAATTTTCGGAATCAGGGTGTCCTGTGTACTGCGCATGCGCAGTACACCTCGGACACTTCGTGATGGGGGACGGATAATGATACAACACCGGCTGCTGGGACAGGGGGGGCAGGGACGAGACTCTCCGCGGCTGCACATAGAAGTGCAGGATCTGGCAGAGGAGTTCTGTCCATCTCTGCTGCCGACTCCTGAGACAAGGTGGGGGCATAGACAACGGGGTGCCCCAGCTGCAGGAGAGGTGTGAGGGCCACATGAAATGGCCTGGTGTTATTTAACATGTTTACAGTCACTGACCATCTTATGTAGTATGTTTGAAAACTCTGACAGTTTCCTCTATCGATAAATATACTAAATATTATCTGGCAAAATCACTGGCATATACTGTACAGGCACATGCCCTTGCGATAAAAGACATCTTGCAAATCATTGAAACGTTTATGCAGAAACTTTGTTTTGGGTCCAGTTAGATAACTTTCATTCCATTGTCTAATGCCCCATTCACACGAGCGGATTTTCTATCGGAAAAATCTTGGATGGTTTTTCCGACGGAATTCCGCCCAACCTTGGCTTGCATACACACGGTCACACAAAAGTTTGCTAAACTTTCGACGGTCAAGAATGCGGTGACGTACAACACTACGACGAGCCGAGAAAGTTAAGTTAAATGCTTCCGAGCATGCGTCGAATTGTTTCCGAGCATGCGTAGGAATTTTTCACATCGGAATTGCTACAGACGATCGGAATTTCCGATCGGAACTTTTTCCTACCGAAAAATATAGAACATGCTCTCAATCTTTTGCTTGCTGGAATTCGGCCAGCAAAAGTCCGATGGAGCATACACGGTCGAATTTTCCAACCAAAAGCTATCATCGGTCTTTTGCTGGCCGAATTTCCGATCGTGTGTACGGGGCATTAGCCCTGATGATGGAGGATCGCTGGCCCCCAAAATGTGTTGGATGATTTTTGATTCCCTATTATTAGTCATGTTGTAAAAGATGGACTCTTGAGACGACAGTTTGGCAATCTTTTGACTTGTTTACATGTTGATTCCAAAAAGCTGCCTTAAAGAAACACACATTAGCGCACAACATAACAAGTGTTATCACACCGCAAGAATGTAAATTGGCCTCAAGGACAACTTGTATTAAAGGTATGATTGTCCTTTAAGACCTCCATAGACAGCTGTGGTGGTATCACCAGAGAAGGCATGTTCATGTAGATAAGGAGAAGGATAAGACTGGAAAAATCCATTCTGACTAATGAAGTTTGTATTGACTGAGGGTGTTGCAGGGCACACATATTACTGATTATATTGTGTTTGTAGGGACCTTTTAAATGAATTGACAGGAAATAATTGGTGTTGTGCTATGTGTGTGTCTACTGCTCTGGTCTCCTGTTATCTCTCTGCTAGTGTACAACCCAAGATAACCACACAGGTGTATGTGGGTCTTATCAACACTATGCTTTGGCCTCTCACTACACAATAAAATAATGGAATTTCTGCTTACTCTATGGGCAGGATCTACGGTTCTCACAATCAGTAAATTCACATTCATTACACTGAAACAAAATTTTCCTTCTAGGAGTATCCAACACTGCCCATCTCAACCTTTTTACCCCAATAGAACCTTCGCAGTAGTTTTTAGGTCTCAGGGAACCCCTGTTAAGATTAGTCCATTGGTGGTCAATCATTGGGTAAATTGGTGGTGGTCCAAAAGAAGAATGCTCCCCTTACAGTGGTGGTCAAAATATCACCTATACAGTATTGCCTGTGGCTCTGCCAAGTGGAGTTGGACCTGGAATTATGAAGGCACCATCACACCGGAGGTCAGTTAGCCACAGCTCAAGAAACCCCTGGCCACCTCTGGAGGAACCTTGGGGTTCTCAATGGAAGCCTGGTTAAGAATGGTTGATCCAACATTTCTAATTTTGGAAGGAAATCTAAGAACTAGGACTAAGGCCATGTGGCATGGGACCACATCAAACAGAGGGGACGACATGGGATGGCACAGGGGCCCCTTTAATTGTTTGTGTTTTTACCGATCTGCATAGCAACTTCTCATTGGTTATAAATGGCTCAACCTATAATCTGTGAGCTGATATCATCCTCAAGTCTCCGCGTACTTACCTGTAATTCATGTATTTCGAGCTACTGAATCCCAGAGGAGCAACAGGAAAGAAAAGACTTGACAGATAAATTAAGGTCTTTTTGCGGTTGATTTTTGGTGTTTTTTTGGCCCCCGTCAACACAGGCATATTAAAGCGTACATGTGTGTATGGGCTGCACAGGTGTGCAGTGCATCCGCGTGCAGGTAGTCCAATTCATATAGTTTGGGATATAGACACAGCCGCTGCTCCCAATTTGACAGCCATGTGGGTGCTGGTGCATGTCCCTGAATGCAGACAGTGTGAGCTTGGGGACACACACCCGCAGCCACACAGCTGTCAAATTGTGACCAGCGGCTGTGTCCATATAGCAGTGTCCCAGTTGACATGAGGGGAACACTTAAGTACACCCCATGTGAACTAGGCCTTATTGATCTGAGCTTACTAGCCAGGTCCTTGCTTATGGATTTTGTTTTTTAAATTCATATTTATGGGTGATCATTTATTTGGGTCACCCCTTAATGAACCACTGTAGGCTTTCGCCCACAAATCCTGTGTATCATCCCATGCACACTGGGTGTTTAGCACCTGTGCATTAAATCCCAGCAGTTTCATGTGCCCAGGAGGCAAAGGTGCACCGTCCATCCCCGTTGACTGCAGTGGTATTTATGTTTAGGGCTGTTTGCATTCTTGGACATATGCCCTGGTGCAAGCATGTTACATTTTATCTCTATTGTGTCTGAACAGTGTTTCTAAACACAGCATAAAGGTGTTTTTTTTTTTTCATAGCTTCTAGAACTGCTGTACTTGGGCCTTATTCATATTGACATACTGATCTGTACACCCGTGTAAAGGGCAGTTATCTCCTGTGCAGGTGTATACGTCCATGTGAATGAGACCTTAAAGAGGAGCTCCAGTCTCCCCTCAAAAAATTAAGTCAACAGCTACAAATACTGTAGTGGCTGACTTAAAATACGGACAGGGATCCAGCGCTGTCCTCATTTGAGTCGTTTTATGAATTGGCCTCAGGTCCAGGCACCGGCATCTTAACTAAGGAAAACCAGCAGTAAAACCTTGCAGCTTCACAGTTGGCTCCCTAGTGCACATGTGCAAGCCTTGCTGCGTTTTGTGAATGGTCCCTCAGTCTTCTGGGACCTGACATGTGCCCCCAAAAGACTGTGGGGGAAGGGGGGGCAAACTTCTCCTTGGTTCGCTGTGGCGATCCGACCAGAAGTGGGAGCGAGTACCTGTCAAAACCAGGTAGCCACCCCACTGAAAAAGTGGCAAATGTTAAAGAGGATACTTGCGATCCGCTGCGGATGTAAATACAAAGTTAACCACACCCTGAAAGGATTGCAAACGCAGTGCTATTTTCTTGCATCGGATTGCATGGTACAAAACGACCATGCAATGTGGTTGCGGTGCAGCTCCTAAAAAGGTGCCTGCACTTTTTTTGGTGCGATGCAGTGTGATTTGGACCCATTCAAAATGAATGGGCTCAAATTGCACCACATTGAATCGCATGAATTGCACATTGAGATTCACATCTGAATTAAAGTGTGAACCAGGGCTAAGAAAAAAAAGCTGCCTGCTCGGATAAGGCTCTGGTATGAATTTTGAAAGGTAATTTTTTTTTTTTTTTTTTTTTTTACTTTCAGCTGTCAGTGGGGAACCCTGCTGACAGGTGATGAGCTAGCTGTTGTTAGGGACATGGCAGACAGCTTCCCAGCCCACTCCTTAACAACCACCTAATTTTAAAGAATCTGGTTGCCAAAAATGAATATCTGAACTCGATCTAAAATCACAGCTGAACTGCTAAAGAGCTGCTTAAGAAATTATCAATGAAAACAGAGGGATAATTTGCACCAGACGTGTGAACCTAGCCTAAATGTTTTCCTGTGCTAGAGGAGCCACAACTGGGGTATACAGCTGGCTATAGAAATGAATGGCTGTACACCCAGGAACTTGTGTAAACATTGATGCTTCTCTGCAATGATGTTTTACCTGCACACATGCGTGTGACGTATTTTACCAAACATGGAAGTGTCATGTTTCAGAAATGTGGTTGTACACTCGTGTATTTTCAAGCATTTTTCAGTCTATGTGGACCAGAAACATGCTTTAAAGAAGCTCCTGTATCTTTTTCAGTCATGGGTGACATGATACAAGCAACACACCGTAATGAACGAGGTCTATTGACATGAATATGATTCTACCTGTTGAGCGTTTGGCATAAGCGTGACAAGACGCTCAGGTGTGAACAGGGCCTAAAGCAGCGGAGTTATGCTCTACACGGCTGATTGAGGGCCTTCAGCTGTATTTAGCAATGTGTGAAAATTCTTGCACTTCCAGGATGACCGGTAGAGGAAGATGGATGATGAAAAGTTTGAACTTCACATGTGATGGGGGCATGTAGATGTTGATAGGGGTTGCAGAGTGCTATAATAGCTTCTGGTATGAAGCTCTGGGACCTGTAGGTCCTCCTGGATGTCAGTCATCTGTTGTGTGAAGGGTTGTGCTGGCAGTTGAATCTGCTGGTTTTCCCACTTTGAATGTGTCCAGGTAGGACAGCTTGTGTGGTCCTCACACCTTGTCTCTGAAGCCATCTCTGTCCATGACACGCAAGGGGTGTGTACTCACCAGAACAGGCCTCTGCTTCCTTTCTTCTTCGGTGACCTACATGCTGACCCATGTGCCCCAAAACATCTCAGTAAATGAAATTCAGTGACGTGTGGATGTTATGGTGGAGGATCGGGAACAACCATTAATCAGTGTCACCGCTATGAGGCGTTTTGTGATGGCTGCAGACGTTTACACATAATACTTCATTGTGAAGGAAATGTTTTTGTTATGCTTTTTCGATCCCGATAATAAATGAAAGACTACTGAAAAAAGATCTGGCGCTAAGAGAAAAATGGTTCTGTTGCCTGTGGCAACCAGAGAGAGAATTTTTTCAATATCTAACTCGACGTTTGAAATATTAGGCCTTGTTTATGAAAGGATTAGTTGAAAGTATGTTCTTGTTGCCTGGGGCAACCAACCACAATCTCCTTTTTTTTTTTTTTTTTTTTTTGCCTTATATGTCCACTGCCACACAGCATGAGACTCACTTGGGTCTTTTGCCTCATGCGCATGGATGGTGAGAGGTTGAAAATATGCTAGGTGTAAAGTTCTAGGCATTTTCCTGTGGGAAGAAAAGGTTTGGATTATACAAACACTTTACCCTTTTACTGCCCCCAACATAAGGCTTATGCCGTTGCAGTGGGGGGTTTTACATGCACTCTCGGCCTGCCACTGAAGCGTCCTCCCAAGTTCACCACATGATGCCCCTGCCATGCTTCCAAGACTCCACTCTCCCACCTGCAGGAATCATAGTTATAGGCATTTTCAAGCTGCAAATAAAACCCAGGGTCAGCGCGTTCTGAAGACCAGTGTTACAGATATAAAAACGTCTGCTAAATGCTGTATACAGCGTCAAAATCAATGGTTCCCTATAACGGCCGCCTTAACTTATCCGACTTTCAGCCCATTGATTTGAATGGAAGTCTCATCCAAGTCAGATCATCATAATCCGACTTATGGTGCCACTTGTGCTCTGAGGAACTTAAAGGGGAACCCCACACCAAAAAAAAAAAAATGATGTCCCCCCCCAAGATCCATACCATACCTTTTGAGCCTGGTATAGATCTTTAAAGGGAACCCCATGCCAAAAAAAAAAAACAACCCCGGGCCACTGGTTGGGCACCCCTGATGTCCAGTATATATACCATACCTGGCTGCTCCCCCCTGAAAGCTGGAAATTGATAGTAGACTATAGGCATTGACATTACTATTCCAGTAGAAATTGCTACTCCAGTGATCTCCAATCGCTCAGCACAGGCACCATTCGGAGAATGCCTTGCACTTTCCAAAGTGTTTTCTGACTGGACAAATCGGAGAACAATCAGAGAACACTTTGCATTCATTCAGAAAATGCAAAACATTTTCTGAATCTTTAAAATTTCAAAAAAGGAAGGAGTTGGGCTTGGCAGCAGACACATATTTAGACATTTTTCCTAATATATGGCAAGTTATAAAGTCTGCATTGGCACACCTATGTTGCTGTACCACCACTTCTGCTGTCCCCTATAATATTTATATTTATTATCCACGTCAAACGCTTATATTTAATATAAGGGACGTGGCCTTGGCAGTGTTGGTCCCTTTCATTACCCCACCTCTGTTTCATGTCTGCAATTATTAGATTATACTTATACCCTTTTTCATTTTAGTTATCGCACACGCTTGCTCCTGATGAGTGGCGGTTTAGCCACGAAACGCGTAGAGCTACTAAAGTCATATTTTCCATAATTGTACCCGAGTTTCTACAGCTGTTATACAGTGGTGTGAAAAAGTGTTTGCCCCCTTCCTCATTTCCTGTTCCTTTGCATGTTTGTCACACTTAAGTGTTTCGGAACATCAAACCAATTTAAACAATAGTCAAGGACAACACAAGTAAACACAAAATGCAATTTGTAAATGAAGGTGTTTATTATAAAGGTGAAAAAAAATCCAAACCATCATGGCCCGTGTGAAAAAGTGATTGCCCCCCTTGTTAAAACATACTATAACTGTGGTTGTCCACACCTGAGTTCAATTTCTCTAGCCACACCCAGGCCTGATTATTGCCACACCTGTTCACAATCAAGGCATTACTTAAATAGGAGCTGCTTGACACAGTAAGGTCCACCAGAAGATCCTTAAAAGCTACACATCATGCCGAGACCCAAAGAAATTCAGGAACAATTGAGAAAGAAAGTAATTGAGATCTAGCAGTCTGGAAAGGGTTATAAAGCCATTTCCAAAGCTTTGGGAATCCAGCGAACCACAGTGAGAGCCATTATCCACAAATGGCGAAGACATGGAACAGTGGTGAACCTTCCCAGGAGTGGCCGGCCACCCAAAATTACCCCAAGAGCGCAGCGACGACTCATCCAAGAGGTCACAAAAGACCCCACAACAACGTCCAAGGAACTGCAGGCCTCACTTGCCTCAGTTAAGGTCAGCGTTCATGCCTCCACCATCAGGAAAAGACTGGGCAAAAATGGCCTGCATGGCAGAGTTCCAAGGAGAAAACCACTGCTGAGCAAAAAGAACATCAAAGCTCGTCTCAATTTCTCCACAACACATCTTGATGATCCCCAAGACTTTTGGGACAACATTCTGTGGACCGATGAGACAAAAGTGGAACTCTTTGGAAGGTGTGTGTCCAAGTATATCTGGCGTAGAAGGAACACTGCATTTCAGAAAAGAACATTATACCAACAGTAAAATATGGTGGTGGTAGTGTGATGGTCTGGGGCTGTTTTTGCTGCTTCAGGACCTGGAAGACTTGCCGTGATAAAAGGAACTATGAATTCTGCTGTCTACCAAGAGATCCTGAAGGAGTATGTCCGACCATCTGTTCGTGTACTCAAGCTGAAACGAACTTGGGTTCTGCAGCAGGACAATGATCCTAAACACACCAGCAAGTCCACCACCGAATGGCTGAAGTAAAACAAAATGAACACTTTGGAGTAGCCTAGCTAAAGTCCTGACCTGAATCCTATTGAGATGTTGTGGTATGACCTTAAAAAGGCCGTTCATGCTCGAAAACCCTCTAATGTAACTGAATTAGGACAATTCTGCAAAGATGAGTGGGCCAAAATTCCTCCAGGACCCTGTAAAAGCCTCATTGCACGTTATCGCAAACGCTTGGTTGCAGTTGTTGCTGCTAAGGGTGGCCCAACCAGTTATTAGGTTTAGGGGGCAATCACTTTTTCACACAGGGCCATGATGGTTTGGATTTTTTTTCACCTTTAATAATAAACACATTTATTTACAAATTGCATTTTGTGTTTACTTGTGTTGTCCTTGACTATTGTTTAAATTGGTTTGATGTTCCGAAACACTTAAGTGTGACAAACATGCAAAGGAACAGGAAATGAGGAAGGGGGGCAAACACTTTTTCACACCACTGTATACAACCTACCCCACAGGACATTGAGGCTACCCGTCATGCAGGCATTACCCCCGTGTTTTATGGTTTTACATCAACTCCAATTTGGTGTACTGTGGAATTTTACAATGTTCATATTATTATTGTGTATATATATGTTGATATCATGTATTGTCAGTATCTCTTACCAATTGTAACGGATATAATTATGTGCATGTTATACTTTTTATGAACCCATTAAATCTTCCCAATTGTTCACCAATTTATTTTATTGCAATTTCGCACTTCATTTAAAGTCCCACCCCCGCTGCTCTCCCCTTTTGATCATTATAGGGATGGAAATACATGACCATACCAGGCCAAGTTTTCACTCAAAGTCCCAAGGGATGGAAATCGGTGGCCTTACCAGGCCATAATTTCACTTAAAGTCCCTAAACCTTCCTCTCATTTACAAACGCTTATATTTATCCATCATGGTCCTTATTGTGGAGTTCCCAGGACAGCACATCTGCGGCAGTCATTACGATGGATCCTCCAAAGGCAAAGTACAAAGTCACAATAAATAAAGGAGTGGAAGGTTTGCTAACTTGTCATCGTTCAGCTTCTAGATAACTAGCCTTTCTCATGATAATGAAAAATAAGTTGGGGGCTTTGTCACATCTACACTTCAGTAGAAGATTACATCCTTTGTTTAGAGTGAGATGGTTGAGATGTTGGACAATAGACACTCAGGTGATAATTACCTGACTTCATCTAATGACATGTTTAGAAAACCATTTAAATATGTGTAGGGTCAATAGCTGAGTCCGTTCATCAAGCCAAATGATTTTCATTGTCAGGTTACGAGAAGGGCAGAAGATAACATTCCCATGTTGCTTGTCATTCAAACAAGGATTCAGGAATGTCTGAGACATGACCAGGTCTGAACATCTAAAGTACATTACTCAAGTAGAATTTAAGCTGGTCATACATGATGGAGACAATTTTGGCTAGATCCTGATGAACCAACTGAAATGCCAGTCCCGGGTGGCCCTGTTGGCACCCTCTTGCCTGATATTCTCTGATCTGAAACTCTGAGGAACCGGGCAGGAAACTGTTGGCTGAACAGCGATTACCAGATGTAGCCACTGTTGGGGTATTCTGACAACCACAGGTGACAACTGTCAGAATACAATAGCCAGTTGGGGAGATTCCCCCATCCATGCTGTTTAGTGTGGATGGGGGAATCAAATTACTTCCCAGGTTGAATGAGAGAAATCTTAACCTGCCCAGACATGTTTCAGTGTTTTTCATTCAGCCAACTGAAAAAAAAACTCAGCCGAATCCCCCATCCACACATCTGAGGTGGATGCTGGAATCCTCCTCGATGTGTCATTGTATTCTGATTGCAGGACTCCCCGCATCGTCCAAATACACTGATCAGCAATGCAGCTGATTCGCTGCATGAAAAGATTGAGCGAAAATTTACCAACAAACCGGTTCATGAGAAGTAGATCGATATATCCACTTTTTAATAGATGGCCAAACATGGATCGAAATTCAGCTGGTTCCTGCTGAACCCCAGCTTAAAGACCTGTACACACGGGTTGAATGTCGGGCAGCATCGCCCGGGGTACAGCAGCCTGCTTCTGTTGAAGGGGCATGATCGAAAAAGGTCTGCTGACCAGAGTGTTCTGGCGGGCGGGGGCGTCCCTCTGTCAGAACACAATAGAACAGGAGAGACGAGCGCTGCACTAACATCGGGTTGTTAGTACAGCGGCTCAGACATGAGCTGACAGGTTTTTTTTTTTGTTCAGCTCGCCGGGTTGAACGAAAGAAGACTTGCAGTGTGTACTAAGCTTTAGGCTTTGGAGGTGAGAATATAACTCTTGCACATGTACACTGCAGTTGCTGATTGTGAAATCTGTAGTGTGTATGTGATACAGGCAGTGTATAAATCATGATAAACTGCCATGTTTATGAGCTTTGGAATGGACACTTATAGTCCCTACTGGAAGTGCTTGTGAGAAGGTGACAACACAAAAGAGCAATTGGGAGAGGGTTGTCTCCCCAACAGGAAGTCCTTGAACAAAGATCTTTTGTGGCAATTTAATTAAAGCTTCAGATTTGGAAATATTGATTATAAAATATGAAATTATATTAACAATGAAAAGATTGGCTCATGGCTGGATGTACCCGGGCGTGTCCCGGCCGATCTGGTTATGGACAGGTTACTAGCCATGAATGCCGGTTGACAATGATTTTAGCGATAATGGAATGGGAAGCATCAGTGATTGGCAATACTGTTGATTTGGGACGGGATGACTCAGTTATGAGGGATGATCACCTTTTGACACATATTGGGGATATGGCAATGTTAATTTTGATGTGTGTTTCTGGATACTATGCTGTTTATTTGGCTAAATGCAATGCCTTTGGGCTGTATGTATATGTTTACATTAACCACTTGCCGACCGTTGCACGCCAATATACGTCAGCACAATGGCAGTGGTGGGCAAATGGCTGTACCTGTACATCCCCTTTAAGAGGAGGGGATAGCAGGCACGTGCACCCGCTGCGTACAGTGGGACCGTGCCCGCGACATCAAGTCCACTGGTCTCCCGACGATCGTGTCACGGAGCCGCAGAACAGGGAAGTGTAAACAAGGCATTTCCCCGTTCTGCCTTGTGACATGACAGAGATCACTGCTCCCTGTCATCGGGAGCACTGATCGCTGTCATGTGACTTGAAGCCCACCCCCACAGTTAGAATCACTCCCTAGGACACACTTAACCCCTTCATCGCCCCCCAGTGGTTAACCCCTTCCTTGCCAGTGCCATTTACACAGTAATCAGTGCATTTTTATAGCACTGATCGCTGTATAAATGACAATGGTCCCAAAATAGTATCCAAAGTGTCCGATGTGTCTGCCATATTGTTGCAGTCCCAATAAAAATCGCAGATCGCCGCCATTACTAATAAAAAAATTTTTTTTAATAAAAATGTCATACAACTATCCCCTATTTTGTAGATACTATAACTTTTGCGCAAACGAATCAATATACGATTATTGCGTTTTTTTTTTTTTTTTTTAACAAAAATATGTAGAAGAATACATATCGGCCTACACCAAGCAAAAATAATTTTTTTATATATTTTTGGGGATATTTATTATAGCAAAAAGTACAAAATAATAATAATTTAAATTTTTCTAAATTGTCGCTCTTTTTTTGTTTATAGCAGAAAAAATAAAAGCCACAGAGGTAATCTAATACCAACAAAAGAAAGCTCTATTTGTGGTAAAAAAAGGACGTCAATTTTGTTTGGGTGCAAGGTCGCACAACCACGCAATTGTCAGTTAAAGCAAAGCAGTGCCGAATCGCAAAAAGTGCTCTCTGGTCAGGAAGGGGGTAAAATCTTGCGGGGCTGTTTTTCTTTGGATAAAAAAAAACAATGAAAAGATTATATACGTTTTTAGTGATTTGGGTTGAATTTTCATTATGTATATATGTTATACAGTAGTTATCAATGCAACATTTATTGAAGATCATTTTGTGTCAAATTTTACTTATTTTCTTAGATTCTCCCTCTGTATGTTGAACAAATGCAGACAGCACAACTGCTGAGATATAACCAATTATAGGACAAGCCACTTGCAGGCTGTGTTGTTTTCAGTCAGCATGAGTAGGAGAGGAAAAGTAGCATTTTATTAGTCCAAGTACAAGTCCAACTCCATTTTTTTCTGCTAAAATATTTCTGCCAAAATCACCAGGTATGTTTTGCACTTATGGAACAGATATAACAAAATACTTTCAGTGGTTTACCGAACAACCAAAAGGAAGCTAATAGGAGAAGTTCATTTTTTCCGATTGTACATACACATAAATGTCTTGAGGCTCCTGTCTGAACTGTTCTATAACGAGACATTACCACCCCTTAATTACTTTCGTATACCTCCTCCCAGCTATGCTCTGGCTGACAGCAGCCAACTCCTGATGGTTAATAATAGCTTTGATATTCTGATAAGGTTGGACCAACACCCGCCATTGTTCAGCAGAATGTGCCTCTCCTCCCAGGAATTGGCATGATTAGCATCAGAAAGACCTGAACTCACCTGTCACGATTGAAGGGAAGGGACTGGTAGATTTTTTATTTTATTTTTGAACATGGGAATGGGAGACACCTTCTAGGTAGGTAGGTAGGTACACACCTGCCAGGCCCCCTCCTATACGCAGACCATGAAGAATTCATAGATAAAACATTGTTGGCTATTTTTTTTTTAACGATTATTTTTTCCTTTGTACTGAATTATGTAAAATCAAGAATACAATAATTTAGAGGTTGAATGGAAGATTTAGCGCTTGAAAAAATTGTTGATAGTTTTATTACATTTCTAACATATTTTTTTTTTTTTTATATGTATTCGGTTGGACAAATAACTATAGAATTCAAGTGGTTCTAAAACCTTAGGCCTCTTTCACACGGGGCGGATCAGTGTTGATCCGCCCCGTGGATATCCGCTTGCTCAGCGGGGATCGCCGGAGCGATCTCTGCTGAGCAGGAAGATGACAGGTCTGTCTCTGCACACTGTGCAGGGACGGACCTGTCAGAGCACCGCTCTCCCCTATGGGAGATCGGGTGACGACGGACTGTAGAGTCCGCCGTCATCCGATCTGCAGACGGATGGAAAAATGGCTTTTTCCTCCGTCACACATTTTCGGATCAGAGCGGGTCGGATGTCAGTGGACATGTCACCGCTGACATCCGACTCTCCATAGAGGTCTATGGAGTGTCCGTTCAGGTCCGCCTAAAAAAACTGACAGGCGGACCTGAACGGACCGCCCGTGTGAAAGGGGCCTTAATATGTTACTTGGATTAAAGTGGTATCAAACCTAAAAGCAACCAGTAAGGCCCCTTTCAGACCTACGGATCCGTATTTGGCATCCGCTTGCTCAGTGGGGATCACTCCGTTGATCCCCGCTGAGCCGGCGTATGACAAGTCCGTCTCTGCACTCTGTGCAGGGACGGACCTGTCACCATTTTTCTAGGTAAATATATTTCTAAAGGTGCTATTGACATGAAATTTTCAGCACATGTCAGTAACAACCCATGCAATCCATACATACAAAGAAACCAAAACAAATAAGGTCAAAAATTAAGTTATGTGTAATAAAATATAATGACACAGGAAAAAAAAGTATTGAACACATGAAGAAAGGGAGGTGCAAAAAGGCATGGAAAGCCAAGACACCAGCTGAAATCTATCAGTAATTAGAAAGCAATCCTGCCCCTTGTCAGTGCAAATTAATATCAGCTGGTTCAGTCTCAACTGATGGCCTATAAAAAGGTGTCTCATTACCAAGGTGTCACACAAGAAACATCTCATGATGGGTAAAAGCAAAGAGCTCTCTCAAGACCTTTGCAACCTTATTGTTACAAAACATACTGATGGCATTGGTTACAGAAGGATCTATATGCTTCTGAATGTTCCAGTGAGCACAGTTGTGGGGACATAATCCAATAGTGGAAAGAACATAATTTCAGCATAAACTGGCCATGACCAGGTGCTCCTCACAAGATTTCTGACAGAGGAGTAAAAAGAATTATCAGAAGAGTTGTCCAAGAGCCAAGGACTACTTGTGGAGAGCTTCAGAAAGACCAGGAATTGGCAGGTACAATTGTTTCAAAGAAAACAATAGGTAGTGCACTCAACCGCCATGGCCTGTGTGCACGCTCACCGCGCAAGACTCCATTGCTGAATAAAAAACATGCTGAAGCCTGTTTAAAGTTTGCAGCAGAAGCCTGTGAAATACCAGGAGAATATAGTCTGGTCAGATGAGACCAAATTTTATGCTCTTTGGATGCCATAATACACACCATGTTTGGAGGTCAAATGGCACTGCACATAAACCCAATACCAACAGTGAAGTTTGGAGGTGGGAACATCATGGTGTGGGGCTGTTTTTCAGCATACGGTACTGGCAAACTTCATATCATTGAAGGAAGGATGAATGGAAAAATGTACCAAGACATTCTTGATAAAAAATCTGCTGCCATCTACCAGGATGATGAAGATGAAAAAAGGGTGGACATTTCAGCAAGACAATGATCCCAAATACAAACCAACGAAACGCTCAATTGGTTTCAAAGAATGGCCCAGCCAATCACCTGACTTGAATCCAATGGAAAATCTATAGAAAGAACTAAAGATCAGAGTTCATAGAAGAGGCCTATGGAAAACTTCAAGATTTGAAGACAGTTTGTGTGGAAGAATGGGCCAAAATCACACCTGAGCAATGCATGCGACTAGTTTCTCCATACAGGAGGCATCTTCTTGAAGCTGTCATTACAAACAAAGGATTTTGTAGTATTAAATACATCTCAGTTAGCGTGTTCGATACTTTTTTTTCCCTGTGTCATTCCATTTTATTACACATAACTTAATTTCTGAACTTATTTGTTTTGGTTTCTTTGTATGTATGGATTGCATGGGTTGTTACCGACATGTGGTGAAAATTTCATGTCAATAGCACCTTTAGAAATATATTTACCTATAAAAATGGTGACGTGTACAAAAATTCTGAAACATCGTTTGTAAGAGAATTCTTTCTTCACTTGAATGAGCTGCCCTATGCGCATTTGTCACCCGAAAAGAAGCTCCTGCTCCTTTTCAGGTGACAAGCTTCACACGATTTGTCAAGGAACAGTTTGCAGCAATTGCGTAACCTGTTGCATAACCCTTGCGGCAGAATTGCATCACGTTTGGGGTGCCATTAAGGATAACAATGCAATATTCCCAACGCACATTTCTGTAGAGATGGCTGTATTTATAAGTGGGTGCTGAAGCGACCACCGCCTGGAACCGTGTATAGTGAAAGAAAGTAATGTCACCAGCACACCAGGATCTCCAAAAATGGGTCCAAAGCTTTAATCAGTGATCACATTATTACAGCAGAATGTGCTGGTGACATTACTTTCTTCCATTAATGATAACGGCAGCCAAATGCAAGCAGCACATTGTGCTGCAATTGCTATGTGATTTGCGATTGCGGGCAGAAGGCTCTGCCCACAATCACAAATCACGAGATATGATGCAAATGTATGTGTAAATTATAGAATATTACCTTCTGTCCCATGTTGGAATTCTATACTTTCTTTCTAAATCAAAACCTATTACAGCTTATAGCAGCCTTTCTTAACCTTTCTTAACCTTTTCAACACAGAGGAACCCTTGAAATAGTTCTCTGGTCTCGGGGAACCATCTGCTAAAGAATGGTCCTTACACTTGTGGTCATTGGGAAGAATTACCTCCTTACAGATAGCTAAAAAGATCAATGGGATCTTGGGAGCAGTGGGAACTTATCTGAGAGACAGGAATTGCCCAATGCCCTAGCAACCTCTGGAGGAATCCTGGTTGAGAATCAATGGCTTATAGTATATACAGGCATACCCCACTTTTAAGTACACAATGGGGTTTATTTACTAAAGCTGGAAAGTGCAAAATCAGGCTCACTTCTGCATAGAAACCAATGAGCTTCTAATGCCCCGTACACACGGTCGGAAATTCCGATGGAAAATGTCCGATCGGACCATGTTGCCGGAAAATCCGCCCATGTGTGGGCTTCATCTGACTTTTTCCGTCGGAAATTCCTGCTCTCAAATTTTCCAACAAAATCCGATCAGACTTTTTCTGATCGTGTGTAGAGAATTCCAACGGACAAAGTGCCACGCATGCTCAGATCAAACTATGAGACCAAATCTATTGGCTACTAGCCTCTACGTAGTTCCGTCGTACACAACAAACGTCACCACGTTCAGAATGATCGGATTTTCCGACAACTTTGTCCGACCGTGTGTATGCAACACCAGTTTCGGACAAAATCCGTCTGAAAAAATCTGACGGGTTTTGTGGTCCGAATTTCTGACCGTGTGTACGGGGCATAACCCCAGCTTTGGTAATAAAAGCTGGAAGCTCATTGGTTTCTATGCAGAAGTGAGCCTGATTTTTGAGCTTTCCAGATTTAGTAAATAAACCCCATTGTGTACTTAAAAGTGGGGTATGCCTGTATATACTATAAGCCAGTGATTCTGTGGGTATGCCTGTAATATATAATACAGTATAATTTAATATAATGTACTTTTATAATGTAATATATACATTCTATACTTCACACACACACAAATATCACCTTCCGTTACAAGTTTTACATGAGGATAGAACACCTGAATGTGTAACTTTTTTGCATTGGCTTTTGGCTTAGGTTGTGATCTGGGTCATAAAACAGCCAATAAAATAGTTTAACTAGCAGCGATCGGCTTTGATATTATATGATGGGCCGTTCCCCAGGTTTACAGCGTCTGCATTCTACACCATCTTACCCATCGCCATCCCGAAGTTATAGAAAATTGTCTCATCCGGCAGCAGACAAGCACGCACAGGCAGACTACAATGATCCATCATTAAGAAACCACAAAGACATTGAGCTTTGATGATCCCTTATTTAACCTGCTTACATAAGACGTTCGTCTTTTTCACCTGTTCGGTAATGGCTGACTTTGACACACCGTCATTTTTATCATCTACTGTCAGTTTAACTCTTCGCTGCATTGGTGCCCTCTGAATCTCCCTCTTTAGGAAGGTGCGCATTGCATTGAACAGGACTGCGGCATCAAATGCGAGTGGACCTGTCATCTACTAACAACTCAGGCTCTTTGTGGCCTTATTGCCAACATTGTAAGATGAATGTTCAGGGCCACCAATGCTGTCTTGGAAGAACAGAAATTGCTATATAACAAATTACAACATGCTTAGACAATACAGTAAATGATCGGGATTTGAAATACTAATTATGGTCGATATTAAATTTAACCTGAACTCTGGGAATTAGACGAAGTCTATACTTGCAGTGAGGCTCCCCCTTTACTTGTCTAGTCTGGAGGTGCAGGGATAAGGTGTATTACTAAAGCTGGCCATAGATGGATCGGGATAAAAAAAATTGAACAGGTTCCTCCATCCACACAATCACAATCCTTCGCTTTTACATTGTGTACTGATGGCGGGATTCCTTGCTGTCAGTGTACATTGATCAGTGGCTGCATAAAAATATTCATATTCTCATTAAACAGAAATCATTTGGCAAAACATGGATGAAAAATCATCTGGTTCTTCCCATACAAGCTGAATTTCGATCCACCTGTGGCAGCTAGACATGTGCAATTAGTTTCGGTCCGAATGTAAATTCGGATGAATTTTTGGTTATTCAAAGATTCAGATGTTACTATGAAATAGTAACAAATTGTAGAATATGTTTTCTAATTGTCTTTTTTCACTTTTTACACTTTTTTGGTGAATGGGTAGGGCTACTATGTATCCCATACTCATTCACATAGGGTGGAGGGACCCTTGTTAAAGGGGGCTGCCAGATTCCAAAAAGTCCCCCCCCCCTCCAGCAGACCCCCATAACCACCACCCAGGGTTGTGGGGAAGAGGCCCTTGTCCCCATTAACATGGGAACAAGATGCTTTTGGGGCAGGGTGGGCAGAGCCTGGCCTATCCTGACATGCCGGATTGCATGCTCAGATAAGGGTCTGGTATGGATTTGGGGGGGGGGGGGGGCACGCCGTTTTTTTTTTTTTGTTTGTTTTATGCGTGGAGTTCCTCTAAAAATCCATTCTAGACCCAAAGAGCGTGGAATGGATTTGGGGGTGGGGAGACCCCACACAGTTTTTCTTCTAAATTTTTCATTGCTGGCATTCTTTTGTTTTTACATTTCAGCTCTCAACTTATAGCTGATGAGTCCCGGGTTGCTCCTTAAAGTGGTGTTGCCACCAAAAAAAAAATTGCTTAAAAATCATAAAAAATAAAATAATTGTAAAAAAAAAATTTTTTTACTCACCTCTAAATGCCCGTTGCTAGGGGGTCCCTCGTAGTCTGCCACCTTCAGTGCCCGGGCACTGACATCACTTCCCCTCGGCGCCGCACAGTCATCTGGGACCTGTCACATGTCCCAGATGACTGAGCGTCGTATCACGGCGCGCAGTGTCGCTCGCGCATGCCACAGCCGGATGCCCTCAGTAAGAATGCCGGCACCGCGAGCGGAGCGGGGAACAAGGGGGGGGCTTCCTTCCCCCGCATCGCTGGACCCTGAGACAGGTAAGTATCCAATTTATTAAAAGTCAGCAGCTGTAGTATTTGTAGCTGCTGACTTTTAAAAAAAATTTTTTAGGGGGCACCCCACTTTAACAAGCATCTAGTCCACACACAAAATTCTTAAAATGATAGCCGTATCTGAATTCGAAACGTTCCGAAAATTTTGGATTTCGTTAGAAAATTTATAAACTAATCAAAATGAAACTAAAGGAAACTAAACTAAACCCATTGCGAAACGAATCAACTAAAAAAAATTAGTAACATAATGAATCTATATAAAACGAAACAAAACAAATATTTCCATTCTGCACATGTCTAATGGCAGCCTTTCTCGGCCAGGGTTCCTCCAGAGATTTCTAGGGGTTCCTCCAGAGATTGCTAGGGGTTCCTTGATCAATTTCAAGTAAGAAACTACAGGCAACAATGATCTTTTTAGCTATGTATAAAGGGGAGAATCATCCCAGTGACCACAAATATAAGGAGCATTCTTCCCAGTGACTGTCACACTAATGTACCATGAGCTGTAGATATAGTAAGTATTAGCAGCGGTTCCCTGAGATCAGAAAATTATTTCAAGAGTTCCTCCATGTTAAAAAATGTTAAGAAAGGCTGATCCATGGCTGGCTATCCCCCATCCCATCCCAGCAATGATCTCTTCTACCTGAAGGCCAGGGCTGCCGGGCAGTCTCTTATTGTCATCATGTAAAATGCAAGTCTACTGAGGAGGCAAACCTACAACCATGTCTGAGAGCTCTTTAGAGAGGTGGCAGTGCTGGACCAGTCATAGGGATTGAGAGGCCTGCCAGAGACAGAAATAAGGTAAGTATTGCCCCTTATCCCTGCACCCCTAGATTACATGAGCACTTCAAGGGTAGATTTTTTTTTAAATTGGATACAATATATGTGTTTTTGATTTTATATAGTCTGTTGTTATTGCTTTTAGTAGAGATTATTTTCCAAGTTTGTTTTTGCATCCTGTAACCCCATTAATAGGTATCATGTAATTAGTGACGATTTCAGTCACTTCCTATTCCACAATGCTGGAACAAGAATGATAGGACAAGTGGGGGGAAATTTCTCATTGAAGGGATGCAGGGAAAATGACCAACCTGACTTCACCGTTCCCCAATAGTTGTGGATTCTGGGGGTATAGCGCACTGTGCCTTACACAATTCTCGTGCTTAAGAGGAAGGGCCCCCCTGGCCCCACAGCAGAGGTTAGCAGTGCAGGTGAACCTTTCCTCTCAATCTCAGCCCAGGCATTGACTGGTCCCAATGCACCGATAACATCAACAGGAAGAAGGGGGTCATTGTAGTGGGCCCCCTAACCTGGTGAACCCCAGTAACCGTTCCATTTTTATTATGGCAGCTATGGACCCAGCCAGAATGAGGACTGAATTGTGGCTGCATCTCTGACCATTACATAAGGTCTATGACATCTTTCAGCTGACCCACGGTCATTATGATGGTTGTATGTACAGTATGAACAGACTTACAGGAGGCAGGCACTCCATTATATTCTAGGCCCGAGGGCCATCACATGTGCCTTATTCCAGAAATACTAGTTAGTGAAACACAATGAGATAGAGAAGCTATAATTGGTCAAAGCAGTTAGCTGGGGGGGTTTCAAGTTGTACCACTACTTTGTAACAGACAGCAAGATATGGAAAGTTAAGCCCTGAGAATTGACTTAAACTTACCTGAACTTTCAGTTTAAATCATCTATTAACATTCCAGGTGCATCAAAACAGAAGCTTTGCAAAGTCTAATGCCGCGTACACACGATCGGACTTTCTGACAAAAAAAAAGGGGAATTTTGTTCGAAGGGTGTTGGCTCAAAATTGTCTTGCATACACACGGTCACACAAATCTTGGTCAACAATTACGAACGTAGTGACGTACTACGTGGTTTTTCAGCTCTTTAGCTCCACCCTTTG
Organism: Lithobates sylvaticus; assembly: GCA_028564925.1. Classification (NCBI taxonomy): domain Eukaryota; kingdom Metazoa; phylum Chordata; class Amphibia; order Anura; family Ranidae; genus Lithobates; species Lithobates sylvaticus. Next base: position 44,135,502 of record CM053031.1, read on the forward strand.
GGCCTTTTTTCTGCTAATTTCGTTTTAGTAGAAGTTTGGTGAGTGTTGATTCACGCTTTTCTTTTTGTGTTTTTCATTTCGTGCTTTTCAGTTAGTTTCTGAACAGCCATTCGTCAACCTGCCATGTTGCGGAATCAGAGGAGATAACGTGTTATTTATTATTAGCCTTGGAGTTATTGCATTGACATTATTTTTTAGATTGAATAATGATTTGATTTGGTATATTTTTCTATATTTTTGGATGCATAGAATGCACTTTTTGGTTAAGTTCTATTGGCAGATAGCATGTCTAATTTTTTTTTTTTTTTAATGAACAAAAAAAAAAAAAAAAAACATAATAATATTATTCTTGATATCACTAGCAAAAAAAAGCCTTTGAAAAGCCTTAACTCCATCGGTATCACCAGCAAAGCAGCTTCATTATTATCCCATTAAAGAAGAAGAGAATTGTGCGCTGTATTTGGAGATTTTATAATTTGCCACGTTACAAATGTTAATTCTCCATTACAAACGGTAGTTTACAAGACCGACCACTTCTGCTTTCGAGCATGCGTGTTTGTACTTTGGACTTTTGTCTGACGGACTTGTGTACACACGATCGGAAAGTCCGATAACACACATTTGTTGGTGGAAAATTTGAGAACATGCTAGCCAACATTTGTTGGTGGAAAGTCCAACAACAATTGTCCGATGGAGCATACACACGGGCGGACTTTCCGCCAAAAAGCTCACATCCAACATTTCCCGTCGGAAAGTCCGATCGTGTGTACAGGGCATTACAGTTCATTTTCTTTAGAGAGCTGCCACATTCTGAGTAGAATAGCCTGTACTCTGCCAGCATGCTGCAAAAAAGGACCCTTTATTTGTGTGTGAAGGCAGTGGTCTTTCTATTGAGGGTCTACACACCTGCTAAGTTCATCATAGGCAACAGGAGAGAGTACACACTATGCATATGTGGCCCAAGAGAACAGGAAGGTGTTATCTCCCATAGCACTAGGGAGATCTGGCTGGTAGGTAGGTTTAGCACACTATGCCCCCAATTTAAACAAATGGGACAGCATAATGTGCCTTGAAATTGTCTTGCATACAAACGGTTCACAATTGTCGGCCAACAAACACGAACGTAGTGACATACTACGTGGAATTTCAGCTCTTGAGCGCCACCCTTTGGGCACCTTCTGCTAATGTCGAGTTTGGTGAGCATTGATTCTGAGCATGCGTGTTTGTACTTTGGACTTTTGTGTGACGAACTTGTGTACAAGCGATACAAAAATATGACAACAGACCGTTTGTTCGCTGAAAATTTACTAGCCTACTAACCAACATTTGTTGGCCGAAAGTTGGACAACAATTGTCTGATGGAGCGTACTAACGGTTGGATTTTAGGCAAACAGTCTGTCATCACACAATTCTCTGCCGAAAATCCGATTGTGTGTACGAGGCTTTAGGTTCTACCACCACTACTGATGCCACCACCACCACCACTGATACTCTCCCGCTGCTCCGTTGGTCTCTCGTATTTTTGGGAAATGCCTGAATACCAGAAAATGATTTCAAGAGATCCTCCATGTTAAAAAATGTTAAGACAGGCTGATCCATGGCTGGATATACCCCATCCCTCGTTGTTGCAGGCCCCAGCAATGATCTCTTCTACCTAAAGGCCAGGGCTGCGGGCAGTCTCTTAACGTCATCACGTAAAATGCAAGTCTACTGAGGAGGCAAACCTACAACCGTGTCTGAGAGCTCTTTAGAGAGGTGGCAGCGCTGGACCAGTCATGGGGATTGAGAGGCCTGCCAGAGACAGAAATAAGGTAAGTATTGATTACAGTATTGTATCACTACTGATGCCACCACCACCACTGATACTCTCCTGCTGCTCCGTTGGTCTCTTGTATTTTTGGGAAATACCTGAATAAGGGAAGAAGATCTTAAAGTGGAACTTCAGTAATTTTTTTCAACTTTCCATCTATTAAATCTTCTGCCCTTGTTGTTTTAACTTTGGATAGTAAAAGATTTTTTTTCTGCCCGTAAATAACTTATACAGCCCACTTCCTGTTTCTTGTCTGATAAAAAGCCTAGGCGTATATCATGCACAGCTCTCTCTCTCTCTCTCTCTCTCTCAAAGTAATTTACAGTAAACCCCCCTCCATCGCGGGGGTTACGTTCCGGACCCACCCGCGAAAAGTGAAAAACCGCGAAATAGAAAGACCCTATTTAAATACACCCTAGGCATGTTTTGTTAACTTTTTAATAGCATTTAAAGGTCTTTAAACACACTTTTAAGCAATATGAACACATAAAAGATATAGAGAGAGAGAGATCACACAAAAATATTGTGTTAACAGTACAGTAGTGTATACTGTAAAGTAAAATATAGAGTACAGTATTGTATGTACAGTACAGTACTGTACTCAGCAGAAAAGAAGATGACTACAGTACTGTACAGTATACTGTAAGCAGCAAATAATCAAATAAGAGCAGCTACTGTTCTTCTGAAGGTGCAGGTTCAGCAGGAGCTTCTTCAGGTGTAGGTGGGTTGTCTTCTTGCTGCTCCAGAACCTCCAATTCTACATCAGAGGTGGCCGTGGAGGTACTTGGGGTGGATGCGGCCTTCTTCTGTTTTGGGAAGAACATAGTTATAGACAGTTGCTGGGCATGTTTCTTCTTTTGGGCGAGGAGGTTCTTGTACACCTGGATGGCTCCATCAATGCTGTTTTGGAACTGCAGTGAACGAACCATGTCAGGATCCCACTCAGCTAACATCTGTTTCAGGTCATTGGCTGTACGCACGACCCTGCCAAGGCGCTCAATTGACAAGCCTTCATCTTCTTCCTCCTCCTCCTGTTCCTCCACTTCCTCCTCACTCGCTGACTTGGTGAGTTCTGTCAGATCCTCATCGGTTAGTGGAGCTGAATGGGTTTCAATTAGGTCATTGACGTCGTCCTGGGTCATATCCTGAAAACCTTCACCTCCTAGCAACCTGGCCAGCCTAATTGCCTTGTCCACAGCTGAATGATGAACTTCGTCAGGAGAGAACCCTTCATAATTGTGAATAATGTCTGGCCAAAGCTTCTTCCAACAGGCATGCACAGTCTCCTTCTTCATCTCCTTGAGGGCCTTTTGTATGTTCTCCAGACAGGTTGCAATGGTGTAATTACGCCAGTAGTCCTTCAAATTGAAATTTTCATCATTGTTCATGGATTCGACAAGATGATTCAAGGAGTTGCGAGTGTACAGCGCCTTGAATGCTCGTATCACCCCCTGGTCCATGGGCTGAATTAAAGACGTGGTGTTGGGTGGAAGGAACTCAACTTGCACTCCTTCGTATGATAGATCCATGGCATGGCCTCCTGCATTATCCATCAGCAGAAGCACCTTAAAAGCAATGCCAAGTTGGGCAAGGTAGACCTTGACGGCTGGGATGAAACAATTATGGAACCACTCAGTTGTGAGGACTTTAGTCATCCAAGCCTTACTGTTATGCATCCAATGGACTGGTAGCTGGTTCTTGTTTTTATTCTTCAGTGCTCTGGGATTCTTGGCCTTGTAGATCAGGGCTGGCTTGATCATAAACCCAGCAGCATTTCCACACATAACCAAGGTTACTCTGTCCTTATAAGCCTTGAATCCAGGTGCTCGGGCTTCCTCCTTCATGATGTAGGTCCGTTTGGGCATTCTTTTCCAGAACAAGCCGGTCTCATCCATATTAAAGACTTGCACTGGTTGGTACCCACCCTCCTCAATGATACTCTTGAAGGTCTCATTGGTGTACCTTGCAGCAGCTTCTTTGTCGGCAGATGCAGCTTCACCTTGCAATGAAACGCTCTTCAACTGATAGCGTTTCTGGAAGCGGTCAAACCATCCCTTGCTGGCAGAAAAACCTCCTGATGTACTAGAAGGCTGATCAGGATTGTCGCTGTCTGACTGTTCAGCTGCAGCAGAGCCTCCTTCAGAGCCTCCTTGATTGGCAAAAGTGTCATACAGCTTCTTTGCCTGGGTCCTGATGGTGTTACCATCCAATGTGATGCTTTTTTTTCTGCAATCTTGGATCCAAATGGCCAAGGCAGTTTCCATCCTAACAATGTTTTTATTGCGGGAAGAAACCACTCTTTTTGCAGCTTGGTTGATGGACACTGCAGCAGTTGCCCTGATATTCTTCTCATCCTTCTTGATGTAGCGAATCGTTGACTCATTCATACCATAATGGCGGGCTACAGCAGCATAACTCTGTCCTTCCTTTACCATGTCAAGAAGTTTCACCTTCTCCATTATTGTTAGGAACTTCCTCTTCTTTTGTGGCTCACCAGAAGACACAGCCTTAGATGATCGGCGTTTGGGTGGCATGATTTCAGCTACTGTACAGTATCCTTGTTTGTGGTTGGCACAAGTACAGTACAAGCACAGTTACCGCCCCCTCTAACGTCAACACGCTCGGTGCGTTCCACCGCTGCCTCGATATGATTCGCCGCTACATAACCGCGAAATGGCGAAATATTACCGCGATATCGGAATAACGGGTCCTATGATTCGCCGCTACATAACCGCGAAATGGCGAAATATTACCGCGATATCGGAATAACGGGTCCTAATTATAATAGCGCGATATACCGGGACCGCAAAAACTGAACCGCGATATAGCGGGGGTTTACTGTAAGTTTCCTCTGTTCAACCCCTTATTAACCATTAATTTACTCTAATCGGCCTTAATTAACTCCCTATTCTCCTCTATTTAATTTATTATTTTCCTGCTTTTATTTTAATTTTTTTTGTTCACGTCTATTTTATTAACGATAAACAATTTCAAACTTTTTTTGTTGTCTTTGTTAGTGAATATTTTTGCGCATATATATTAACATATATTTACACATTTCACATTGAAAAAGCGCAAAATAAAAAAATGTATTTAATTTGTAAATAACTTTTCAATGCTTTGTACCATTGCTGATAGCTGAAGTGAAAACAACACAGTTGCGGTAGGTATCAGTAATTGGTATCAGCGAGTACTAAAAAAAAGTATCGTCACTCCGTACTCGTAAAAAAAATGGTATTGGTGCATCCCCAGTGTAAATCATTGTGCACAGGCATTTGTACTGTGCTTTTAATGTAGCCCAGGCTATGGACATTCATATACGAAAAGCTCTCCCGCATTTGCCATTCTTCCTGCACTCCTTGCAGATGACAGATCCCTTTTAGACTGGTCTCTTGAACTTTACTCATCTTCAATGAAATTTCCAACTTCATTCTAGTAAAAGACAAAAATGTACTTTGGCCTTTCACCTCCCCTGGGGTGCTGCGTGGGCTCATTATCTTCCTGTAATTTTAGGCCCCCTCTTCAAGCAGCTGCTCTACTTTAAATTATTAAAATTTTTCTTTTTCATTTGAAATCGGAGAAGTTTCGGAGTGGCCGGCCTCACGTGGATATAGAGCGTCACCCCTGGCAGTCAGTGACGCTGCCACATTTTGGGTTGGGCGGATAAGTTTACAGCAAAGTCGTCAGATTATTTTAGTTCGGCCGCTTCGAGTGTGACGAGCCAGAGAGGAGCTTTTAGGGCATCAGACATTTGCCGGGGGGAGGGATTAGCTGCGGTAATCCAATTCTTATGATCCGATTCCACCAACGCTGATGGGCAGGACTAATTTGTTTTCTGTTCAAAGTTGTGTTGGTATCTCTATTGTTAAAAGAAAAAAATTTGGGCTAATTTTGTTCCGAAAAAGCCAATTAGGTCATTTTACATTCCAGGGTAATGAGTAGCACCATGACTAAGGCTTCTGCCGCTGTTAAAAAAAAAATAAAATAAGCAAATACAAGTGTTTTTTAATTACGGGTCTGAATACAGCTGCATTGTTTTCAATGGGGCCAATCCCACAGGCGTGTAAACATGAGCTGCTTTCAGATCCGTAACACAGAATCCAAAAATCTGCGCTTGCGCATATAAATGCTTCCGACTTCGGGCGTCTTCTTTCGACTTTGGGGTCTTGTCCCGCTCTTCGTTTCTTCTGCCGGGCCTCCGCTATCTTCTTGCAGCTCTTTTACTAGCATTGGCCCGGTCTTCTCGTTGTCGCTGTTGCCGCCACCTTCTTCTTCCCTCCTTCTGCCTTCCGATGTTCTCACAACGCTCTCTATGGCCGCAATGCCAAGGATAGTCTGATCGTGTGTACACAGCATAAGTGAAAATGTCCAAATTGGGCCCAAAGTGTCAATATTTTGTGTGGCCACCATTATTTTCCAGCACTGCCTTAACCCTCTTGGGCATGGAGTTCACCAGAGCTTCACAGGTTGCCACTGGAGTCTTCTTCCACTCCTCCATGACGACATCAGAGAGCTGGTGGATGTTGGAGACCTTGCGCTCCTCCACCTTCCGTTTTGAGGATTCCTCACAGATGCTCAATAGGGTTTAGGTCTGGAGACATGCTTGGCCAGTCCATCACCTTTTACCCTCAGCTTCTTTAGCAAGGCAGCGGTCGTCTTGGAGGTGTGTTTGGGGTCGTTATCATGTTGGAATACTGCCGTGCGGCCCAGTCTCCAAAGGGAGGGGATCATGCTCTGCTTCAGTATGTCACAGTACATGTTGCCATTTATGGTTCCCTCAATGAACTGTAGCTCCCCAGTTCCGGCAGAACTCATGCAGCCCCAGACCATGACACTCCCACCACCATGCTTGACTGTAGACAAGACACACTTGTCTTTGTACTCCTCACCTGGTTGCCGCCACACACGCTTGACAACATATTGACCAAATAAGTTTATCTTGGACTCATCAGACCACAGGACATGGTTCCCGTAATCCATGTCCTTAGTCTGCTTGTCTTCAGCAAACTGTTTGTGGCTTTCTTGTGCATCATCTTTAGAAGGGGGCTTCCTTCTGGGATGACAGCCATGCAGACCAATTTGATGCAGTGTGCGGCGTATGGTCCAGCGGTTTAGACATTAATGGCTGTGTGTTGAGTTATTTTGAGGAGACAGCAAATTTACACTGTTATACAAGCTGTACACTCACTACTTTACATTGTAGCAAAGTGTAATTTCTTCAGTGTTGTCACATGAAAAGATATAATAAAATATTTAGAAAAATGTGAGGGGTGTACTGACTTTTGTGAGATACTGTATGTACGCATACGTGTCTTTACGCATTTAAATGCATCTATACACAAGTATTTTACTGATCATCATGCAGGAACTTTTCTCCTAGAAAACACATGTAATAGCATCAGTAACATTTTTTACAGCGGTGTGAATGAGGCCTAAAACAGAAATTGTGTGTTACTGAAGGTGATGGTATTATAAGAATGGTTTTCTACATTTTTATGTATCGTGCTGTAATCACCTTCAGGGTGAACTCAGGTTAGACAGGTAAATACATCAATGCAATGTGAACAGAATGGGCTCATTCACACCATGCCGGTTAATCAAACCATGATCAACGCAGGCTCAACACAAGGGCACATAGAAAACAATTGTTCTCTATGTTTCCCGTTCACTCCATCCATTTTTGTTTAACCATGTATTGCCAGTTGGATTGTATATGGTCAAAATTATATGTAATTATGTATGAAATGCAATAATATGGATTCACTACAAATCGGCTTGTTACCATTTTATCTAGCGGTGCACCGAATGGAAATTTTGGTGCTAAAACCAAAATCGAAAATGACAGCTTTTAAAAAAACAATATATATATATATACGATTGTATTCAACTTTTTAATTAATATCATGAATTTAAATGAATATTAATTTTGTTGTCGGCCATTATCGGCACATTTAGCTCAAGAGAAATGCATCCCTTTAAATTCTATGTATGTCTTCACACTGCTCCGTTAAACTTATGTTGTGGTGTTAAAAATCTGCTGCATTTTTGGTCAGTTAAAAAAAACACACCTCCCTGTTGAAATGCATTAAAAACGCAGCAAGAATGCATCAATACCACACCTGTGTTACGTTTTCGATGTGGTTTTTGAGTCACGTGACCTACGTAGAACACACCATAAGCACAGTAAAATCATGTATGTTTTCAGCGCCATTATCGGCACCTTTTTCTTTATCAGCAAAGTGACGAAAACACCATTTGCAGCCAAAATTTTGGTGCATCAAATCTTATTCTCTTTTTGTATGCAATATTCATTCATTTATTAAAGAACAATGTTGGAAACTAGTTCCTTATTGCTCGTTTTGCTGTGCCTCATTTAACCACTTCAGCCTCGGAAAGGATTTGCCCCCTTCCTGACCAGGCCAGTTTTTTTGCGATACGGCACTGCGTCGCTTTAACTGACAATTGCACGGGTGTGCGATGCTCTATCCAAACAAAATCACAAAAAAATACTCATTACAACCAAGGTATGCAGAATACCATCTCTGAACGCACAACACATCAAACCTTGAAGTAGCTAAGAATAGGAAACTGAGACTACAATTCATACAGACTCACCAAAATTGGACAATAGAAGATTGGAAAAACATTGCCTGGTCTGTTGAGTCTCGATTTCAGCTGCGACATTCAGATGGTCGGGTCAGAATTTGGCATAAACAACATGAAGGCATGGATCCATCCTGCCTTGTATCAATGGTTCAGGCTGGTGGTGCTGGTGTAATGGTGTGGGGGATATTTTCTTGGCACACTTTGGGCCCCTTAGTACCAATTGAACATTGATTAAATGCCACGGCCTACCTGAATATTGTTGCTGACCATGTCCATCCCTTTATGACTACAGTGTACCCATCTTTTGATGGCTTCTTCCTGCAGGATAATGCACCATGTCACAAAGCTCCAATCATCTCACCACTGGACAATGGGGTCACTGTACTCCAATGGCCTAAACACTCACCAGATCTCATCCATTAGAGACACTCACCAGATCTCATCCAATAGAGAACCTTTAGGATGTATTGGAACTGGAGATTCACATCATGGATGTGCAGCCAACAAATCTACAGCAACTGTGTGATGCCATGATGTCACTATGGACCAAAATCTCTGAGGAATGTTTCCAACACCTTGTTGTATCTATGCCACAGAGAATTAAGGAAGTTCTAAAGACAAAAGGGGGTCCAACCCGGTACTAGCAAGGTGTACCTAATAAGGTGTCTGGCGAGTGTAAATGGAAATGTAACTTTCAGAAGCCGACACTTTCTTGAATAGCCAGTTACCAATGCAATATGATGCAATTGTTTGCTGATAATATTAATTCAGAATGACTATAACAGAAGATTTCTTTATATTGATTGTAATATTTGTTCCTATACAGGAATAGAATAAGATCTTTGTATCCTCGCGGTATTTCAGTTGTGTATTTAGCTGTTTGCTTGGAATTTTTGTTTTAATTTTTAGAACTGGGAATTTCATGTATCATTCTAGTTCCCCTGGGGAATTCCTGCTAATTCCTTCCTGAATATAAATCCACCAATCACAAAGTAAACAGAAGCAGCTGATTTCAGTTTCTTCTATGTGACAGATTGTGAAATATGTTAAATTGTAGAGTAAGCAAATAAAACGAGCGGTAATTGTACCATGAGATCGATGTGTCATTAAAGCCGGTTGTCACATTTCCACAGTCAGGAGATTAATTTGTACGCTGATGGCGTTCGTCTCCTAATTATGCGCCTTTAATTGAGGCAGGGTTGTTACGCTTCAATCCCTGACTACCTAAGGTCCAAAGGACAGAGAGGAGCGAGGAGAAGACAAGATGGGCCAGCTGTCAGGAGATGGACTATTCACACCTTTCCCACGATCCCTCCGCAACCTGGAATCCTATCTATTAAAATTATAGACTGATCATTTCTTTGTCAGTGAGCAAAAGTACAAAATCAGCAGGAGATCAAATACTTTTTTCCCTCACTGTACCTATACTGTGCATGTTGGATGTTGGGACTAATATATATATATATATATATATATATATATATATATATACACACACACACACACACACACACACACACACACACACACACACACACACACACACACACACACACACACACACACATATACACACACATACACACACATACACACACACATATATATATATATACACATATTCCTTTTTTTTTTTTTGGGCCTGTATACCTATAATGTGTGTACTGGGCTCCTCAACCTATACTGTGTGGGTGCACTATACTTGCTTCATGTGGGGTAAGTCACTCTATACATATTGGGGGGGGGGGGGGGTTTACTAAAGCTGTAGCACTCAGAATATGGTGCAGCTGTGCATGGTAGCAATCAGCTTCTAACTTCAGCTTGTTCAGTTAAGTTTTAACAATAAAACCTTGAAGCTGATTGGTTTCTATGCAGAGCTCCACCAGATTTTGCACTCTCCGGTTTTAATACCCCCCCCCCCCCCCATTGTGTGTGCATTGGGTCACTATAACTACACTGTGTGTGCATTGGGTCCATATACCTATCCATATACCTAGACTGTATGTTTATTAGGTCGCTATACTTATACTATGGTGTGTGCATTGGGTCAGTATACCGATATGGTATGTGCACTGGGCCACTATACCTATACTACGGTGTGTGCATTGGGCCATTTTACCTATATGGTATGTGCATTGGGCCACTATACCTATACTATGGTGTGTGCATTGGGCCACTATATCTATCCTTTGGTGTGTGCATTGGGCCACTATACCTATACTACTGTGTGTGCATTGGGCCCACTATACCTATATGGTATGTGCATTGGGTCACTATACCTATACTATGGTGTGTGCATTGGGCCACTATATCTATACTATGGTGTGTGCATTGGGCCACTATACCTATACTATGGTGTGTGCATTGGGCCACTATATCTATACTATGGTGTGTGCATTGGGCCACTATACCTATATGGTATGTGCATTGGATCACTATACCTATACTACGATAAAATTGGCCAAATATGTGTATGTTGTATGTGTTTGTTTGTAAGCGTGTCAGGACCCCACAGGGCAAGGACCGCACTATACCACAGATGGACACCAGTGGCAAAAAGCGCCCTGAGGCGATTCAGTTCGCATAGGTTGCGCTATACAAGTCATTCATTCATTCATTCATTCATTCATTCACTACTGTGTGTGCATTGGGCCCACTATACCTATATGGTATGTGCATTGGGCCACTATACCTATACTATGGTATGTGCATTGGGCTACTATACCTATACTATGGTGTGTGCATTGGGCCACTATACCTATATGGTATGTGCATTGGGCCACTATACCTATACTATGGTATGTGCATTGGGCCACTATACCTATACTATGGTATGTGCATTGGGCCACTATACCTATACTATGGTATGTGCATTGGGCCACTATACCTATACAATGTTATGTGCATTGGGCCACTATACCTATACTATGGTGTGTGCATTGGGCCACTATACCTATACTATGGTATGTGCATTGGGCCACTATATCTATACTGTGTTGTTTTCACCTTCACTAATTAAAGCTATAGTGGTGGGTACCATGTGCATTTTCTATTGGACTTTTAGAAAGGGAAAAGCAGCTGGCATGCGTCCCCAAAGCTGATAAGTGAACTGTCTATCAGCCAACCCCCATGAATATATGCCAGTATCAAAGAATACAGCTATGTAGTTGTATTCCTTACAGTGGGCATTTGTTATTTGTTACTGTTAGGCTCGGTTCACACTGGATGCTGATGCGGCTCACCGCAGGGGTCCGGTGCGTCCCCGTTTACCGCTTCAGGTCAAATTTTAGCCCGAATTTTGGGCTAAATTTGGACCAGAAAAGGACCAAAAGACACACAGGGCTCCTGTGCAAATTCGCACCGGAGCCGCATTGGAGATATGTGAAGAGGCTCCATAGAGAGCCGGTCACAATCTCCTGCTATGGCGAATTGGATGTGGGGATCCCGCATCGAATTCGCAATAATGTGAACCCGGACTGGTGCTCACTCAGGAGCTGGAAGGCTGTGTTTGTGGTTAGGCCATTGACATGACCCCATTTGTCAATTCAACTCCAAACTCAAGCTGAAATGTCAGGCTCAGGCAAAGTTAATCTAAATAGAGAGGGGAAATATATGTATGTAATTATAAGGCCGCGTACACACGATCTGACTTTCCCGCGGGATTGTCCGCCGGACATTCCGACCATGTGTGGGGCTCCAGCAGACTTTTTGTTGCCAAAAGTCCGGCGGACTAAGTTTTTTAAGTTTTGACTTAAAATTGTCCGCCGGACTCGGCAGTCTGGCGGACAATCCCGCCGGAAAGTACGAGCGTGTGTACGCCGCATAATTGTTTGTCATTTATGTATTCCTGCATACTTACTATAATTTGAGGTTGTCTATGTAGATTGCATTATAAGTCATCATGGCTGGTTCTCTTTAACATAAACTTTAGATGAGTTCACAGTACATGTCTTTATATACGTAGAGCTATACAGCATATCTAAAAAAAATAGATAATTCTTGAGAAAAAGGAACAAAGGCATTTTGGATCCAAAATCTAAATAGTCCCTCCAAGCTGTGAACTTTGGCCTAGTCCTACAGAAGACATCTACTAGACGGTGGCAGGTTATGAAAGTGCTCAGTCTATTGTAGACATCAGATTGCCTTGAGACAAACTCATCAGCATTTTTCTGAAGGAGAGATGAATTCCCGCTGACTGCGCTCTTGGCAACAGCGACTGACGTCTGACCAGAGGACTTTGTGCTACACATTGTTATTATGGAGCTTTTCTCGGGTGGTTAATCCCATAACTAACAAAGTGATGTTTGTTTTACAACCAAACCCGCAGAGTCAGCTTGTAGTTTGATATTAGGAACACAAAACATTTTAATTAACTTGACTTTGATGTTGTAGAACAGTCATTAGTATTAGGACAACTGACCTGTCATCCACCTGAGGGGCTTCCGCTCTTGATTCTGTAGGTGAGGTGGCTCCTGGATCAAAGTGGTAGTTATTACCCACTTTTGGAATCCAAGGAATATTGTGGCCCGTATGAGTACTGGCCTCTGGAGCTCGCATTTTGTAGCTGGGAGAGATTTTTGCTAAGGGTTTATGAACACAGGTGTATGATTTTACATAGGATATTGCTGGCCTCTTGCTCACACTTTCATGCGTACAGCGTATAGTGCAGATTGGTCCTATTGGTTGCTAGGACGCCACTAAGTGTCCTTTGTTGTTAGGACACAGGCAGCTTTGGAAGAGCCACCTAGTGCCCTTTGTTGCTAGGAAGCAGGTGACTTCTCAAGGAAGCTGTTGCTAGGACGCAGGTGACTCTTGTACTCCAATAGAATACATTTTGCGCTACATGGTTAACTTCTAACATCGCTCAATAGTAAATAAGTAAGTAATAATATCCTTGATTAACCGCTTCCCGACCGCCTCCTGTAGATATACGTCAACAGAATGGCACGGGCAGGCAAAAGGACGTACCTGTACGTCCCCCTTTAATTTGCCTGCCCGGGGGCGCGCGCGCCCCGCCGCCCCCCCCCCCGCGACCCGGTCGGGAGCTCCGTGACCACGGCCGCGGGACCAGCGGACCCGATCGCCGCTGGTATCCCGCGATCGGGTTACGGAGCGGAAGAACGGGGAGAGGTCTATGTAAACAAACCTCTCCCCGCGCTTCCTACACTGACTGTCAGTGATCGGCGGTTCCCTGTCATCGGGAACGCTGATCAATGACGTCAGACGTACAGCCACGCCCCCCTACAGTAACCACAACACAACACGTCACACTGACTCCTCCCCGCCCCCTTGTGGTTAACCCCCTCACTACAACTGTCATTTACATAGGAATCAGTGCTATTTAAATAGCACTGATTTCTGTATAAATGACAAATGTCCCAAAAATGTGTCAAAAATGTCCGATGTGTCCGCCAAAATGTCGCAGTCACAATAAAAATCGCTGATCGCCGCCATTACTAATAAAAAAAAAAATATTAATAAAAATGCTATAAAACTATCCCCTATTTTGTAAACGCTATAACTTTTGCGCAAACTAATCAATAATCGCTAATTGCGATTTTTTTTACCAAAAATATGTAGAAGAATACGTATCGGCCTAAACTGAGGAAAAAAAATGTTTTTTTTTATATATTTTTTGGGGATATTTATTATAGCAAAAAGTAAAAAATATTGCATTTTTTTCAAAATTGTCGCTCTATTTTTGTTTATAGCGCAAAAAATAAAAACCGCAGGGGCGATCAAATACCACCAAAAGAAAGCTCTATTTGTGGGAAAAAAAGGACACCAATTTTGTTTTGGAGCCACGTCGCATGACCGCGCAATTGTTAGTTAAAGCGACGCAGTGCCGAATTGCAAAAAGGGGCCTGGTCCTTTGGCTGCCAATTGGTCCGGGGCTGAAGTGGTTAATATACTTTTTGATTATATGGTTTTTGATAGCAAGCTGCACTCAAAACTCGGTAAAGACATTTTTACCTATATTTGGTGCAAGAAGCCTTAAAGTGTTACTAAACCCACAACAGTAAGACCCCTTTCACACTGAAGGCGCTTTTCAGGCGTTTTAACGCTAAAAATATCACCTGTAAAGCGCCTGAAAAGTGCCTCTCAAGCCTCCCCAGTGTGAAAGCATAAGTGCTTTCACACTAGGGCGGTGCACTTGCAGGACCGAAAAAAAAGTCCTGCAAGCAGCATCTTTGGGGCGGCGCTCCTAAACCACCCTACCATTGAAATCAATGGGCAGCGCTGCCGAAGCGCCTGCAAAACTTTGTGAACACTTTTAACCCCATCCTAACCCCATCTTTGGGGATAAAAGTGCCAGTAAAGCGCCGCTAAAAAGCGGGGCTTTACCGTTAACGCGGCCCGCGCCCCAGTGTAAAAGTGCTCTTAAATCAGTCTGTATATGCAGTAAAGCATGTTTGTTATACTCACTGTGGAACCTAAGGGGTTAATCCTCTACATTGTGTAAAAAGGCTGTTTGATCCTCCCTTCTTTGATCATCTCCTTCCACAGTCCCCAAACCATCTACTGATAGTACAGAGCCTTGGGGGCAAGCTGTACACACTCAATATATGTGTGTATTTCTAGAGAGGTTTTTTTTCTTCTTGGGAGGGTGCATGTGCTCAGCACAGGGCCAATCAGTGCTGTCCAGACAGAGGCTCAGGGGTTCTGCAGCCTCATAGGACAATTGGGGGAGAATGAAAACTCCTCCTACAAGTTTTAACCAGGCACTGATAGAAGTCACAAGACTGCTATATACTGCTGATGAGAAAAGCTATTTAGCAGTTTATATTTACTAAAACTATTGTATTTCCATGTTCTGTGTACTGTGGGAGACCAGATATAGTGAATTTAGGGTCCTGGGTTTAGTAACACTTTAATGTAATTCTAAAAGGCCTTTTAAATCTATTTAAATATTCCATTACAATAATACTTGGTGATTTTTGCCATGAAGGTCCTTGTTCGGGAAATGTCATACAGCCGTCGCTGGAGTGCACATAAAAAGGAAGTGGCTGCAAATAGGCTGCAAGTGACCAACAGCAACAAAGAATAAAAAAAATGTGAAAACTGTATTTTGTATTACGGTAATTGAAATTGTTTATGGTATACTGTCTTTAGCAATCCAAATCTCATTCAGTTAGGGTCTACATTTACATTAAGCTACTTCATCGATTCATTGATGGGTAAAAAGATAAAAAAGTAAAAAAAAAACGATTTGTATTTCAGGCTATGGACGGAGATGCAGCGCTGGGGTATAACATTGATGCTTTCTTACCTAACGGATTAAGGCCCAAATACTACTTTCCATATGGTGGGGGAATATTCCGTTCACTAACTGTAAGTAATGCTCAGTTCTGTTCTTGTACTGTGTTTTCTGTAATTCAGTTTTTATCGATCCCTTCCTAATCCCAGGACTTTTATTCGATATGTAAACAATACACGGCAGTCTCTGCAGCATCAAAAACATTCCAGCACTTCTAGATGTGTCTCAGCATCCTTCATCCTCTATATATACAAAGGGTCAAATTGCCTAGAAGCCTAAAGAGAAACCATAAGGCTCCGTACACCTAGATGATTTGAATCGCTGCGATTCTGCCTGCAATTTCAGAATCGCGGCAAACCGTGGGACGCGTGTGCGATCCCATTATTTCTTAATGGCACCCCAAACGCGGTGCAATTTTTTTCCACACTTGGTAGGCGACAAAACTCGATATAATCGCGGCAAAAATTACAACGCTAAACGCTCCTGGCTCTGTGTCAGGATTTGGTATGTGAGCTTCTTTTGGAGCGTTTTTGGAGTGGAGGGAGGCCCATTCAAATGAATGGTGCCGCTCTAAAAACGCTCCACAAAAAAAAACTTTAACCGCTTAAGGACCAGCCTTAAGGGGCGAATCGCCGTCATTGTACATCGGCCGCTTTAAGTGGAATAAGAGGCCCGTGAAGCCGGAGCCGATGCACGCCATGTCCACCAGCCACCTGCTCTACAGAGAGATAGAACAGGGATCTGTTAATGTAAACAGACAGATCTCCATTCTCACAGGGGAATGACTTAATTGGTGACTTGGCAGAATCCGCAGGCAGTGTCAACTCACCAAAAAAACGCAGAAATTAAATCAAATGTCATTTTTCCAACAGGTATATATTTTTGGGGTATTACATATATTTGCTCAAAAGCCTCCTAAAGCCCCATACACACGCGCGGATTATCCGAGGACCAGGTCCGTCATACTTTGTCTGATGTTGGTGTTGCATACACACGGTCGGACAAAGTTGTCGGAAAATCCGATCATTCTGAACGTGGTGACGTTTGTTGCCTACGACGGGACTACGTAGAGGCTAGTAGCCAATAGCTTTGGTCTTGTAATGTGATCTGAGCATGCGTAGCACTTTGTCCGGTCGGACAACCGTACACACGATCGGATTTGGTGTGATCGGACCGTGTTGACGGCAAAGTTTTCCAGCAGGAGATAAGACTTTGTCCGTCGGACAAACCGACGAACACTGTCCGATGGTGCATACACACGGTCTGATTTTTCAACAACATTGTCCGATCGGACAGAATCCATGAAAAAGTCCGACCGTGTGTATGGGGCTTAACTCTAAAAACCCTACCCTTTTTTTTTAGCAGGGATAAAACCATAGCTAATAGGAGAACATGGGGTAATTGGGAGTGTCTAACTAGGAAAAACTAAAACAAACCAAGAGGGGGGTACAGTGGAACATACCAAATACAATACAGGAATAAAATAAATAGACTGGGTGAGCTTCGTCCATATGTACAGATCATATATTCCTCAACCAACATTTCTGATTTGCCGTTTCATCAGGATCTGGATGAATGATCAAGTGCATATTTAAAAAATGTATAAATCCAGTTTTCCATGTACTAATAAAAAAACTAATAATATAATTAGAAGAAATGAACTAAAAAGGGAAAGGAAAGTGGCAGCCAATCAAGTTTTTCCAATCTTTTTTTTTTTTTTTTTTTTTTAGGCTTCTTGTATACACGGGACATTTTACAACCTCTCCTGAACGATTTAACTTGACAGATAGTAACCAAGTTTAAAAACTTCTGTTTAGCCGCGTTTACATCCCACATTTGCATTTAGAAGCATTTAAAAAAAAAATTTTATATTTTTATTTTTTCAAATAGTCAAAAATGAAAAACGGTGTAAAAGAACAGCGGCTAAATGCGAGTTACCACGTTTACAAGCTGTTACAGGCATTTGGCGTTCCAAAAAATGCTTCTAAACTCAACTGCCTGGTAACGACTGTAAACGACCCCGTGTACATGATAACTAAGGCTGGGGGAAAAATCTATTTAAATCTTGAATCCAGTTGAGAGGTCAAATCGATTAAAAATTTAAGCAAATAGATTTTTTTTTTTACCAGGACTGGCGCTGACACCCGCAGCTCCTCAGGACTGGCGCGGTGTCAGTGCCGGTCCTGGGAGCTGCAGGCATGAGTTTTTAGGTGAAGCCGCGGCTTCGGCCTAGTTCGTGGCGTCCGGCCTCACGGACTAGGCCGAAGCCGCGGCCTTGCCTAAAAACTCCTACCCGCAGCACCTCAGGCCTGGCGCAGTGTCCATTAACCACTTGTTTACTGGGCACTTAAACCCCCCTCCTTTCCAGACCAATTTTCAGCTTTCAGCGCTGTTGCACTTTGAATGACGATTGCGCGGCCATACAACACTGTACTCAAATTCCATTTTTATAATTTTTCCCCCCAAATAGAGCTTTCTTTTGGTGGTATTTGATCACCTCTGCGATTTTTTTTTTATTTTTTGTTAAAATTTTTTAAAAAGACCGAATTTCAAAAAAAATAAATGTTTTTTTTTTAAATTTTGTTATAAAAATAAAAAAATGGGTAATTTTTGTCCTTCATTGATGTACATTGAGGCGGCAGTGACGGGCACCGATAGGTGGCAGTGATGGGCACTGATGGGTGGCAGTGATGGCACTGTTGGGTTACACTGATAGGCAGCACTTTTAGGTGGCACTGATTGGCAGCACTGGTGGGCATGGACAGGTGGCACTGGTGGGCATGGACAGGTGGCACTTGTGGGCATGGACAGGTGGCACTTGTGGGCATTGCAAGTGGGACCGATGTCCCTTTTAAGATAAGCCGGTGATCGGCTTTTTTTTTTTCTCCTCCGCTGTCAGCTGAGGAGAAAAAAAAAACGATCACAGAGCTTTTGTTTTCATCATGTGATCAGCTGTCATTGGCTGACAGCTGATCACGTGGTAAGGGGCCAGGCCGGGACCCGCCCCTTACTCGGATCGCTGATCACCCAAGTCTCAGTGACTCGGTGATCACAGCGCGCCCGGCGTGCGCCTTACAGGGCACTTGCAGGGACCGTGCACAAGGGAAGGACGTCATATGACACCCTCCCGGGAATTGACATCCGCGCTGAGGCCGTCATTCGGCCATAGCGCGGATGTCTAGTGGTTAAAAAAAAAAAAAAAACTCTATTCGAATCGTGAATCTAGTTTCTTTTTAAAAAATCGCTGATTTTTTTTTTTTGGGAGAAAATCCCCCAACTCTAATGATAACAGGAGAGTTCAGGGGCAGCTGAAAAAAACGTCCAACTGCTCCTAAATGTCCGTTTTACCAGCAGCAGTGTACTGGATGAATGATCAAGTGCATATTTAAAAAAAGTATAAATCAGTTTTCCATGTACCAATAAAAAAAACTAATTATAATATAATTAGAAGAAATTAACTAAAAAGGAGGGCTGTTACTGATTAAAATTTTCGTGTTCGATTAATCGTTACAATCAATCAGAACTTCACCGTCACCAGACTCCTCCCCCATTCCCTTCGTTAGCAGACGGAGGCACTTGGGAAAGGGGGGAGGAGTCCAGAGACGTCGATGTCCGTGGCGTCACTGAATCCCACGACGGAACTCCCTGAAGGCCCGGAAGCCGGCGGAGAGGTGAGTACCCATCAGAAGAATTTTGATCGATCAAAAAATGAATCGATTAATCGAGGAATTAATCTTTAATTTCCACAGCCCTACTAAAAAGGGAAAGGAAAGTGGCAGCCAATCAAGTTCTTCCAATCCTTCCTTTTTTTTTCTTTAAAGTGCAGCTCAAAATTAGACTTATGCCGCGTACACACGTGCGGACTTTTCCCGGCAGACTTAGTGCAGCGGACAATCCGCCGGACTTTCCAGCTGTCTTCGCCGGACTTTCCGAGCGTGTGGACTTGCCCACACACGCCCGGACTTCTCCGGCGGACAACCCGCTGGCCAAAGTCCGCGGGACTTTTGAAAATGAACGGACTTGCCCACACACGGAGCAGTCCGTTCATTTAGAACGTAACTTCAGGTTACGTAGCTAGCGTAGGCAGTAAATGCCGGCGCGCTAGCTCCGTCACCTGGCATGGATTTAAAGGGAATCCCCACGCCGAAAAACGGCGTGGGGGTCCCCCCAAATCCATCTCAGACCCTTATCCGAGCACACAGCCTGGCCGGCCAGGAAAGGGGTGGGGACGAACGCGCGCCCCCCCCCCCCTCCTGAGCCATACCAGGCCGCGTGCCCTCAACATGGGGGGTGCCCTGGGGAAAGGGGGGCCATGTGGCCCCCCCACCCCAAAGCACCTTGTCCCCATGTTGATGAGGACAAGGGCCTCTTCCCGACAACCCTGGCCGTTGGTTGTCGGGGTCTGCGGGCGGGGGCTTATTGGAATCTGGGCGCCCCCTTCAATAAGGGGGCCCCCAGATGCCGACCCCCCACCCTATGTGAATGAGTATGGGGTACGATGTACCCCTACCCATTCACCTAAGGTGTAAAATGTAAAGTAAAAAAACACCCACACTTTTGAAAAAATATTTTATTGCACTGCTCCGGGGGTCTTCTTCCGTCTTGGGGGTCTTCTCGCCGGACTCCTCCGCCAATTTACCGAGCTCTTTTACAGAGCGGAGAAGTCTGGCTACCTTCTTCGTTGTCGCCGCCGTCATCTGGGGGTCTCGATCCGCCTTCGGGGGTCTTCCGGGGGTCTCTTCTGTTCTTGCGGCGGTCGTCGTTTTCCGCACCGCCGGCGCCTTCTTCTTCTTGTTCTTCTTGTTCTTGTTCTTCTTCCGATGTTGACCCGTCGCTGTCTCTGCCCGGAATGCCAGAGCCGCGCTGCGCTGGGACTTATATAGGGACATGGGGACAGGGTCACATGCTCATGTCACATGGTGACCCCGCCCCCTTGCGATGTCACAGTCCCGGAGGATGCTGGGACTGTGACATCGCAAGGGGGCGGGGTCACCATGTGACATGAGCATGTGACCCTGTCCCCATGTCCCTATATAAGTCCCAGCGCAGCGCGGCTCTGGCATTCCGGGCAGAGACAGCGACGGGTCAACATCGGAAGAAGAACAAGAAGAAGAAGGCGCCGGCCGCCGCAAGAACAGAAGAGACCCCCGAAGACCCCCGAAGGCGGATCGAGACCCCCAGACGACGATGGCGGCGACAACGAAGAAGGTAGCCGGACTTCTCCGCTCGGTAAAAGAGCTCGGTAAATGGCGGAGGAGTCCGGCGAGAAGACCCCCAAGACGGAAGAAGACCCCCGGAGCAGTGCAATAAAATATTTTTTCAAAAGTGTGGGTGTTTTTTTTACTTTACATTTTACACCTTAGGTGAATGGGTAGGGGTACATCGTACCCCATACTCATTCACATAGGGTGGGGGGCCGGCATCTGGGGGCCCCCTTATTGAAGGGGGCTCCCAGATTCCGATAAGCCCCCGCCCGCAGACCCCGACAACCAACGGCCAGGGTTGTCGGGAAGAGGCCCTTGTCCTCATCAACATGGGGACAAGGTGCTTTGGGGTGGGGGGGCCGCACGGCCCCCCTTTCCCCAGGGAACCCCCATGTTGAGGGCACGCGGCCTGGTACGGCTCAGGAGGGGGGGGGCGCTCGTTCGTCCCCACCCCTTTCCTGGCCGGCCAGGCTGCGTGCTCGGATAAGGGTCTGAGATGGATCTGGGGGGACCCCCCACGCCGTTTTTCGGCGTGGGGATTCCCTTTAAATCCATGCCAGGTCACATTTACTGCCTACGCTAGCTACGTAACCTGAAGTCACGTGCTAAATGAACGGACTTGCCGATGAGCGGGAAGTCCGTTCATTTTCAAAAGTCCGGCGGACTAGCCTACTAACGGCGGGATTGTCCGCCGGACTGCCAAGTCCAGCGGATAATTTTAAAACCAAACTTAAAACTTTGGTCCGCCGGACTTTGGCGCCAAAAAGTCCGCCAGCGCCCACACACGAGGGGATTGTCCGCTGGACTTGGAGTCCAGAGGATAATCCCGCGGGATTGTCCCTTCGTGTGTACGCGGCATTAGAATTTTCGCTTCCCTGTAGAATATGAGCCCCATTACCTTTTTAAACGTGACTTCTCCATGGTCACAAGTGTGTATTTGTTTTACCTTGAAAGAATAAATGGCTACATCCTTTGTTTTGTTCATCAGTAATTTCCCCGTGCATTGTCTCCAATGGGATTAATAACTTTGGTGTCATTGGTCATGACACCGAAGGATTATTGTTATTAAAGCAGTTCCTTTTAAATAAATAAACAAAACCAGTTTATGGGATTTTCTGTTTTTTCAGGACTTTTTAGGTGGATTTAATTTGGAACAACATCCTGTAAATCGGTGCCAAGTATAACACGCGTGGCGGCTGTTGCTCAGAGATTAAATGTTGTTTCATTAGTGTTGTACATCAATAATGTGCTTGTTCTGTTAATGTTCCATTTTAAGCGTTTTGTGTAAATCATTAAAAAAACAAACCTATTCTGGTAAGCCCCACCAGCTTTTGAAACATGGGTTTATTTAACCTTATTGTGACCAGAGGTCATCAATGCCCAAACCAGATTTAGCAGCATCAGTTAAAGTGGTGTTGCCACCAAAAAAAAAGAAAATTTGCTTAAAAATCATAAAAAAAAAAGAAAAAAAAAATAATTGGGAAAAAAAATGTTTTACTCACCTCTAAATGCCTGTTGCTAGGGGGTCCCTCGTAGTCTGCCACCTTCAGTGCCGGGCACTGACATCACTTCCCCTCGGCGTCGCACAGTCATCTGGGACCTGTTACGTGTCCCAGATGACTGAGCGTCGTATCACGGCGCCGCTCGCGCATGCGCAGTGGGTGCCCCGGCTGTGAAGCCACAGACGGTTGCCCACAGTAAGGATGCCGGCGCCGGGAGCGGGGATTGAGGGGGGGCTTCGTTTCCCCGCATAGCTGGACACTGGGACAGGTAAGTGTCCGATTATTAAAAGTCAGCAGCTGCAGTATTTGTAGCTGCTGACTTTAAAAAAAATTTTTTTAGTGGGTACTCCTCTGTAACTTGATGATAATTTTATGACCAATGCTATTATGGAAATAATTTTTACATTTTTATTAAGGACATATAAAGCTTTTTTTATTCTTTATTTATAGTTTTCTTTATACAGATAGGAATGTGTCAGCAAAGGTCAATGGTATAGACCAGTCTTTCTCAACCAGGGTTCCATGGAACTCTAGGGTTCCTCCAGAGGTTTCTAGGTTTTCCTTCAGAAATTAGCAATTTCTGCTTCTCAGAAAACTTCCCACTGACACCAATGGTCTTTTTAGCTATCTGTAAGAGTAGGTTCTTCCGAATGACCACAAATGTAAAGAGCTTTCTTTCCACTGACCATTATGCCCCATACACACGGTCGGATATTCCGATGGAAAAAGTCAGATCAGATTATTTTGTCGGAAAATCCGATCGTGTGTGGGCTCTAGCAGGCTTTTTCCGTCGGAATTTCCAACGGAAAAAATTTGAGAGCAGGATCTAAAAAAATTTTCGACAACATAATACGGTCAGACTTTTTACGATCGTGTATAGAGAATTCCGACGCACAAAGTGCCACGCATGCTCAGAAGAAATTTGGAGAAGAAAGCTATTGGCTACTGGCCTCTACATAGTGCCATCGTACGTTTTGTACGTCACCTCGTTCGGAACGATCGAATTTTCCGACAACTTTGTCCGACCGTGTGTGTGCAACACAAGTTTCGGACAAAATCCATCTGAAAAAATCAGACGGATTTAGTGGTCGGAATGTCCGACTGTGTGTACAAGGCATGACACTAATGCACTATGAGCTGTAAATATAAGAATTATTAGTAATGGTTCCCTGAGATCCGAAAGTTATTTCAAGGGTTTCTTCCATGTTAAAAAGGTTGAAAAGGGCTGGTATAGACGTAGGACATTCAATAGATAGTCCAACAAACTACACACTATATTACCAAAAGTATGGGTAGCCTTTACACGCACATGAACTTTAATAACATCCCAGTCTTAGTCCGTAGGGTTCAATATTGAGTTGGCCCAACCTTTGCAGCTATAACAGCTTCAACTCTTCTGGGAAGGCTGTCCACAAGGTTTAGGAGTGTGTCTATGGGAATGTTTGACCATTCTTCCAGAAGCGCATTTGCAAGCTGCAAAGGGTGGGCCAACTCAATATTGAACCCTACGGACTAAGACTGGGAAGACATTAAAATTCATGTGCATGTAAAGGTGGCACAGTGGTGTAGTGAATAGCACTTTTGCCTAGCAGTAAAGAGGGTTGCTGGTTCAAATCCCAACCACGACACCACCTGCTTGGAGTTTGCATGTTCTCCCCGTGCCTGTGTGGGTTTCCTCTGGGTACTCCGGTTTCCTCCCACACTCCAAAAACATGCTGATAGGTAAATTGGCCCTAGTAGGTGTATGTATGAATGTCAGTTAGGGACCTTAGAATGTAGGATCCTTGAGGGTAGGGACTGTTGTGAATGTACAATGTATATTTAAAGTGCTGCGTAAATTGACGGTGCTGTATAAGTACCTGAAATAAATAAAATAATATAACTAAAGGCAGGCTTCCCAATACTTTTGGTAATATAGTGTATATCACAGGACATGCAAACATCTTAATAATGATGTTTCAACTATCTGGAATGGTACATATTTTTAAAGGAAGGACCGTGCATCCCACCTGAAGTTTTCATTAACCACATTACAGAACACAAAAGTAGCCCAGAGTAGGGGGCCGCCAAATAAAAAAAAAAAGTAATAAGAAAAAGAAAAGGCAGGAAAGAAGAAAAGGGTAGATGAAAAAAAGGGGGTGGGGAGGAGTGGATGGTTAACAGACTCACTCCTCCACTGTCATGACTGAGCCATATTCCCATGAACAAGTGAAAAAGAACCATATACAGTTTTTATATCAAAACCTGCTTAATTATTTACTTTGCTTTTGTTTTTTGTTTTTTTATTTTAATACAGGTTGACAAATGAACAAAATTGTTACGAAAAAGTTTACATTTTATTATTATATACAGTGCCTTGCAAAAGTATTCTTCGTGTTTTGTTGCCTCACAACCTCAAATTAACATGGATTGAGTATTTTCATCATTTAAATTTATAGAACATGCCCACAACTTTGAAGATGTTTTGATTTGATTTTATTGTGAAGCAAACCACAAATAGGACAAAACAGAAAAAGTCAATGTGCATAACTATTCACCCCCCCCCCCCCCAAAGTCAATACTTTGTAGAGCCACCTTTTGTGGCTATCACAGCTCCAAGTTGCTTTGGATAAGCCTCTATGACCTTGCCACATCTTACCACTGGGATTTTTGCCCATTCCTCCTTGCAAAACTGCTCCAGCTCCTTCAAGTTGGATGGTTTGCGCTTGTGAACAGCAATCTTTGAATCTGACCACAGATTTTCTATTGGATTGAGGTCTGGGCTTTAACTACCCTCCCCTAAACCCTCCCAACTCTCCCCTAAAGCACTCAAGTGTTGCTTCAGCAGTGTGTTTGGGGTCATTGTCCTGCTGGAGGGTGAACCTCCGTCCTAGCCTCAAATCACACAGAGTGGTACAGGTTTTGCTCAAGAATATCCCTGTATTTAGCACCATCCATCTTTCCGTCAACTCTGACCAGTTTCCCAGTCCTGACTGCTGAAAAACATGGTGTTCTTTGGGTAATGTGATGTGTTGGGTTTGCGCCAGACATAGCGTTTTCTTTGATGGCCAAAAAGTTACATTTTATTCTCATCAGACCAGAGCACTTTCCTCCATACATTTTGGGAATCTCCCACATGCCTTTTCGCAAACTCAAAACATGCCATTTTGTTTTTTGCTGAAAGTAATGGCTTTCTTCTGGCCACTCTGCCTTAAAGCCCAACTCTATGGAGCGTACTTCTTATTGTCGTCCTATGTACAGATACTCCAGTCTCTGCTGTGGAACTCTGCAGCTCCTCTAGGGTTACCTTAGGCCTCTCTGATTAATGCCCTCCTTACCCGGTCCATGAGTTTTGTTGTGCAACCGTCTCTTGGCAGGTTTGCTGTTGTGCCATGTTCTTTCCATTTGGTTATGATTTGATGGTTCTCCTAGGGATCATCAAAGATTTGGATATTTTTTTTATAGCCTAACCCTGAGTTATACTTCTCAAATACATTGTCCCTTACTTGCTTGGAGAGTTCCTTGGTCTTCATGGCAGTGTTTGGTTAGTGGCGCCTCTTGCTTAGGTGTTGCAGCCTCTGGGGCCTTTCGAAAAGGTGTGTGTATATGTACTGACAGATCATGTGACACTTAGATTGCACACAGGTGGACATCATTTCACTAATTATGTGACTTCTGAAGGTAGTTGGTTGCACCAGAGCTTTTTATGGGCTTCATAACAAAGTGGGAGAATATATACGCACATGCCAATTATCATTTTTATATTTCTGAAAAATTGTTTTATGTATATATTTTTCTAATTTTACTTAACCAACTTACACTATTGTGTTCTGATCCATCACATATAATTCAGATAAAAAAAAAAAAAAGGCTGTAATGTAACAAAATAGGTAAAAAGCCAATGGGGGGTGAATAATTTTGCAAGGCACTGTATAGTTTATTTAATATTGTAATTGTATTGGATGATTACTGTATGAAACAGATACGTAAACAGATATACACTGCCATCTTCAGGCTGGCCTGCACAGTGCAAGCAACAGCTTGCATGTGATCACTATGTTAAAGCTGTCATAGTGATCACATTATTGTGAAATATGCTGATTGTTGGTAGAGACTGGATCTGGCAGACAAAATTGACTGCTAGCAATGGCGTGCTAGCTGTCAAATGTGGACCATATATTACTATTCCCATAACATTGGGCATTGTGCTGTGGAACGTTGATCTAAAAACTGCAGTCAGAAAGCACTAAAAGTAAATGAAACATGTACTTAGAAAAATACCTGAGCTGTCATCTCAGACCTCCATTTGAAATGCTAGTTGCCTGGCTGTCTGGGGCTTCAGTACTTTTTTAGTCGCTCATTTGATAAGTAATGTGAGAGTGAAGCCAGAACTTCTGATCTGCATACTTGTTGTGGGTCAAGTACTGAAGCCACTATATCAGCCTGACAAGGGGATAGTACTTACCAAGAGTTAGTATTTTCCGAAGAAGATGGTTTAGTTGTGGCACCGTAGTGTATGCTAATTCTAATAACATGTGCTTTATTTCCACCCCCCAGGCATTAGGATGGGCTCACTGATGGCTGCATGAATTGGACCCTGTTCTGCGATGGAAAGGTGGCCAGTTCTGGCCTGGTTCCTGTTATTTACCCACATAGCTGATTGGCTAAGTACAGTTCAATCCCGAGAGTTCACAGTGCAGGATATTATCTATCTCTACCCATCAAGTAAGACATTAAATTATTATCAAGAGCACTGCTAGTCTTGGAGAGGAAGACACTTTGTAAAAGCTTTTATTTTTTTATTATGAAGGTTTTAGGATATTTTGAATGGCACATTCATTTTTGGCAAAGTGTAATATGACAATTAGAGATGTGCACAATGTTTTATTAAGTTAATGATTCTGTTTCTTCATATTCGTTATGTTAGAATGATTCTTTTTCGGAATTAGTTTCATATATTCGGATTCGTTTCTTATATTCGGATTCGTTTCATATATTCGTTGTTCTGAATCTATTTGTATTTCGAAAGACTGGCTATATTTATTTTAACGTGTTAATTTGTTATTTTGGGAGATTACTTAAGCACTCGTTTTGGTTGGATGGAGGTGGAGCCAGGAGAATCTCGGAATATAACATAACATAATGGAACTAAATCAATTTCGGATTCAATTATGTTGCCAAGCAGAGATTCTGATGGCTCCACCTCCATCCAACCCAAACACAATAAAGCGGAGTTCCACCCAAAAGTGGAACTTCCCACTTATTTGCTTCCTCCTTCTATCTCTGGTCCCACATTTGGCACCTTTTCAAAGGGGAGGGGGGAAATGGGGACCTGTTTTTGACAGGTCTCTGTCCCCACTTCCGGGAGATGACACTGCGGCGGAAGTCTCTTCCAAAGTTAGCCCCCCCTCCTCCTTCCTCCACCGCTAGGCCAATTAGAAAGCACAGTTCACTTTGCGAATGCGCAGTAGAGAACCGGCCGTGAAGCAAAGAGGCTTCATGGCCAGTTTCCCTTAGTGGAGATGGAGATGGTGGCAACAGCACCAGACAGCCAATCTGAAGACAGCACTTTACATATATATATATATATATATATATATATATATATATATATATATATGAGCTTATCCAAAGACATGTTGGTAGGTTAATTGGATCCTGTCTAAATTGGCCCTAGTATGTATGAACGTGAGTTAGGGACCTTAGATTGTAAGCTCCTTGAGGGTAGAGACTGATGTAAATGTATAACATATATGTAAAGCACTGCGTAAATTGACGGTGCTATATAAATACCTAAAATAATAATAATAAAATAAATAATATAGTAAAAGTCAGCAGCTACAGTATTTGTAGCTGCTGACTTTAAATTTTTTTCCCCCGGGCTGGAACATCTCTTTAAGTAGGAATCATCATCTTATTTCACTTTTACACCTTACTGTATTTATTGCGATATGTTTCCAATTGATACGTAGGGCATTTTTTAAAATAAAATGATAAAAAATGTTAATGCAACATAAAAACTAAATGAATCCAAATCACTTTGTATCATTCAATATGTAACATGTTTTGGATCTGAATGAAACAAATTAATTTGTTATTTCGGTATCATTTATTTCAAATTCATTGGAATTCGTTACTATTGTGATATCTCCAAATCGTGAAAATTGTGTCAGAATTTCTTTATGTAAAGAAATTAATCACACATGTCTAATGACTATTGGAAGCATCAGTCATCAAATATATCTGTATCTTTTATAGAGTGTTTTTGTGTTGCTTTCCATCAAGTTCCCTGACAGATAAATGCAAGCGTTCACGTTCGTGATTGATTTGCACACGTTTCCACATGTCACGCATAGGGCAGTTCATTCACTTCAGTGGGCTGCCCTATGCATGTCTTTCGCCCAAAAAGAAGCTCCTGCTTTTTTTTTTTGTGCGCCGAGCTTAGTGCGATGTTTAAACGCAAGTTTTGCAACGCGATTCTGACATACAACAATCGCAGCAGAATCGCACTGCTTTTATGGTGCCATGAAGAAAAATGGCACCCAAATGCACATCACATGTTTGGGGTCACTATTCCTCTCGCTGATACCAAAGATGGGACACAATTCCTCCACTGACACCAATGATGGGGCATTATTCCTTCCAATAACACAAATCATGGGGCATTCTTTACTACCATTGATGCCAGAACTACCATTTTCTACAACAGTCCGGCCCCCTCAAAGTCTGAAGGACAGTAAACAGGCCCTTTGTTCAAAAAGTTGGGAGACCCGCAATGCGCATGTGTTGCAACGCAAAATGGCCCACACTTGTTGCATTGGAAATGCCACAAATTCGTGTGTTGGATTACAGATTTTGTAGAACATCAGATTTATAAAAAAAAAAATCATTTTTGGTGTGTTGGAAGCCTATTGATTTTAGATGGTTGCCCTAACGCGCTT
The DNA here is from genome assembly GCA_028564925.1 of Lithobates sylvaticus. Classification (NCBI taxonomy): domain Eukaryota; kingdom Metazoa; phylum Chordata; class Amphibia; order Anura; family Ranidae; genus Lithobates; species Lithobates sylvaticus. The sequence goes on from CM053031.1 coordinate 44,164,802, forward strand.
GTGTTAACGTATTGCAAGAATATAAATGTCTTTTATAAGTAGACCTGAAGCCCGTTCGGTAGACTCCCCTATTCTGATTCATTTGGCAACCATTGACTTTGGAATAGAAAGTGATGGTAAATCCTAAATGTAACAGTTGGCTCAATAACAGACTCTTGAGCCAGCCATAGACCGATCGAAATTTGTCTGGAGCAGTAGGAGCCAGACAAATGTGATCCACATATGGCCAGGCTGGTTGTACTGAAGTCGATCCATTGAGTGACTTCAGCTCAACCAGCCTGTTGGATTTTTCTTAATGTGATCACTGCCAGTGACTATAGCCACAAGCAGTGATCATTGTATTCTGACGGCAAGTAAACCTCCCCCTGTCCTAATTCAATAGCTCCGTGGGAGGGATTCCCCCATGAACACTGACTGTGTTGATGTGGGAATCAAGCAATTCTATTTCCTTCAACCCGTAGAAAGAGGAAAGAAAATTGGTTAATGTGTGGCCTACCTTGTTGAGGGGATTTTCCTCCACTATGGAGAAATTTCCTTTCACTTCCTGTTGTGTCTCTGGGACAGGTTGTAGAGGGAATTCTCCCCAATGGGACACAGGCAGCAATGAAAACCAAACAGGCGTTTTCATCTTTCATTGCTCTATCCAAAAGAAGAAAAAAGTTTTCAAACTTTCTCTTATTTTAACAGCATATTTAGTTTTGCATAGAGGCAATCATTTTTGAGATTTTCGAATAAAGTCATTTTTTTGGCATTTTTGTCTGTGTGCAATAAGAAAAAAAAAAAACTCACTCTATGACGCATCCGGGTTTTCTAACTGTTGTGTTTGTTTTTGTAGCAACGCCGTACCCCGGGGGATTTAAATGCTTCACCTGCGAAAAGGCAAAAGACAATTATGAGTGCAATCGCTGGGCCCCAGATGTCTACTGCCCAAGAGGTAAGTGCTCTCATGCATGAAATCCTCTTCTCTAATCCTTTAATGACTGACACACAATGAATATTTTTGCCCTAGTGATAAAAGCCCATTTGTTACACCCGTGAAGTGGAGGACTTTAGGAACACTGACTGTTTGTAACTTTGAATTTGTCACGCCCAGCCCCTCCGCCCCTGACTTTAGAAAATTAAAGCTAACCTTTTCCCAACTTATTATTGAGTAGACTTGTCATGGTAGGCGGACAGCTCGGTCACTGTGATGACTACAGAAGTCTGAGAGCATGCTGGGAGTTTCTGCAATGTGAACACAGCATTTGTAATGGCACCTCCTTCTACTATAGCATTGCATACTACACCCTCTTTAACTTGGAGGGAACTTATTCCATCATGTCTTATCCATTATTAAATACCCAAGAAAAAAACAGATCCAGTAAAATTATAATTATTTTAGGAGTCTAAATTATTTATCATTTTATATACCATATATGTAACGCACTGCCCCTTTAATTGCTAAAAAAATATATTTAATATCACCTATCTATCAATCACATGATGTGACATTTCTATTATAATTTTTTAAAGGTGAAATCTAGGCAGATATAAAAGACACAAAGTAATGCAGCTTTGTATTCATTAATAGATTACTTTGAATGCAGGCAATGTAAGTAGTTGAATATGGCTTGGTATAAGCCTTTGTTCACTGTGCAGCTGAGCACAAACTGGGAGAGGGATAAGCAGCACTAGGAGCCAATCATTTGTGCTGTGGTGCAAGGAGCATGCTGATAGGAGGAGAGAGAGGAGTGACAATGAAATGGGTTTATTCATTCTGCGCCTTCTCCTTTCACTCAGCAGTCTATTTTTACTGCCCCCAAACTGCAAGGTCTCAAGGACTTTTTGAATTGTTGTTTTTTTTTTTTTTTTTACTGGAAGGCTGGCTGTTGATGAGTAGGCATTTAGGGAGTTACTGGGAGATTGGCTATTGATGAGTAGACATTTAGGGAGTTACTGGAAGGTTGGCTGTTGATTAGTAGGTAGTTACTGGAAGGTTGGCTGTTGATGAGTAGGCATTTAGGGAGTTACTGGAAGGTTGGTTGTTGATGAGTAAGCATTTAGGCAGTTACTGGAAGGTTGGTTGTTGATGAGTGGGCATTTAGGGAGTTACTGGAAGGTTGGTTGTTGATGAGTAGGCATTTAGGGAGTTACTGGAAGGTTGATTGTTGATGAGTAGGCATTTAGGGAGTTACTGGAAGGTTGGTTGTTGATGAGTAGGCATTTAGGGAGTTACTGGAAGGTTGGCTGTTGATAAGTAGGCATTAAGGGAGTTACTGGAAGGTTGGTTGTTGATGAGTAGGCATTTAGAGAGTTACTGGAAGGTTGGTTGTCGATGAGTAGGCATTTAGGGAGTTACTGGAAGGTTGGCTGTTGATAAGTAGGCATTAAGGGAGTTACTGGAAGGTTGGTTGTTGATGAGTAGGCATTTAGGGAGTTACTGGAAGGTTGATTGTTGATGAGTAGGCATTTAGGGAGTTACTGGAAGGTTGGTTGTTGATAAGTAGGCATTTAGGGAGTTACTGGAAGGTTGGTTGTTGATGAGTAGGCATTTAGAGAGTTACTGGAAGGTTGGTTGTTGATGAGTAGGCATTTAGAGAGTTACTGGAAGGTTGGCTGTTGATAAGTAGGCATTAAGGGAGTTACTGGAAGGTTGGTTGTTGATGAGTAGGCATTTAGGGAGTTACTGGAAGGTTGATTGTTGATGAGTAGGCATTTAGGGAGTTACTGGAAGGTTGGTTGTTGAGTAGGCATTTAGGGAGTTACTGGAAGGTTGGTTGTTGAGTAGGCATTTAGAGAGTTACTGGAAGGTTGGTTGTTGATGAGTAGGCATTTAGAGAGTTACTGGAAGGTTGGTTGTCGATGAGTAGGCATTAAGGGAGTTACTGGAAGGTTGGTTGTTGATGAGTAGGCATTAAGGGGGTTACTGGAAGGTTGGTTGTTGATGAGTAGGTAGTTACTGGAAGGTTGATTGTTGATGAGTAGGCATTTAGGGGGTTACTGGAAGGTTGGTTGTTGATGAGTAGGCATTTAGAGGGTTACTGGAAGGTTGGTTGTTGAGTAAGCATTTAGGGAGTTACTGGAAGGTTGGTTGTTGATGAGTGGACATTTAAGGAGTTGACAAGGTAGCCAAAATTGTAGTCATGCTTGTGGTAGGAGTGAGATAAGGGGTAAATCCTTAGGAGGGTTTACAGGAGACAGAGCGGTCAGGATTTGTGTCATTAATGTGGTGATGATCACTGTTAGGAAGGAGGCACATACTTTGATCAGCCATAACTTTATGACCATTGCCCAGTAAAGTGATTATCTCATTGCAATGGCATCTGAAAGTGGGTGGGGATATATTAAGCAGCAAGTAAACATGTTGTCCCTGAAGTTGATGTGCTGAAAGCAGAAAAAAATGTGTGTCACAGTTAGTTGTGTATGGGGCTGCATAGCCGCAGACCGGTCAGGGTACTCATGCTGACTTGTGTCCACAGCCAAAAGCACCTACAATGGGCACATGAGCATCAGAACTGGACCACTGAGCAATGGAAGAAGGTGGCCTGGTCTGAAGAATCACATTTTCTTTTACATCATGTGGATAGCCGGGTGCAAGTGTGTCACTTACCTGGGGAAGGGAGGGCACCAGGATGCAGTATGGGAAGAAGGCAAGCCAGTGTAGGCAGTGTGATGCTTTGGGCAATGTTCTGCTGGAAAGCCTTGGGTCCTGCCATTCATGTGAATGTTACTTGACACGTACCACCTACCTAAACATTGTTGGTGATCAAGTACACCCCATTCATGGAAACAGTATTCCCTGATGACAGTGGCCTCTTTTATCAGGATAATGCACCCTGCCACACTGCAAAAATGGTTCAAGAATAGTTTGAGAAACACAACAAGTGTGAGGTGTTGACTTGGCCACCAAAATTCTCCAGATCTCAATATAATCGAACATCCGTGCCATATGCTGGAAAAACAAGTCTAATCCATGGAGGCCCCACCTCCCAACTTTCAGGACTTTAAGAATCTGCTACTGACGGCTTGGTGCCAGATACCATAGTACACCTTCAGATGTCCAGTGGAGTCCATGCTGAGACGGGTCATGGCTGTTTTGGTGGCAAAAAGGGGGCCTACTCAATATTAGATATGTGGTCATAAAGATATGTTTGATCATGTAGTCTACAGCTTTGTAGGATCTGAAAGATGTTCTTATGTAACTTAGGCTGCCAAGCACATCAAGGATGAGCGATCACAAGAGAGCAAGCCCATTATTTTACCTTTTTGTCAGGTAAACAGATCCTGTGTATGTCCTTCCACCGTGTGTTGAATATGTTTGGCTGGAGTTGCCCTTTAATTAAAGCCAGTTCACTCCAGTGACTGCACAGGAGACAAAACTGTCTGCAGATCTGTACTAGTGATAGAAGATGTGAAGGAGGTTGGCAGAATCTAATCAGCCATTAATCTGCGCAACATAATATTCTAATATCCACTTAGCGTCTCCGATCAGATAAAACCTGATTCCATTACTCGAGATTTTCTCCAGGGGCCCAGCAGATGAACTTTAATAGGGCCAGATACTGTTTTACAGTATCAGTTCCCTAAATATCCTCTGTTTACACATTTCCATCCCACGCTAGTCCGATCGTTTGAGTAGCACACAGACGTCGTCTACATGATTTTATTTGTCATGGAAAGAAAGTATAAAAAAAAATCAATATTAGTTAACACAGAAATCCATATAGGATTCTTGCCTTTTGCTTATGTATGTCCAAGTCTTCTAAAGGGTCATTGCAAATATTTCATTATTGATAGACGCTGGGGAATTAAAGGAGTTGTAAACCCTCAAGGTTTTTCACCTTAATGCATTCTATGCATTAAGGTGAAAAAATTTCTGTAGTGCAGTAGCCCCCCAGAGCCCCCCTTTTACTTACCTGAACCCGATCTTTCCAGCGACGCGATTGAGCCCAGCAGCTCCAGCCGATGTCTCGGGTCCTCATTGGATAGATTGATAGCAGCAGCAGCAGCCATTGGCTCCCGTTGCTGTCCAACAAATCCAGTGACATGGGGGGTGGGGGCGAGTCCTGCTGTCTGTGTTAAAGTGGTTGTAAACCCTTACAGACCACTTTTACCTACAGGTTAACCTAGATTAAAGAGGAAGTAAACCCTCAGAGACAACTTTATCTCTTCTTATAGAAGATAACACAGGCAGCTGATTGCTGCCTGTGAAACTGCACTTACTTGCTTAGTTTCCAAGATATGCCTGTTTTCATTAGGTATGACGTCATGCGCGCTTGCGCAGTCTGTAGTTTATAGATCGGCATATGTCAATGCCGTTTTTCAATGTCCGGGTATTATGCCTCCTGAACTGCGAGACATTCTCCTCTGAGCGGCATAGAGGAGAAGTCTCGCGATGTAAAACTCATTCCCCTCTTCCTGACACTCCCCCTTGTGACTGAACAAGACGTCACACAGGGGAGTGAATTGAAGGAGAGAGAGAGAGAGACATGGCGGTACGGCGCATTCGCGAGATTTCGTCAGGGCCACGCAGTAAGGGCGGAAATGACGTCCGCATCTCTGCCTGGAATCCTTACTAAAAATGGAGCAGCCTAGAACAAGAGGAAAACGGAATATACAACAAAAAAAAAAGGTACTTAGAGCGCTCATTTTTCGCTTTAGAACAGCTAGCATGATTGGGTATGTTGCAACACATGCAATTATTGAAAAAATAGAATTTTTTTGGGGGGGTTTACTTCCTCTTTAAGGCTTACCTTTAGGTCCATAAAATATCTCCTAAACCTACACGGTTTAGGAGATATTTGTAAAAGACAGGCACCGATGTCTACGGCGCATGCGCCGTAGACAGCGGCGCGCAGGCGCACTGAGCATGCCGTTGCTAACGGCGATCATGCCGTTAGTGGCGGCTCCCGCGCATCGCCGGAGTCGCGATACCCGGAAGGAAGATGGACGCTTCGTGAAAGAGGGGACAGCGGTGACATCGCTGGCTCCTGTGTCAGGTAAGTGACACATAATGGGCTACTATGCGATGCATAGTAGCCCATTATGCTTTACCTTTGCAGGGAAACAAAGAGGAAGTAAAACCCATCAAGGTTTAATTCCTCTTTAATGGACGCAGCAGGACTCAGGAGCGCGCCCGCAACGGGTGCCCCCATGGAAAGCTGCTCTCCGTGGGGGCATTAAATGCGGGGAGGAGCCAGAAGAGCAGGATCGGAGACACTCTGTGCAAAACCCTTGCACAGAGGAGGTAAGTATAATATGTTTGTTATTTAAAAAAAAAAAAAAAAAAAAAAAACCTTTACAACCCCTTTAAATCATATTATAGTAATATAAAAATGAACAACTGCGCTGCAAACAATTGTGCACTGGTGACACAAATAATATAAACCAACATACATTAAAGTTGACACAGTAATTTTACACCTCCTTATATCTTAATAGTATCAAGTTCAATAAAGTCCGTGATAACATGAAACAATCGTGTAAAACCAAAAATAGAAAAAACAATCAATAGTGACCGACTGTCCTTATAGAGATCAATGTGATTTGTGGAAGACACAATAAACATATGAAAAGTTCCAGAAGCTCCACAGTGCTCTCATTCAATAATCAGCAGCTCAAAGGGTGATCCAGATGGAAACAAGAAAACACCTCCACCGTCCAGTCAAACTGACCCTTACCGGATTGTGCGACCCCCTGTCACAGAGGTCACACTAGCTTGTGGCTTTAATCCCGGCCAGGGAGATCCAGAGACTTTACCAGGTTGCTCAGACTGGATGGTGTGAGCTCAGAAATGGTCGTTACCTCACCCGTTGTAGCTCCGTCTTGGGGATCACGTGGAAAATAACCAGTTTCACTCAGCCGATCCGGCTATACCATACGAGTGTTGATCCAGGTCACGTCCTTCAACTAAGTCTCCAGTTCCTTAAATATCCCATGGACTGCAGAGGTAAAATCTGTTCTTGAGTCAGCATGTCAATATGAGGAAAGGAGTGCTGAAAACTGGAATCTGTTTATCACGTGATTAGACACAGCTGATCACGTGGTAAAGAGCCGCTGATTGGCTCTTTTTCTCAATTCGTGATAAGCAGCGTCCGGAGGTCACTATGATCACAGAGTGTGCTGCACGCCCCCATTAGTGGGCGCAATCATATGATGGCGTCCCAGAACAAGACGACTGCGCTGTAGCCGTCATTCGACTGTAGAGCGGTCGGCAATTGGTTAAAAATTGTATTTCCTGAAGAGATAAAACTATAATTCTACCACTTTACAAAACTCTGGTCTTCAGTATGTCGTCCAGTTCTGGTCACCAGTCCTTAGGAAGGATGTGCTGGAACTGGAGTGAGAAGGGGAACAAAGCTTATAAGTGGGCTGGAGGACCTCCCTTATAAAGGAGCAACTACAGACATGAAACGTATTCTCCCCAGAGAAGAGGCACTTAAGAGGGGATATGATTGCTATATACAAACCTTTAAATGGTGACTGTAGCATTCAGAGGAAACTATTTAACCTAAGGTCTGTAAAGAAGACATGTGGCGACACAATGAAGTTGGACAAGAAGTGGTTCAGTGTTAACCTGCATAATGGGTTCTTTACTGTTGAAGCAGTACGGATGTGGAACTCCCTTCCACAGTTGGTGGTGTCCGCGGGCAGTGTAGATAAAATAAAATAAAAATGTGTTTCTTATGCCGCGAACACACGGTCGGACTTCACAATGGGATAACCTCCATTGGCATTTCCGACAGAAAAATTTAGAACAAGTTCTCTATCTAAGTCTGTCGGAAATTCTGACAGAAAAAGTCCGATGGGGCATACACACATTCGGAATATCTGACCAAAAGCTCCCATCGGACTTTTTCTGTCGGAAAGTCCAACCGTGTGTACGTGGCATCAATGAACTCAGTCTACAGGGATATGGAAAATAGAGATAAACACTCAAGTTGGACTGGATAGACTGGTGTCTTTGTTCAACCTTACCAATCATGTAACTATGGTATGGTTGTTGAATGTTGCTTCTGGAGGAGATCAATGTGACACTGTATTGTAGGAGTCTTTGCTTGCACATGTTTACAGCTATGTGATAGATAAGAGGATATATGTTTAAAGGCTCAGGCAGATTTTACTAATAGCTGAGTAATATTTCTCTCCATTCCTTGCGGGGTAGTGAACTTCCACGGCCTAATATCCAACTTTCACTGTAAATCTTCTATAAGTGATGTTGGGAAAGTACATGGAGCGTAAACTATGCCTCCTGTCAGAGCGTAGGAAAAAAATAGCTTTTTGTTTGGGTTTAGTCTGCTTTATGCTAAGACTAAAATATGGCCTGCAGGTAATAATGGGGATTTAAATAGTTCTGCGTTGTTCCAATCCCCAATGATCTTATCACAACTTTGGTGATTTACACTCTTCTCTGGTAGGCAGGAATCCTCTAACCCGACCTTCGCTTAATGAACTTGTCAACAATGATGGGACAATAATTCATATCGGCTGCTGCCTTCTCCTCCCTAATTGGGAGAGATTTAGGTAAACTGCTCTGTTTGTCTTCAGCTTAAAACTTCATTTTTGTGATTGATGTATAGAATTTGCTACGCAAGGCGGTTTGTAAATTAAAGTAGAGAGATGGATTAGAACACCTGTCAGGTCTTTGGAAATGGAAGCTCCATGTCACTCATAAGAGGTCCAGATATGACTTTTTTTTACAATAAAAGTCAAGGAGAACAATCCAAAGAGGAGCCAATGCATTTCGGGGTCCAAAAACACCCCCTAAATGTAAACCGACTAGAATTGAACTGAACCTTTAATGGTATTTCTTCCATATGGTCTTGGCAGCATCTGGTTTGGCAGCAATCAAGGTTTTTTGTTTTGCCGTTTGTGCCCTGGTTAGGAGGATTCACCCTCTACGAAAGTGAAAGAAAATCCCAAATTTTGACTTGTCACCAGAACAGGAATAGAAGAGAAATCTTCCTCTAGTTCCTTTAACAGAAGCCAATGCAAGTCGTGCCAAAGTTGCACCAAAAGTAGTGCAGGTGTCACATCACATTCGGCTACCCATCACATTTTGCTACCCGCTGGAGTGTGCATGCGCGACACCATATGCGTTCCAACACTGTTGTAAGACACCACTTTGCCACAGGGCCCCTCGCGGTCTCTCTTCACTCGCCACGATTCGGGCACGGCCTCGCTTTGCTCGCCACGCTTCGGGCACGGCCTTGCTTCGCTCTGCATAATTATAATCTAACTCTATGTCCACTAGGATGGTGGGGCTTGAACCTGGACTCAGGGGTTGTGACCACAAAATTCTGCGCAAGCGCAGATCGCCGCAGTGTTGGAGCGAATATGGCATGCGCAGTCCAGCGGGTAGCCAAATGTGATGGGTCGCCATATGTGTCGAAACACAGGAACCTTTTTCTGAGTCTGAGTCGCTCCTATTAGAATGGTTCCATTGCACTTAATGGGGTGTGACTTGTCATGCGACTTATACTCTCAAAGTCGGAGCACATGGAGCACTAGTGTGAACCGGGCCTTCTGGTGACAATAAGACCCCTTTCACACTGAGGCAGTTTTCAGGCGTTTTAGTGCTAGAAATAGCACCTGTAAAGTGCCTGAAAACTGCCTCCCATTCATTGCAATGGGTGCTTTTACACCTGGGCGGTGCGCTTGTGAGACGTTACAAAAAGGTCCTGCAAGCAGCATCTTTGTGGCAGTTTGGGAGTGCTGTATACAGCGCTCCCAAAATGCCCCTACCCATTACAATAAATGGGCAGCGCTTCCAAAGCGACTGAAAAGCGATTCTGAAGCTCCGCAACACGGAAGTTTTTAACCCCTTCTTTTGGCGCCCCGCTAACGGACAAAAAGCAGCGCAAAAGTGCCATTTAAACAGCAGTAAAGCGCCTCTAAAACGAGCAGCACTTTAACGCTAACAGCTGGCGCCTTCAATGTGAAAGCAGCCCAAGAGTTTTATTATTTATTTGTTACCGGTACTTGTATAATGCCGTTAATTTACTCGGCGCTTTACATATATATTGTACATTCACATTAGTTCCTGCCCTCAAGGAGCTTACAATCTAAGATTCCCTCACTTAAATAAACCACTATTGATGTTAACATACTACACCATGAGGCCCCCCCCCCACAGGTGTACTCAAAAATAGAAAAAAAAAGTTTGGGCTTCAGTTCTGCTTTAAAGTTTAAGTTCACCTGTTTGTAAAAAAAATGAAAAAGTAAACTAATACCCCTACAAAATTCCCAGAACACCCCCCCCCCCCCTCCCAGTTGACATCCCCCCTCCCAGTTGACATCCCCTATTCTTTCTGCATTTTATCGACTTCCAGGATGAATCAGAGTGATTCTGATTGATCAGCACCGGCAAAGAGCATCACTTTTATCTGTCCCGAGAAGCCCTGCAGAATGAAGCCGAGAAGAGTAGGGGTTTCTAATCCCCGGACACCACATCACCCATGGAGGTAAGTACTGTGGGGACCAGGGAGATATTACCCCCAGTGTGCGCTGCATTAGATTAGTTGTATTCTTTGTGTAAGCGCGAGATTATCCACCTTACTCACTTACTTGTTTAGTTCAATATTATTCCTCATCAACCATAAAGGTTATAAGTCAATTTTGCATGAACCAAATGCCTTTCCACTTTTAATGCCTTTTACAAACCCAAGTATTACATAAGATGTTGGATTTTCCATTGCTTTCTGTCTGAGTGAAAACGTTAAGAATAAAGGGGTAAATCTTCCCAGCGGGGACACTGACAGCAATAAAATCCTACGGGGATACTTGGATACAATCTTAGGTCATGGCAAAAAAAAAAATACATTCCTATTCGAAAGTACAAAAATCTTTATTTGAAGAGCTATTATTGTAGACAGAAGACCAACTCAATATAAAAACGATTAAAGTGGTTATGAAATCTAATAATTTTTACCTTAATCCATTTTTTGCATTAAAGTGGTGTTTCCACCAAAAAAAAAAAATTGCAAAAAAATCAAAAAAAATATAAAAAAAAATTATTGGAAAGAAAAAAAAAAATTTACTCACCTCCTAAATGCCTGTTGCTAGGGGGTCCCTCGTAGTCTGCCTCCTTCAGTGCCGGGCACTGACATCACTTCCCTTTGGCGCCGCACAGTCATCTGGGACCTGTCACGTGTCCCTGATGACTGCGCGGCATATCACGGCGTGCAGCGCCACTCGTGCATGCGCAGTGGGTGCCCCGGCTGTAAAACTACAGCCGGGTGCCCACAGTAAGAATGCAGGCGCCGCAAACGGAGTGGGGAACAAGGGGGGGCTTCGTTACCCCGCATCGTTGGACCCTGGGACAGGTAAGTGTCCGATTATTAAAAGTCAGCAGCTGCAGTATTTGTAGCTGCTGACTTTTACATTTTTTTTTTTAGGGGGCACCCCACTTTAAGGTAAAAAATGTGACACTACCTGTTCCTTTCCCCCTCCCTAAATACTTACCTGAGCCCTCATTTGATCCAGGGTTGTGCATGTCTGCAGTTGCGCTGGTCTCTGTTTCCTCTTCCCACGGGACAGATTTAGAGCTGCGGGAGCCATTGGCTCCTACTGCTGTCAATCAAATTCTAAGAGGAAGGGGTGGGGTCAAGTCATGCTTTGTGTGTCTATGGATGGACACATCCTGGCTCACGAGCCTGCGTATGCGTATGCTATGGCTTGCTATGGTAGCAGTCAGAAGAGCCAGAAGGAAGAGTGCTAACTGGAGACTCTAGAAGAATAGGTAAGTATAAACCTCATTTTTATTTTAGGAAAAAAAAAATCAAGTCTTTACAATAACCTTAACCAGTCATGCTTCCAATAACTCCTTGTGTCAATAGAAGTAATTTGTCTTAATCCATCTCCATAGATCACACCTGAAGATGCCTCTAAAGTTCATGTAACCAGGTAAATATATTGTCAAAGTTAGTTTATGTATGCCTTAAGGAATTGCAGTTCCTAAGGCATACATAAACTAACGTTGACAATATATTTACCTATTTTCGTGTACTTTGGAGACATCTTTATGTGTGACTCGTGGAAATTCCTTTTGCCGTTTTCTATATATGGACTAAGATGAATTGCTTCTATTGACACAATGAGTTATTATATTATACAGTATATTGTAATTTTTTATTTTTATTATTGTAAAGTTTTTATTTTATATCATGGTGGTTATTTGGCTGCAATTATAGCACTTTAAATAAAGATTATTTGTACTTTCAGTTTTTACTTTATCTTTTGGAGATGCCTGAAGCTTGTATCTAAATATCCCCGTTAGAATTATACTGAAAAGTCTGAGTATTTCCTGTTGTGGGTAGATGTGTATTTCTATATAAAGAGTCGCATGTAGAGGGTAGAAATCTTTACCTTCCATTTTGACGGCAATACAATCCTGGGGTTTTAAGCCTTCTTTACTTTATCTGAAACAAAATGTGTTGATTTTATATATACTGCAATGTTATTAAACATTAAAGTGGTTGTAAACCCTTACAAACCACGTGGACCTACAGGTAAGCCTAGATTAAGGCTTACCTGTAGGTCAAAGAAATATCTCCTAAACCTACACGGTTTAGGAGATATTTGCCAAAAGACAGGCACCGCTGTCTACGGCGCATGTGTAGGTGCACTGAGAAGGCCGCTCTCAACGGCGATATGCCGCGAGTGGCGGCTCCCGTGCGCATGCGCGGGAGTGACGAATGACAGCGACGGAGCCGCAAGACCCACCAAGAAGATGGAGGCGCCATACACAAGGGGACAGCGGTGACTTTGCTGGCTCCTGTGTCAGGTAAGTGACACATAATGGACAACTATGCGATGCATAGTAGTCCATTATGCTTTACCTTTGCAGGGAAACAAAGAGGAAGTAAACCCATTAGGGTTTACTTCCTCTTTAAAGTATATGTAAGTTCTGTTTTAAATGCCACTTTTATGCATTGACATACCTCCATACCTCCATAGATCCAGTCTGTCCAGTTAGTATGGTTATCTGCTGCAGGGGTCAAGTCCTGGGGAAAAAAGTGTGGGAACTCCCACCCAAGATCCACTCCCCCACCAAAAAAAAAAAATGATACGCTCATATGCATGAACGCTTCAAAAGTGGTATTTTTCATCCAATTTTCGTATTGTTTGTATGAAGCTTAACTGTTAGTACATAAAAAAAAAACAATCCTCAATAAACAAAAATACGGTAATTCTCTGAATAATCAGCATTCATTCAATTGTGCTTCCATGCAAATGTGAACATCATGTTCTGATATTTATTGGGGAATGTTATTTTGTATATAGAGTGTTTATGTGGTGAGTTTACACTTTTCAATGAATAGAGTTTGGATAACACAGGGATAAACGGAAAGGTCATAAATTAACTACACATTATCTGGACAGAATGCTTGGGGAGATAGTGATGTGTTCCTGCTTAGGAGATGTATGTTAGCTTGGGGGGCTGCAAACTCTGCCGGGCTCCAACACACACTCGATGCTATTTCAACCCTTCACATATTTCCACATAAACTTCCCTCCTGGCATTAAACTTTGCCAGGTATTGTGCTCAGCTTACCACCCCAAACTGATGTTCCTCCCTCATATCACCTCTCTCCCTGCATGGCCTGTGAGCAGAATAGCCGTGCTCCTCCTCTGGGTTCTCTCATCATATGGCACTGAAGATAGAGGAGGGGGGATTCAGCGGGACACACAGAGCAAGTATGCAGGAGACTGGGGGGGGGGGGGGGGATGAGAAGACAGAAAATCAGGAGGGGCCGGCGGGGAGGAGCACATCACGAGAGGTCTGACTAAACACAATCTCTTAGCAGCAGGGACCTGATCTACCCGTCAGCTAGCTGTGATTGACAGGTAGATTGAAGCGGAAGCTGTCATGGGGCCCCCTGCTGGCAATGCCTAAATGGTCAGTCCACCCCTGGTGTGGGTCACTTACTATTGCGAGCTGTGTCGGCGGCTGCTGGTGTAGCACCTGCCACACAGCTCGCATACTTCAAAGTCTTGCAGGACACAGCTGCTAAAGGGAACTGAGTTCCTGTTGAGGAAAAAGTACAGGAACTCCGTTCCCATGCGTTCCCGCAGGACTTGAGCCCTGATCTGCTGTCTTGGCACCATCCACAGGTAGCTTAAAGTGGAACCTATCTAATCTTAAACCTGCTCCCACCTCCATTCTAAGTCCTATACTAAACTACCCTGTAGAGGAAAGATGTCTATACTTACCTATTCTCAGGGTGCTCTAGTCCGGCACCTGATCAGCTCCCAGCACTGGCTTCAGTGGAGAGGAGTGAGCAGCAACAGCAGCTGCAATGCCCTGGCGGTTACATCATCCATAGGCTTATTATGGAGCATTCGTTGTCGGCTGTCCCTCCTCTACCCTTGAAGCCAGCGCTGGGAGCCAATCACATGACCGGAGTGCCCTGTGAATAGGTAAGTGTAGACATTTCCTCTACAGGCTAGTTAGTATATGATTTCTAATAGGGGTGGGAGCAGTTTTAGGATTAGATAGGTTTGGCCTGGACTTCCACTTTAATGCAAGCCATAGATGATGCAATTTTCTTTCCTGCAACCACGGGTTGCAGGAAAGAAAATCACTTGATTACCCCATCAACACATTCAGTGTTGATAGGATAATCCCTCCTTCAATGTGGTGAGCGTGCAGTATAATCCAACAGCCTGGTTGTAGCAAAGTCGGTCGATGGATCGACTTCAGTATAACCAACCTGCCCATAGATGGATTGAGGTGTTCAGTAGGGTTGAGGTCAGGGCTGTGTGTAGCCCACTTGAGTTCCTCCACACCAAACGCAACAAACCATGCCTTCATGGAGCTGGCTTTGTGCAAAGGGGCACAGTCATGGCAGTACAGAAAAGGAACTTACCCAAACTGGAGTGCCTATTCAGGCAAAAGATCATCTATGAGGTCAGGTACTAGTGTTGGATGAGAAGGCCAGGCTCACAATCTGCATTCTAATTCTTTCCAGAGTGTTGAACTGGGTTAAGGTCATGGCTCGATGTAGGCTACTTGAGTTCCTCCACACCAAACTCATAAAACCATGTCTTTATTGAGATGGCTTTGTGTTCAGGGGATAGCGCTGGGACGGAAAGTGCCTTCCACAAACTGTTACCACAAGGTTGGAAACGTCCTTCACTGGAAACACCTAAACTCAATAATTTGGAGATGTATCAACACACTTTTAGCCATATAGTAGGTATGATGGTCAGGTGTCCTCCAAACCGCTGTAATTTAATGTAAATGTTGTTGAGCTACACATCATAAGGGTAAGGGGTAGAGGT
>CM053031.1:44180565-44236256 GCA_028564925.1 Lithobates sylvaticus
TAAATAGTTCTGCGTTGTTCCAATCCCCAATGATCTTATCACAACTTTGGTGATTTACACTCTTCTCTGGTAGGCAGGAATCCTCTAACCCGACCTTCGCTTAATGAACTTGTCAACAATGATGGGACAATAATTCATATCGGCTGCTGCCTTCTCCTCCCTAATTGGGAGAGATTTAGGTAAACTGCTCTGTTTGTCTTCAGCTTAAAACTTCATTTTTGTGATTGATGTATAGAATTTGCTACGCAAGGCGGTTTGTAAATTAAAGTAGAGAGATGGATTAGAACACCTGTCAGGTCTTTGGAAATGGAAGCTCCATGTCACTCATAAGAGGTCCAGATATGACTTTTTTTTACAATAAAAGTCAAGGAGAACAATCCAAAGAGGAGCCAATGCATTTCGGGGTCCAAAAACACCCCCTAAATGTAAACCGACTAGAATTGAACTGAACCTTTAATGGTATTTCTTCCATATGGTCTTAGCAGCAGCTGGTTTGGCAGCAATCAAGGTTTTTTGTTTTGCCGTTTGTGCCCTGGTTAGGAGGATTCACCCTCTACGAAAATGAAAGAAAATCCCAAATTTTGACTTGTCACCAGAACAGGAATAGAAGAGAAATCTTCCTCTAGTTCCTTTAACAGAAGCCAATGCAAGTCGTGCCGAAGTTGCACCAAAAGTAGTGCAGCTGTCACGTCACATTCGGCTACCCATCACATTTTGCTACCCGCTGGAGTGCGCATGCGCGACACCATATGCGTTCCAACACTGTTGTAAGACACCACTTTGCCACAGGGCCCCTCGCGGTCTCTCTTCACTCGCCACGATTCGGGCACGGCCTCGCTTTGCTCGCCACGCTTCGGGCACGGCCTTGCTTCGCTCTGCATAATTATAATCTAACTCTATGTCCACTAGGATGGTGGGGCTTGAACCTGGACTCAGGGGTGTGGCCACAAAATTCTGCGCAAGCGCAGATCGCCGCAGTGTTGGAGCGCATATGGCATGCGCAGTTCAGCGGGTTGCCAAATGTGATGGGTCGCCATATGTGTCGAAACACAGGAACCTTTTTCTCGAGTCACTCCTATTAGAATGGTTCCATTGCACTTAATGGGGCGCGACTTGTCATGCTACTTATACTCTCAAAGTCGGAGCACATGGAGCACTAGTGTGAACCTTCTGATGACAATAAGACCCCTTTCACACTGAGGCAGTTTTCAGGCGTTTTAGTGCTAGAAATAGCACCTGTAAAGTGCCTGAAAACTGCCTCCCATTCATTGCAATGGGTGCTTTTACACCTGGGCGGTGCGCTTGTGAGACGTTACAAAAAGGTCCTGCAAGCAGCATCTTTGTGGCAGTTTGGGAGCACTGTATACAGCGCTCCCAAAATGCCCCTACCCATTACAATAAATGGGCAGCGCTTCCAAAGCGCCTGAAAAGCGATTCTGAAGCTCCGCAACACAGAAGTTTTTAACCCCTTCTTTTGGCGCCCCGCTAACGGACAAAAAGCAGCGCAAAAGTGCCACTTAAACAGCAGTAAAGCGCCTCTAAAACGAGCAGCGCTTTAGCGCTAACGGCCGGCGCTTTCAGTGTAAAAGCAGCCCAAGAGTTTTATTATTTATTTGTTACCGGTACTTGTATAATGCCGTTAATTTACTCGGCGCTTTACATATATATTGTACATTCACATTAGTCCCTGCCCTCAAGGAGCTTACAATCTAAGATTCCCTCACTTTGGAATCCCTCCAATGGGACACAGGTGTACTCAAAAATAGAAAAAAAAAGTTTGGGCTTCAGTTCTGCTTTAAAGTTTAAGTTCACCTGTTTGTAAAAAAATGAAAAAGTAAACTAATACCCCTACAAAATTCCCAGAACACCCCCCCCCCCCCTCCCAGTTGACATCCCCCCTCCCAGTTGACATCCCCTATTCTTTCTGCAAGACTTCCAGGATGAATCAGAGTGATTCTGATTGATCAGCACCGGCAAAGAGCATCACTTTTATCTGTCCCGAGAAGCCCTGCAGAATGAAGCCGAGAAGAGTAGGGGTTTCTAATCCCCGGACACCACATCACCCATGGAGGTAAGTACTGTGGGGACCAGGGAGGTGGGGTGGCCGGTGAAAGGTGAACAAAGTTATTAAAGCTAAAATCTGGGCACAAATGTTTAGTTCAATATTATTCCTCATCAACCATAAAGGTTTTAAGTCCATTTTGCATGAACCAAATGCCTTTCCACTTTTAATGCCTTTTACAAACCCAAATATTACCTAAAATGTTGGATTTTCCATTGCTTTCTGTCTGAGTGAAAACGTTAAGAATAAAGGGGTAAATCTTCCCAGCGGGGACACTGACAGCAATAAAATCCTACGGGGATACTTGGATACAAGCTTAGGTCATGGCAAAAAAAATACATTCCTATTCGAAAGTACAAAAATCTTTATTTGAAGAGCTATTATTGTAGACAGAAGACCAACTCGATATAAAAACGATTAAAGTGGTTATAAAGTCTAATAATTTTTACCTTAATACATTTTTTGCATTAAAGTGGTGTTTCCACCAAAAAAAAAAAAATTGCTTAAAAATCACAAATTTTTTTTTAAAAAAATTATTGGAAAGAAAAAAAATAATTTACTCACCTCTAAATGCCTGTTGCTAGGGGGTCCCTCGTAGTCTGCCTCCTTCTGTGCCTGGGCACTGACATCACTTCCCTTCGGCGCTGCACAGTCATCTGGGACCTGTCACGTGTCCCAGATGACTGCACGGCATATCACGGTGCGCAGCGCATGCGCAGTGGGTCCCCCGGCTGTGAAGCTACTGCGGGGTGCCCACAGTAAAAATGCCGGCGCCACGAGCGGGGAACAAGGGGGGGCTTCGTTACCCCGCATCGCTGGACCCTGGGACAGGTAAGTGTCCGATTATTAAAAGTCAGCAGCTGCAGTATTTGTAGCTGCTGACTTTTACATTTTTTTTTTTTAGGGGGCACCCCACTTTAAGGTAAAAAATGTGACACTACCTGTTCCTTTCCCCCTCCCTAAATACTTACCTGAGCCCTCATTTGATCCAGGGTTGTGCATGTCTGCAGTTGCGCTGGTCTCTGTTTCCTCTTCCCACCGGACAGATTTAGAGCTGTGGGAGCCATTGGCTCCTACTGCTGTCAATCAAATTCTATGAGGAAGGGGTGGGGTCAAGTCATGCTTTGTGTGTCTATGGATGGACACATCCTGGCTCACGAGCGTGCGTATGCGTATGCTATGGCTTGCTATGGTAGCAGTCAGAAGAGCCAGAAGGAAGAGTGCCAACTGGAGACTCTAGAAGAATAGGTAAGTAAGTATAAACCTCATTTTTATTTTAGGAAAAAAAAAAATCAAGTCTTTACAATAACCTTAACCAGTCATGCTTCCAATAAGTCCTTGTGTCAATAGAAGTAATTTGTCTTAATCCATCTCCATAGATCACACCTGAAGATGCCTCTAAAGTTCATGTAACCAGGTAAATATATTGTCAAAGTTAGTTTATGTATGCCTTAAGGAATTGCAGTTCCTAAGGCATACATAAACTAACGTTGACAATATATTTACCTATTTTCGTGTACTTTGGAGACATCTTTATGTGTGACTCGTGGAAATTCCTTTTGGCGTTTTCTATATATGGACTAAGATAAATTGCTTCTATTGACACAATGAGTTATTATATTATACAGTATATTGTAATTTTTTATTTTTATTATTGTAAAGTTTTTATTTTATATCATGGTGGTTATTTGGCTGCAATTATAGCACTTTAAATAAAGATTATTTGTACTTTCAGTTTTTACTTTATCTTTTGGAGATGCCTGAAGCTTGTATCTAAATATCCCCGTTAGAATTATACTGAAAAGTCTAAGTATTTCCTGGTAGATATGTATTTCTATATAAAGAGTCGCATGTAGAGGGTAGAAATCTTTACCTTCCATTTTGACGGCAATAAAATCCTGGGGTTTTAAGCCTTCTTTACTTTATCTGAAACAAAATGTGTTGATTTTATATATACTGCAATGTTATTAAACATTAAAGTGGTTGTAAACCCTTACAAACCACTTGGACCTACAGGTAAGCCTAGATTAAGGCTTACCTGTAGGTCAAAGAAATATCTCCTAAACCTACACGGTTTAGGAGATATTTGCCAAAAGACAGGCACCGCTGTCTACGGCGCATGTGTAGGTGCACTGAGAAGGCCGCTCTCAACGGCGATATGCCGCGAGTGGCGGCTCCCGTGCGCATGCGCGGGAGTGACGAATGACAGCGACGGAGCCGCAAGACCCACCAAGAAGATGGAGGCGCCATACACAAGGGGACAGCGGTGACTTTGCTGGCTCCTGTGTCAGGTAAGTGACACATAATGGACAACTATGCGATGCATAGTAGTCCATTATGCTTTACCTTTGCAGGGAAACAAAGAGGAAGTAAACCCATTAGGGTTTACTTCCTCTTTAAAGTATATGTAAGTTCTGTTTTAAATGCCACTTTTATGCATTGACATACCTCCATAGATCCAGTCTGTCCGGTTAGTATGGTTATCTGCTGCAGGGGTCAAGTCCTGGGGAAAAAAGTGTGGGAACTCCCACCCAAGATCCACTCCCCCACCAAAAAAAAAAAATGATACGCTCATATGCATGAACGCTTCAAAAGTGGTATTTTTCATCCAATTTTCGTATTGTTTGTATGAAGCTTAACTGTTAGTACATAAAAAAAAAACAATCCTCAATAAACATAAATACGGTAATTCTCTGAATAATCAGCATTCATTCAATTGTGCTTCCATGCAAATGTGAACATCATGTTCTGATATTTATTGGGGAATGTTATTTTGTATATAGAGTGTTTATGTGGTGAGTTTACACTTTTCAATGAATAGAGTTTGGATAACACAGGGATAAACGGAAAGGTCATAAATTAACTACACATTATCTGGACAGAATGCTTGGGGAGATAGTGATGTGTTCCTGCTTAGGAGATGTATGTTAGCTTGGGGGGCTGCAAACTCTGCCGGGCTCCAACACACACTCGATGCTATTTCAACCCTTCACATATTTCCACATAAACTTCCCTCCTGGCATTAAACTTTGCCAGGTATTGTGCTCAGCTTACCACCCCAAACTGATGTTCCTCCCTCATATCACCTCTCTCCCTGCATGGCCTGTGAGCAGAATAGCCGTGCTCCTCCTCTGGGTTCTCTCATCATATGGCACTGAAGATAGAGGAGGGGGGATTCAGCGGGACACACAGAGCAAGTATGCAGGAGACTGGGGGGGGGGGGGATGAGAAGACAGAAAATCAGGAGGGGCCGGCGGGGAGGAGCACATCACGAGAGGTCTGACTAAACACAATCTCTTAGCAGCAGGGACCTGATCTACCCGTCAGCTAGCTGTGATTGACAGGTAGATTGAAGCGGAAGCTGTCATGGGGCCCCCTGCTGGCAATGCCTAAATGGTCAGTCCACCCCTGGTGTGGGTCACTTACTATTGCGAGCTGTGTCGGCGGCTGCTGGTGTAGCACCTGCCACACAGCTCGCATACTTCAAAGTCTTGCAGGACACAGCTGCTAAAGGGAACTGAGTTCCTGTTGAGGAAAAAGTACAGGAACTCCGTTCCCATGCGTTCCCGCAGGACTTGAGCCCTGATCTGCTGTCTTGGCACCATCCACAGGTAGCTTAAAGTGGAACCTATCTAATCTTAAACCTGCTCCCACCTCCATTCTAAGTCCTATACTAAACTACCCTGTAGAGGAAAGATGTCTATACTGGCCTATTCTCAGGGTGCTCTAGTCCGGCACCTGATCAGCTCCCAGCTCTGGCTTCAGTGGAGAGGAGTGAGCAGCAACAGCAGCTGCAATGCCCTGGTGGTGACATCATCCATAGGCTTATTATGGAGCATTCGTTGTCGGCTGTCCCTCCTCTACCCCTGAAGCCAACGCTGGGAGCCAATCACATGACCGGAGTGCCCTGTGAATAGTTAAGTGTAGACATTTCCTCTACAGGCTAGTTAGTATATGATTTCTAATAGGGGTGGGAGCAGTTTTAGGATTAGATAGGTTTGGCCTGGACTTCCACTTTAATGCAAGCCATAGATGATGCAATTTTCTTTCCTGCAACCACGGGTTGCAGGAAAGAAAATCACTTGATTACCCCATCAACACATTCAGTGTTGATAGGATAATCCCTCCTTCAATGTGGTGAGCGTGCAGTATAATCCAACAGCCTGGTTGTAGCAAAGTCGGTCGATGGATCGACTTCAGTATAACCAACCTGCCCATAGATGGATTGAGGTGTTCAGTAGGGTTGAGGTCAGGGCTGTGTGTAGCCCACTTGAGTTCCTCCACACCAAACGCAACAAACCATGCCTTCATGGAGCTGGCTTTGTGCAAAGGGGCACAGTCATGGCAGTACAGAAAAGGAACTTACCCAAACTGGAGTGCCTATTCAGGCAAAAGATCATCTATGAGGTCAGGTACTAGTGTTGGATGAGAAGGCCAGGCTCACAATCTGCATTCTAATTCTTTCCAGAGTGTTGAACTGGGTTAAGGTCATGGCTCGATGTAGGCTACTTGAGTTCCTCCACACCAAACTCATAAAACCATGTCTTTATTGAGATGGCTTTGTGTTCAGGGGATAGCGCTGGGACGGAAAGTGCCTTCCACAAACTGTTACCACAAGGTTGGAAACGTCCTTCACTGGAAACACCTAAACTCAATAATTTGGAGATGTATCAACACACTTTTAGCCATATAGTAGGTATGATGGTCAGGTGTCCTCCAAACCGCTGTAATTTAATGTAAATGTTGTTGAGCTACACATCATAAGGGTAAGGGGTAGAGGTGCACCAATACAATTCTTTTAAGACCAAGTACGAGTATCGATACTTTTTCTCAAGTACTCGCTGATACCAATTACAGATACCTATGTTTTGTACCTGGTCCACACCGATGCGATCTGTCATGCGTTTTGACAGTTCAAAATCACATGACAAGTCGCATCGAACTGTTTATTATTGCGACTCATGGCGCAGCAACTTTGAAAAAGGCCCCTGCACTACTTTTTTGTGATTTCATTGCGACTTGCATTGACTTCTATTAAATTAAGTCGCAAACCACAGTGAATTTGTAAGTCCAAATCACACTGATTTGTGGCTTTGAAGTTGCGCTGAAGTAGCGGGATTTTAAAGCCGCACTGGTGTGAATGGGGGCTAAAGGCGGCGGTTACAGTCTGCGTACTTGAAGGTATTGGTTTTAGTATCGGAGCATTTGCAGGATACAGGTATTTGTGCAAATGCTTGGTATTGGCACCAGTATCTGTATAGGTGCAACGCTAGTAATGGGCTTTACTCTTTATGATGGAATAGTCATAAATATGTGGTAACCATGACAATATTTAAATATTTTATATAAAGTAGAATCAAAAAAACCTTAGAATTACATAATTTTAATAAACATTACAGCAATGGGGGTTATTTACAAAAGGCAAATCCACTTTGCACTACAAGTGCACTGCCAGTGCACTCGTAAGTGCACTGAAAGTGCACTTGGAAGTGCAGTCGCTGTAGATCAGAGGGGGACATGCAAGGAAAATTAAAAAACAACATTTTAGCTTGCACATGATTGGATGATAAAATCAGCAAAGCTTCCCCTCAGATCTACAGTGACTGCACTTCCAAGTGCACTTGTAGTGCAAAGTGGAGTTACCTTTTATAAATAACCCCCAATGTGTACTAATTATCTGATCTTCTTTTTTCCTGCAAAGAATATTTAGCAAGGCACAGCCTGCTTCACTAGATACATTTTATAATGTGGGGTTAACTTACTAAAGGCAAATAGACTGTGCACTGCAAGGGCAGTTGCTCCAGAGCTTAGTAAATGAGTAGAAGCTCTGCTGACTTCCATCATCCAGTCACGTGCAAGCAAAAATGCTGTTTTTTTTTTTCATTTTCCTTGCACGTGATTGGGTATTCTTTGCAAAGTAAAGCTTTACTTTTTTTTTAGAAGCTCTGGAGCAACTGCAAAGTGCACAGTCTATTTGCCTTTAGTAAATCAACCCCAATGTCTCTTGACAGTGCAAATTTCTTTAATACAACCACGTCTATGGCCGGTCTTAGTTTAGTTGTATTAATGAGGTCCACTTATTAACATCGCTACATCCTGGAGAGCAGTTAGGTTGCAGAAGCAGATACCTTACTCTTGATAATTGGAATTTAAAGACTTTCCCTTCAGTGAAATGCCGTTAGAGGTAATCTCTTCTCCTCCCGGATGGCTGACATCACCTGTGATTTATGCATTACCTGCTGCAGATCAGTCGTCACCTCACCTGGCGTCTGCAGCTAGCGAGAAAGAGACGTTTCAGCGTGTCCTCGCAGTTTTCTTTACTTCCAGGTGGAAAGAGGCCCTTTCTATTGTCAGAATGTATTTACCAAACATCAGTGTCCACTGCCCATGATATAGTATGTCTGGAAACCACACTCTGCAATTAATCAGCGTACAATAGCTGTCCCTTCACAGGGATTAGTTGTAGCTTATGATGTTGCTCAGATGTTTTCATGTAGATAAGTTTGACAGGACATTAGAAAAGCCAGGAAGAAGCGAGTAGGAAAAGTAGGACAGGGAGGATGAAACCATTCAAGGTGTAACCCAGTTTTACAGACTGAAAACTTTGCATATCCATTTATTCTGGGGACACAGTATACCTGCTGATTGGTTGTGTTTTTTTATCATAGTGTCCATCATGGTTCTCTATCTGACTTGTTTCTAATGCCGCGTACACACGGTCGGAATTCTCGTCGGAAAAAGCTCTGATGGTTTTCCCATCGGAATTCCGACGGAATTTCGCTCAAACTGTCTTGCCTACACACGGTCACACCAAATTCCAACGGTCAATAACAGCACGCCTTAAAAAACGTTCGACTGCACTATAAAAGGGAAGTTTAATGCTTCTGAGCATGCGTCGAATTGTTTCCGAGCATGCGTCGGAATTTTGCGTGTCGGAATTGCATACACACGATCGGAAAATCTGATAGAAAGGTTTTCCGTCGGAAAAATTAAGAACAGGTTCTCAATCCAAAGTCTGTCGGAAATTCCGACAGAAAAAGACCGATGGGTATACACGGTCAGAAAATCCGATGAAAAGCTCCCATCGGACTGTTTCCATCGGAAATTCCGACCGTGTGTACGCGGCATAAGACTCAGATTTAATGCCCCGTACACACGGTCTGAAATTCCGACCACAAAATCCGTCTGAATTTTTCCGACGGATTTTGTCCGACACTGGTGTTGCATACACATGGTCGGACAAAGTTGTCGGAAAATCCGATCATTCTGAACGTGGTGACGTTCGTTGCGTACGACGGAACTACATAGAGGCTAGTAGCCAATAGCTTTGGTCTCGTAATTTGATCAGAGCATGGCACTTTGTCCGATCGGATTTTGTTGTCGGAAAATTTTAAAGCAGGATCTCAATTTTTTTCCGTCGGAAATTCAGACAGAAAAAGTCCGATGGAGCCCACACACGGCCGGATTTTCCGACAACATGGTCCGATCAGACATTTTCCGTCGGAATTTCCGACTGTGTGTATGGGGCATTAGTCTGGAATTTTTTCCTAAAAAAATAACAGGGTACTTCCTGGTACGTAAGTGTGCCTAGGCACTCCTGTGCCTATAGTCCCATAGCTGTATATCTTCAGTATTCCATTTTAGGCACTGCTGGCTCTGACTACTAGTCTCAGGGATTTAGTGATACAACTTCTCTGCTGCTCACAGTTCTGGTTTCCGCCACACCAAACTCACCAAACCATGTCTGTATGGAGCTGGCTTTGTACACAGTTCTGCTGGAACAGAGAAGAGACTTCCCCAAACTGTTGCCACAAGGTTGGAAGAGCACAATTGTCTGAAATGTCTTTGCTGGGATATTATTAATATTATTATTATATTGTACAGGATTTATATAGCGACAACAGTTTACGCAGCGCTTTACAATATAAAAAGGAGACAATACAGTTATAATACAATAAAATACAAGAGGATTAAGAGGGCTCTGCTCAAAAGAGCTTACAATCTAATGCCCCGTACACACGATAGGATTTTCCGATGGAAAATGTTCGATGGGAGCTTGTTGTCGGAAATTCCGACCATGTGTAGGCTCCATCGGCCATTTTCCATCGGAATTTCCGACACACAAAATTTGAGATCTGGATCTCAAATTTTCCGACAACAAAATCCGTTCTCGTAAATTCCGAGCGTGTGTACACAATTCCGATGCACAAAGTTCCACGCATGCTTGGAATCAAGTAGAAGAGCCACACTGGCTGTTGAACTTCATTTTTCTCGGCTCGGCGTACGTGTTGTACGTCACCGCGTTCTAGACGTTCGGAATTTCCGACAAGATTTGTGTCACCGTGTGTATGCAAGACAAGTTTGAGACAAAATCCGTCGGAAAAAAAACATGGATTTTGTTGTCGGAAAATCCTTTTGTGTGTACAGGGCATTAGAGGGTGGGGCAGGTGGTACAAAAGTTGTAACTGTGGGGAATGAGATGATGGAAGTGGTAGAAGATTAGTTGGGGACGTGATAGGCTTTTCTGAAGAGATGAGTTTTCAGGGATCGCCTGAAGGTAGCAAGAGTAGGGGATAGCCGGACCGGTGAAGTAAGCGAGTTCTAGAGGATGGGAGTGGCTCTGGAGAAATCGTGGAGACGAGCATGGGAGGAGGAAACGAGAGAGCTTGAGAGTAGGAGGTCTTGAGAAGAGCGGGGAGGACGATTTGGGTGATATTTGGAGACAAGATTGGTGATGTAGCTCGGGGCAGAGTTGTGAATGGCTTTGTATGTTGTGGTTAGTATTTTGAATTTAATATTAAGAGTACCCTTCACTGTACAGGACACCATCTGTCCTGGCCAAACTTTTTCTGAAACAGAGTGCATTATGTTGGCTTTGTAAAACACCCGTTGGTACCCTTTTCCATGCACTTTGGGAATTCCCAGCCTTACAGCCTTTCTGGCACTTTGTTCTAGCGAATATACAGCACACCACAAGCTTTGACGTAGCTGCCAACCCAGCGGCAGTCCTCCTACATCTGACCCCAATGTCTTGTAAGAGGTATAAGAAATCCATGTTGCTCCAGTTGTTGAATGCCTCAAAGTTGTGTATATCAAGTGCCTGGAAAAGCGCCTCCCCACCAACTTTGAAAAAGTTTGCCAGGGTGAATGATATACAGGAAATGAAAAAACTAACTGCAGCCCTCAGGGATAAGGTCTCTGATCAACGTAAAAAAATTGTATTACTGGAACAAATTTAAATATTCATCTAGATACAATCAAATACTTTGAACTGTCAGGCCTATATCCTGTAACCTAGGGCCTTCTTGGAGTCTGGAATCTGTTCGAGCTTGGCCTACCCAGGAAACTTGGATATAACATTGGACTCTAGTTTGCCTATTCATCTAATGCCCCGTACACATGGAAAATGTTCGATCGGACCATGTTGTCGGAAAATCCGGCCGTGTGTGGGCTCCATCGGACTTTTTCCATCGGAATTTCCAAGGGAAAAAATTTAAGATCCTGCTCTCAAATTTTCCGACAACAAAATCTGATTGGACTTTTTCCGATCGTGTGTCGAGAATTCCGACGGACAAAGTGCCACACATGCTCAGATCAAATTACGAGACCAAAGCTATTGGCTACTAGCCTCTACGTTGTTCCGTCGTTCAGAATGATCGGATTTTCCGACAACTTTGTCCGACCGTGTGTATGCAACACCAGTGTCGGACAAAATCCGTCGGAAAAATTCAGACAGATTTTGTGGTCGGAATTTCCGACTGTGTGTACGGGGCATAAAAGGCCTCCTTCCTTTCCCTGATTTTTTTCCCCTTTGCACACCTCCCTTTCCAACATTACCTCCCCCATCCCCTCCCTTTTTTTTCTCCCCCAGGGTGAATGCTGTTGGTTTACTCAAACCACCTCAAAAAACTACATCAGATTTAAAATTCGTTTGGATCTGGAATGTTTTCCTGGATATTGTTTAAGTTTTCTTTTTCTTTCTGAAATAATGAAAATTGTAAGGTGTCATCCCAACCCTCCTTGTGTGGAATTGCAGTTATGTCTTCATGATTATATACTGTATAGTCCGTCAGAAACTTAAAACGCTTATCTTTGTTATAATTACTAGTTGCATGTAGAATATTGTCCATGTTTGTGCTAGACACTCCCTGCATGGGAGTTTTTGTACAATTGATGGTCGGGATGTGACAATTCTATAATAAAGAATGTAAAAAAAAAAAAAAAAAAAGGTACCCTTCACTGGAAACACCTGAATTCACATTCGTTTGGCCATATAGTGGTGAGTGTGCCAAACATTTTGCTATGTGGTGTCATCTGTATGTTGCAGCACAAGGAGGTCGAGGAAGAAATTCACGATAAGCCATTAACAACTCACTTCACTGACTTCTCTGCTCCTCCTCCTGTTGCGGACAAACATTTTTGGGTTTGATGCCCACCAGTGCCATTTACTGGTAGATAATAATTACCTTAGCTGCGGTCCACTGGCTTATTGCCCTGAAAGTTCCTGAGCAAAGGTTCAGATTGCCTCTTTTCGGTGCTTTGGGAATTTTTCCTGCAGTTATTCAGATCTGCTGGTCTAAATAGGTCTTATGCCGAGTACACACATTCGGACTATGTCCGCCGGACCTAGTCCGGCGGGACTTCCCCACACACGCCCGGACTTCCGAGCGTGTGACTTGTCCACACACGCCCGGACTTCTCCGGCGGACAATCCGTGGGAAAAGTCCGTGGGAATGAACGGACTTTCCGATGAGCGTCAAGTCCGTTCATTTCAAAAGTCCGGCGGACTAGCCTACTAACGGCAGGATTGTCCGCCGGACTTTTGGCGCCAAAAAGTCCGCAGGTGCCCACACACGAGGGGATTGTCCGGTGGACTTGAGTCCAGCGGACAATCCCGCGGGATAGTCCCTTCGTGTGTACGCGGCATTAGATTGACCTCCTTTTTCTGTAGTTTGGTATGACTTGCCTTTCATCAAATATTTGCTTCTCTTTGATTGCTACTGGTACCAACTCGTTTTCTGATTAGTGTACCCTATCTGCCATATGTCTTAATCTTCTTTATGTTTCTTGGACCAAGCTTGTAT
Organism: Lithobates sylvaticus; assembly: GCA_028564925.1. NCBI lineage: Eukaryota > Metazoa > Chordata > Amphibia > Anura > Ranidae > Lithobates > Lithobates sylvaticus. The sequence continues at coordinate 44,193,712 of CM053031.1, forward strand.
CCGATGGGAAATGTTCTATGTGAGCTTGTTGTTGGAAAGTCTGATCGTGTGTAGGCTCCATCGAACATTTGCTGTCGGAATTTCCGCCCACAAATGTTTGAGAGCAGGTTGTCAAATTTTCTGCCAACTTCACTATGTTGTTGGAAAGTCCGATCGTGTGTACACAAGTCCGTCGCACAAAAGTTCACACATGCTCGGAATCAAGCAGAAGGAGCCGCACTGGCCATTGAACTTCCTTTTTCTCGGCTCGTACGTCACCGTGTTCTCAAATTTGGAATTTTGGGCCAACATTTGTGTGACCGTGTGTATGCAAGACAAGTTTGAGCCAACATCCTTCGGAAAAAAAAAATCCACTGTTTTGTTGGCGGAAAGTCCGATCGTGTGTACGCAGCATTAGTCTGCTTTCCGATTCAGCACCTAAGGGCCATGCAGTCAAGCTTCGGGCTTTTTTGTAAGGGTGAAGGCCATGTACTTCTTAAACTGTGCATCACAGTGACAGCCTATGTCAGCCACCGGTGACATACAGTAGAGTATCCACCCTTATCTGTGATAAAATTGTTCATCAGTATTTGGAACTTGTGCTTCGCTCAGTTTTTACTCTTCAGCATTTGAATACATATTACTCAATGAAGGTTACATGGTCCTGAAGGTGGGTCCAACGACTAGCTGTCCATTTTTATTCCCATCGCACACGTTCCTGCTCTAAGATACTGGGTGCTGCAGCAACCACCACCTGGAAATTGGATCTTACATGACACAGGGGGAGATTTACTAAAACTGGTGCACTCAGAATCTGGTGCAGGTGTGCATGGTAGCCAATCAGCTTCTAACCTCAGCTTGTTCAGTTAAGCTTTGGCAATGGAACCTGGAACCTGATTGGTTTCTATGTGGAGTTGTATCTGATTTTGCACTCTCAAGTTTTAGTAAATCAACCCCACAGTGTAGATATTTGCCAGCACACAACGGATCTTCAAGTTGAGTCCAAACAGCTTTTTATTGAAGCACGATAACATCACAAGCAAGAGAGTGCAACGTTTTAGAGTCACGCATGTGATGATCATCACATGCCTGACGAATGGAGTCCTGCATGACTCCAAAACGTTGCACTCTCTTGTTTGTGATGTGATCATACTTCAATAAAGCTTTCTCGACTCAACTTGAAGATCCGTGGTTTGCTGGCAAAATTCTACACTGCAACAACCAGCTGTGTCCCTTAGTGAGGTCATTCACTGTAAACGCACTTTGTTCAGTGAGTTACATCATACATTTTCAGAGAGAATATTCATCTTTGTCTTCCTAATCACTTATCGAGTTTGTGGACTGCCAGAATTCTGACAATCTTGTTGTTCTTTCCTTGCTCAATAACTGTTTCTGTATGAGCGCTGCCTTTGTGTAGATGGACTGGAGATGAGAGATGGGTCAGACAGCTTGTAATAACTGAACTTATGCCGGCGGTATGTTAGTTTGTAGAAAGCTCCTGTTGTTTTGATTCAGGGTGTGTTGAGATCACTGAACGATATTGAAATGGAGATTTGTTTGTGGGGTTAGGCCTTAACTCCCCTGACACAGGTTTCCTGGCTATAATGATAACCTTCACAGGAATACATTTACTCATACCTTACCTTTTACTATATAAAAATGGTATGTGTTGTGAAAGAAACTCCAGCCTGAAAGAAATGGCAAAAAAAAAACAGAACTGAATTTTTTTTTATCAATCGGATCCAAGAAAGTCCAGAAAGCGCCAAGACCATCTTCTACAGTTGATTCAGCTTGCTCAGGAATGGCAGCAGGCAGGTGTGAGTGCATCTCCATGCACAGTGAGGGGAAGACTTTTAGAGGATGGCCTGGTGTCAAGACAGGCAGCAAAGAAGCCATTTCTCTCCAGGAAAAACATCAGGGACAGACTGATATTCTGCAAAAGGTACATGGATTGGACTGCTGAGAACTGGGGTTGTTTGGGGCATCTGGAAAAAACCTTGTCTGGCGAAGAAAAGGTTATCGCTACGATCAGTCCTGTGTCATGCCAACAGTAATGCCCCGTACACACGGTCGGAAATTCCGACCACAAAATCCGTCGGATTTTTTCCGACGGATTTTGTCCGACACTGGTGTTGCATACACACGGTCGAACAAAGTTGTCGGAAAATCCGATCATTCTGAACGTGGTGACATTCGTTGCGTACGACCAAACTATGTAGAGGCTAGTAGCCAATAGCTTTGGTCTCGTAATTTGATCTGAGCATGTGTGGCACTTTGTCCGTCGGAATTCTCTACACACGATCGGAAAAAGTCAGATCAGATTTTGTTGTCGGAAAATTTGAGAGCAGGATTTTACGACAACATGGTCCGATCGGACATTTTCCGTTGGAATTTCCGACCATGTGTACGGGGCATAAAGCAGCCTGAGACCATTCATGTGTGGGGGCTTCTCTGCCAAGGGATTGAGCTCACTCACAATTTTCCCTAAGAACACCGCTATGAATAAAGAATGGTACGAAAACATCCTCCGAGAGCAACTTCTCCCAACCATCCAAGAACAGTTTGGTGAAGAACAATGCCTTTTCCAGCATGGTGAGCACCTTGCCATAAGGCAAAAGGGATAACTATGTGGCTTGGGGAACAAAACACTTACATTTTGGGTCCATGGCCAGGAATCTCCCCAGACCTTAATCCCATTGAGAACTTGTGGTCAATCCTCAAGAGACGGGTGGACAAAGAACCCCACAAATTCTGACAAACTCCAAGCATTGATTATGCAAGAATGGGCTGCCGTCAGTCAGGATGTGGCCCAGAAGTCTGTTGACAGCATGCCAGGGGGAATTGCAGAGGTCTTGAAAAAAAAGAGGTCAACACTGCAAATATTGACTCTTTGAAATGCTCGTAATTTTACTTCAGTATACCCAATGGCGACTCTAGGAACAATATATAGGGGGTGCACATACAATGCCACAGTCAAAATGGGGGGGGGGGGGGGCACTAAAAATTTTCATCACTAAAGCATGGCACTGAAAAAACGAAATACCGTATATACTCGAGTTTTCCGACCCAATTTTGGGGCCCCCGTATCTCGGGACCTCTTGGTGCTAGGAACCCCAAATTGAGTGTGCGAACCCAGCGGACCCAACACTACAACATAGATGGGGTTCCTAGCACTAAGTGGCCCCGAGATACAGAGCCCCAAAGTCAGTTCGGAAAAATGCAATTTTCTGCTGCAGAAAAGTGCTTGACATTTTCCGAACCGACTTTGGGGCCCCGTATCTCGGGGCAGCGAGGGGGCATCTAGGAACCCTTTAACTACCAAGTTTGAAGTTTGGGGGACCTATGGCTGCAAATGGGCACAGTGAGGCTGCAAATGGGCACAGTGAGGCTGCAAATGGGCATTGTTGACCCTCTTTTTTACTTACAGTAGCTGCGCATTTCTCAACCTAGGCTTATACTGGAGTCAATACGTTTTTCCATTTTTTTGTGGTAAAATTAGGTGCCTCGGCTTATATTCGGGTCGGCCTATACTCGAGTATATACGGGTAAGTATTAATAAATAAGATTACAAAATACGATGCGATATGCAATGATACCTTTCTATTGTACTAACCTAACACTTAAAAGATGTTTGGTGTCAGCGGAAGCACTATTAACCCCCAGTATTGTTGTCAGCGGACGCACAGTTAACCCCCAGCACAGGTGTCAGTGGACACACTATTAACCCCCAGTATTGTTGTCAGTGGACGCACTATTAACCCTCAGGAATGGTGTTAGCGGACACACTATTAACACCTAGCACAGGTATCAGCGAACGCACTATTAAACCCCAGCATTGGTGTCAGCGAACGCACTATTAACCCCCAGTATTGTTGTCAGCGGACGCACTATTAAACTCAGCATTGGTGTCAGTGGACGCACTATTAACCCCCAGCACAGGTGTCAGCGAACGCACTATTAAACCTCAGCATTGGTGTCAGCGAACGCACTATTAAACCTCAGCATTGGTGTCAGCGAACGCACTATTAAACCTCAGCATTGGTGTCAGCGAACGCACTATTAACCCTCAGGATTGGTGTCAGCGGACACACTATTAACCCCTAGCATTGGGGTCAGCGGATGCACTATTAACCCCTAGCATTGGTGTCAGCGGATGCACTATTAACCCCTAGCATTGAGGTCAGCAGATGCACTATTAACCCCTAGCATTGGTGTCAGCGGACGTACTATTAACCCCTAGCATTGGGGTCAGCAGATGCACAAGTAACCCCCAGCATTAGCCCCCACACTCCACAAATACCCCCCCACTCCACAAATTTCAACCCCAGTCACCCCACTAAGGACTTTGCTCGGCCTCAGTGTGATGGCTCACTCACCTCTCCTCCTGGTAGTCAGCTGGTGGCCTGTCTGATCTTCTGCCTCCTGAGTCCTCTCCTCCTGGCTGTCCAGTCCTTCAACACAGGCCTAGGGCATCCCGAGAACGCCACAATCTCCCACCCTGAGTGGGGGCTGGATGGGTGGCAACAGCACCCTGGATCCGGTGGCCAGGTACAGCCTCCGAGGGAGCTCAGCTCTGGTCGATCATTCTCTAGGTGGGTGGGGCGATGGGCGGATCCTCCCTCCACTCTGTTCTCTCTGCTCGCCTGTGTCTGTTTGCTTTGCTGTGCGCGCTGGGCTGCAGCAGCATGCGGGGGAGAGGAGACAGGAGAGAAAAAAATCTCCCACTATGTAAGCGCCACTGTGCGCTGCCGCATGTGACCCCCTGGCCCCCAGTGGGGGGCACAAGCGTTGGCAAGAAGTAACCTAGGGGGGTCATCGCCCCCTGTTGCCCCCCCCTCTAGCGACGCCACTGAGTATACCATAGTAACATCTGAGAAAAAGATCTAAAAACAGCCGACTTTACTTTTACCAAAATGTATATTTGTGTAATTCTCAAACTTTTGGCCACGGCTGTATTTGTTATTTATGTACTCCACATGGCTTCATTTTTTTATTATTTAATGGGGATTTTTGAAGTGTTTGTGTTCCTCAGAAATAACATTAGGCCCTGTTCACGCCTGTGCATTTTACTTGCATTGTTTAAAAAAAAATCCTGCAACGCAACAAAAACCTAAAGTGTACCGCACAGATGTGAACCAGGGCTTGGTGTAAGTTTTGATCAGCAGCAATTTTTATGGGATAAATATTTGAGTATATGCATCTTTAATTATTGTACAACTTCACTGCAGACCTTTAATATTTGTATTTTTTATGTTTTGTCTCTTCACCAGATACACGATACTGTCACTCTCACCATACCATGGATGCTCTGGGGGAAAGTTTGTCGGTGACAAAACGCTGCGTGTCACTGGAGCATTGCTTGAACACGGGATGCAGGGACAGTGGGAAGCATGGCCACAAGGTATGACTTTAAGGCAATATATATTCATTTTCAATTGACTGTGAGCATAAACTTCTCAAAACTGAGAAGAAAAGAGTCCCAATAGTCACTCACCATAGTGGTCATGGACAAACTTTGTGGGTGGGGCGAAACACGTTGGTTGGGGGCATGGCTTAGACAGAGCCATACAAATGAATTAAGAGTGCATCTTCAGGCAATTGTAAGTCCTTATATGCTGCAGGCCACACCTCGACATGTTTCACCCCGCCAAATGGGAATTTCCATGACTAAGACCCGTGGGCGGGGTGAAACATGTCAGGGGTGGGGCCTTGACAGGGTCTAGGCTGAGGCTGCTTTCACAGGGCAGCACAGTGGTATAGTAGTTAGCACTCTCACCTAGCAGCAATAGGGTTGCTGGTTCAAATCCTGACCACGACACCATTTGCCTGGAGTTTGCATGTTCTCCCTGTGCCTGCGTGGGTTTCCTCCAGGTACTCCGGTTTCCTCCAACACTCCAAAGACATGCTGGTAGGTTAATCAGATCCTGTCTATAAAATTGGCCCTAGTATGTGTGTATGTGTTTGTAAGCGTGTCAAGACCCTACGGGGTAAAGGACCGCGCTTTATCAAGATGAAACTCAACTCAACTATGTACATGAGGGTTGTGTGTGTTGTGCAGCTCCTGGGCCTTCTTTTCCTTCCTCATTGGACAGAGCTAGGCTGAGGCTGCTAATACTTGCATGGTGGTTGGGTTTGTATAATGTGCAGCGCTCAGGACCCTTTTCTTCTCTGTTGAATACACAGAGCCAGGATGGGCTCTTCATACCGATCCTGCACCCAGTAGAGTCCACTGGATTTGGATATAGGAGCCTGAGCAGCAGCCCATATGTTTTTCAGGCTACATAGAAAAACAGACTATTTTTTTTTATTGCATTGCACCACAACTCACAGATGGTTTGCAAGTGCGGTTTGTTGCGCTGCCTAGGCATGTTAAGGCACCATTCAAAGTGAATGGCACTGCATTATGTTGTAATCCCTTGTACAGCAGCACTCGGACTAAGAGGAAGGGGTGTCCTGCATTTACATGACAAGGAATGTGTTGACAGGAGGAGAAATTAGAAAGCTGACCTCATCAGTGCTCCTACAAGGTCCAGCCTTGGGGGTGAGGAGGTGGCTTGGCAGCATGCCTCTGACTTAGGCCCCTTTCACAATTATACGACTTGTCCCACGATTTGGGACTGCAAAGTAGCATGACAAGTCGTTCCCCATGATTTCCAATGACAGCCATTCATATTAGTACGACTTCAAAGTAGTCCCTGCACTACTTTGGTCCAAATTTGATGCCACTTACACAGGCATTCCTTGAAATCGTGGCAAAAATCGTGTCCGTGAATCGCGGCAAAATCGCGGTACAATCGCACGACTTTGAAGTCACACAAATGTGAAAGGGGCCTTAGGCAGAAAAAATGCAGGTCACCAGGCTGACTGTACTCTGTGAAGGGGCTGTGTGGATGGATGGAAATACAAATCCTTTAGCAGGAAAAACACAATTGGTACATGCATTTCATCAGTGTATTTCGCTGCTTAGAGTTCGGCTTTAAAGCGGTTGTAAACCTCAGACATGAAATATGAACAAAGCATATCCCTCTATAGCAGGGGTCTCAAACTGGCGGCCCTCCAGCTGTTGTAAAACTACAAGTCCCATCATGCCTCTGCCTGTGGGAGACATGCTTGTAATGGTCAGCCTTGCAATGCCTCATGGGACTTGTAGTTTCGCAACAGCTGGAGGGCCACCAGTTTGAGAACCCTGCTCTATAGTGTTTAGTCTCATTTAAGAGCACTAAGTGTCATTTCTGTCTGCTACCTCATTCTTCTATCTGCATGAGTCACTTCTTCTGACAAGTTTTCCCGACACCAAGAGAAAAGAAGTGACAGGGGAGGGATCTCCAGCTGATTGACAGCCTCAGTGTTCCTTGGTGCTGAAGGAGGTGTGTCCTTTCCCTCCAATCAGCTCTCATAACTCTCCTCACTGAGCTCTTTAGAGTGTAATGTCAGCTCTCAGCCACGTTTTCTAAAATCTCAGACAAGCTTTATAAATTTTGCACTTTAAACAGCTGTAGAGAAGACTGCAGATAAACAGGTACAAATTATGCATACCTCCCAACTGTCCCTGATTTTGAGGGACTGTCCCGGATTTGGAGCAATGTCCCTCTGTCCCTCATTCCTCCTCATCTGTCCCTCATTTTGGTCTGATCCATATAGTTGTATATAAAATGCACTTTTTATCTTTCAAAAAGTGTTTCCCAGTGCTAAACCTTTCATCCAAATTCTAAATTGCTGCATTTGTACATTTTAGAAGCCAATATAATGGAATAGTAGTGGTAAAAAAGCACTTGTGGATTTAATTAACCTTTTTTTTGGTTAATTCTCCTTTAAGGGGGTGTGGCAGGGGGCGTGTCCTATGCCTACATGCATTTGCTAGTAGGTGTCCCTCATTCCCATCTCAAAATGTTGGGAGGTATGCTTATGTAGGAGGATTTGTTTCATCTGTGTTTCACCTGAGGCCAGTCACTTCACTGGGTATGTGTGAGGGTTTATAACCACGTTAATGCTGGAAGAACCATCAGGCTGGGCCTACCTGCCTGCCTCTAAGCTGCCTTTGCCTGACTGAAACCTCTGCCTGAGCCATCCAGTAAGGGACAAATCTCTGTCAAGAGTCATTTTTTGTTTGTAAATGTCAGTGTGAGCTACTGGGCTCTGTAAATAACAGGCAATTTACAACAAAGGAGCAACATAGACAGTAGAAAACATGCAAAAGGAGCCTAGAGCTCCACCCTCTGGCCAAATAAAAGATGATTATATCATTTTCATATACAGTATTTCATATTTACACAAAAGAATAAATATTTTTAAAATGTATATATTATTTTTTTTTAGTCCTGATTATAGTGTACAAAAACTTGAGGGGAAAAAAAATAATATAAATAAAACCTTCTCTTTGCTCCTGCAGGTATGCACATCATGCTGTGAAGGAAATATCTGTAACATGGCTCTGCCCAGGAACGAGACAGACGCCATCTTCTCCACCACATCCCCGCTCAATGGCTCCCAGAGACATTCCACACAAGGCCTCGGCCTCCTCCTGTGCCTTCTATACTCTTCCTGGCTATTCCTGACATAGAACTGTCAAGGGCGGCAGCAAGAATGATCTCATACGTGTACTGTGTACATGGGATTTATTTATATTTGGAATGGACGCTGTATATTTTGTATATTTGTTATTTTATATATATTCAGTGGATTCTTTAGTCAGAACTATTTTTTATAAATAGTATAATTATTATATGCAGGGTCTTGTGAGAGCAGAACCTTTACTAACACATAAGACAATGTAAATAGGTCCTTGGTATTGGCTACTGTGAAGATCCATGTCCAATCAAAAACCTTTAAGGAGAACTCCAGCAAAAGAGAGAATGGCATAAAATTGCTGCTTATCCATGGCTGCATGTTTTCGTGTTTTTTTTTTTTTTTGGAATCCAGGAGAGCCTAAATCCTTGTGCAATGGTATCTAGAATCCATTTGAATTCTGTTTACAATACTTTCTGCATCACAACTGAGTTTGGATGTGGTTACAATTGGTCTCTTAATAGATTGATATTTCCGGCTATGCATGCAAGTCCCATACATGCTACTGAATTTAAATGGCTTTTAGGCTCCATTCACACCTATGCGGTAAGGCACGACGCACATCTATGCATGTTGCTTTTGAGCGTTCCTGCAGTGCTTTTTGAAGTGCTTGCCGCGTTTTTGGACACGCGTTTTTACCATGATTTTACCACAATTTTGCGTTTTGCATTTTTTTCACACTGTATATAGCTGGTTGCTAAGGAGGGGGCCGGCTTCCCGCCCCCCTCCTTAGCAACCAGCTATATACAGTGTAAAAAAAAAAAAGCAAATCATGGTAAAACACGGTACTTGCGTTTTGGATGCGTTTTGGATGCGGGTCCATTGAATTCTATTACATGCAAAACGCTGCATTTTGTGGGAAAAAAAGTCCCCGACCCTTTTCAAAAATGCAGAGGCACAAGAATGCACTGATGTGAACATGTTCCATAGGAACCCGTGTTAAAAAATGTCCCTGCATTTCTGCAAAATGCATCAAAAAACGCATTAGTGTGAATTGAGCCTAAGGCTGGATTCACACCTATGCATTTTTAGTACTTTTAGCATTTTGCAAATTTGCACTACAGAACATGTTCCTTATGAAACCATTTTAAATGGACTGTAGTGCAAAATGCAAAAAGCACCAAAAATGCATAGGTGTGAATCCAGCCTTATAGAGAAGGGGGTGTTCTGTAATCCTAATACACTTCCTTTCCTACAGTGACATTGCTGCTTCTCAATAGGCATAGGTGTGCGCGGCCTATTGCATTAGGGTGTGCACACCAAAGCTCAAACACGTGTGTGTGTGTGTGTGTGTGTTTACAAACAGTCTTCCTTGTGCCCCGACAGCATATGGTCTCTCTGAGAGAGAAATGCTTCCACACTTCTCCTTTAAGCAGAGTCCCTCAGTAGGAGATCTTTCCCATCTCTCCACTGCCACACAGAGCAATACTGCTAATACAAACGGGGTGATTAGGGTGTGCCCTGGCACATCCGGCACACCCTGTGTGCACACCTATGTCTATAGATATAGTACAGCGAGTGCGCATTGTCACCCTAGGACAGGAAATGTGTCACTGGAAGGATCAACAGGTTACAGTAAAGGAACAAAAACCTGATAAAAGAAAACAAATGCAGCCACCACATCTACAGAATTTGTATTATATTTTTGTTCTTGGGCTTATATACACTTTAAATGCATACAGTGTACTGTTCCAACATTAAACCGGAACTATACTTACCTTGGCCCCAGCAATGCCAGGTCCTGGACCTCCCCGCTGTCCGTGACACCTTCGAGCAGCCACACATTGGCGCAGGAGTGCAGTCGGCTTCAACATTGCTGAATTTCTACACCGAGCTGCGCATGCACAGCTCACTTCACAGGGCCGGACAGGCAGGTAGGTAACTAATGCAGAAGAGACAAAGCATGTCTCTTCTGCATTAAAAATCCTACCTGTTCGCCCCATTTTAATATATACCATAAAGTTCCACTTTAAGAAAACAATGAAATACTTCTGAAATATTGTGCTGCAAGAATAGTCCTGTTTCCAATGCACTTGTTCCCTAAAGGTCTGCTTGCAACATAAAGATTGCTCTTTCATCTCAGAACAACCCTGAAAAAGTGAATGCAATAACTTAAACAATTAAAAAAAAAAAAAAAAAGTCTGGAGGGGTTTTAAACTTTAATTACATTTTTCAAAAGGTGGACACTGCTTTTAAAGCCAACCTAAAAATGGAAATCTGGTAGTGTGATAATATAATGCACATTGCCCACGTCTCTAGTAAAGCACACAAGGAAACATATGACCTAACTTTTATTGTTGGTGGTGAGTTTGGCTTCATCAGATCTGTTCTCATTTACTTCCTCCTTCATAGAACGTCATGTAAAAAAAGGCAAACGGACATCTCGCAGCTTTTATTCTTTTATAGTCCTGAATTACCGTATGGTATGTGTTTTCACTTGTAAAGTTCTTGAAATCCTTTTTCTCTAATGCCGCGTACACACGATCGGACTTTCCGCCAACAAAACCGTGGCTTTTTTTTCCGAAGGATGTTGGCTCAAACTTGTCTTGCTTACACACGGTCACACAAATGTTGGCCCAAAATTCTGAACGTGAGAACGTGATGACGTACAAGACAGTTCAATAGCTAGTGCAGCTCCTTCTGCTTGATTCCGAGCATGCGTGAACTTTTGTGCGACGGACTTGTGTACACACAATCGGAAATTCCAACAACAAAGTGAAGTTGGCGGAAAATTTGAGAACCTGCTCTCAAACATTTGCAGAAATTCCAACAGCAAATGTTCAATGGAGCCTACACACGGTCGGAATTTCCGGCAACCAGCTCACATTCAACATTTCCCGTCGGAAAGTCCGACCGTGTGTACACGGCATTAGTGGATATATACTTCCTGCTCTCACACTCCAGTGCTCTATGCTGGCCTAGATGTTTTATATCCCTTAATCACAAGAATCCTCACACACAGATTGTGTTCTTGCAGATAGGGGGCTTGCATGACCAGAGAAAAGAGCAGGGGCGTGTCTGACCAGGAGAAAGAGCAGGGGCGTGTCTGACCAGGGGAAAGAGTGGGGCGTGTCTGACCAGGAGAAAGAGTGGGGCGTGTCAGACTGGGAGAAAGAGCAGGGGCGTGTCTGACCAGGAGAAAGAGAGGGGCGTGTCTGACCAGGAGAAAGAGTGGGGCGTGTCAGACTGGGAGAAAGAGCAGGGGCATGTCTAAATAAGGAGAAAAGGGTGTGTCCCCTGTTTCCGTCAGTGTCCTACCTTACTGGCTCAGCAGCATGGCAGAGGGTGGGTGGCATAGCAGGTCTAGACAGAGGCACGCTTCCATCCAGGGCTGGAGGAGTCCCTGCATGTCGCCTGCCCTGGATTAGTTATATGTGGTGCTATGATGTGGGTGGTCCAGCTGCCAGCACCATAGCAATGAATGATGCTGTGTGTCCTGACCCCAGAGCTTCATTGGTTGTTAGGGTGCTGGCGGTCGCCCCATCTGCACCACATGATCCTGATTTCTGCATTCTGTGTTTGCGGCACCCTGGGGAACCAAGGAGCCTTCCTGCACCGGTAGAAAGATAATAATTGGATTGGCGCTCCGGTAGAATCACGCTGGCTTTATTGAACCAATGATAAAAACACCCAAACACCGCTTCTGTGTCCTGAGTCATAGCCACCCACAATCACCTCCCATGCAAGTTCCACATTGATTGAGCTGTTTGACATTTTCTATGTTTTATACAGATTCCTCTGTGACACACAGGGTGAAGCCATCAATTATCTCTTCATTTATGAAGGTCTGCAGGTTTTGAATGAACCATCATTCACATGGAACACCCGCATTATAGCCAATTATTGTGTGCTGTTGCACAGCTGTCCAACGCTTTCTTCTTTTGTTTTTTATTACTCTACCATTAAAGTTCCAACTTTGCAGCCAAACTAAGATAACACCTACTTAAAAAATTTTTTTACATGTTCCCATTCACATAGCATAACTTTAAACAAATATTAAAAAATTTCTTCCTATTTCCTTTCCTTTTTTTCTGAAAACTCCCAAACCCCCAAAAATCCTACTTAGCTTTCCCCTTCTGTGTAATGTTAAGGAGGAGGCATACGAGTTAAGTTCACCATAAATAACCCTGTCTGTGCTGTCAGATCTTATTATCAGTTGTAAACAACTGTAGACTTGCACACCATCTGTTGTACTAAAGGGTTAAAGATCTCAAGGCTTGGGTGGCACATTGTATGTTAATGCACTTTTAGTCCAATCTGTCCCTAATAAGCACATTGCAAGCTGTTCTTAAAGAGGAAGTAAACCCTGATGGGTTTACTTCCTCTTTGTTTCCCTGCAAGGTAAAGCATAATGGACTACTATGCATCGCATAGTAGCCCATTATGTGTCACTTACCTGACACAGGAGCAACGCTGTCACCGCTGTCCCATCTTCCAACGGAGTGTCCATCTTCTTTCCGGGTATCGCAGCTCCGGCGCTGTGACTGCTGATAACGTCACTCCTACGCATGCGCACGGGAGCCGCCACTAGCGGCATATCGCCATTAGCTGCGGCGTGCTCAGTGCGCCTGCGTGCCGCTGCCTGTCTTTTTGCAAATATCTCTTAAATCGTGTAGGTTTAGGAGATATTTCTTGGACCTACAGGTAAGCCTTAATCTAGGCTTACCTGTAGGTCAAAGTGGTCTGTAAGGGTTTACAACCACTTTAACAAAACAAGCTGCCTATAGAGTTTTGTATATTAATTGACTCCTAAGAAACACCTTAAAAAGTAAAGAATATTGTTTTTTAGTAATTTTTAGACATGCTGTCAATGGGAACAATTAACAAACGTATAGTGGCAGCGACCCGTGAGGCAGTCAGGAAGGCGGCGATCCCCACACACCCCCCCCCCCCCCCCATGGGAGACGGATGGGAAGGCAGCAATCACCACACCCCCCTGCAGGAGATGGACAGGGAGGCAGCGATCAGAGGCCTCCTTATCTTAGGAGGCAGATGGTAGGGCTGCTGCTTCTTGCTCCGGGGCCGTTGCTTCTCCTCGCGGCCGAACAGACCGTCCTAAGACTCCTGGGCAATCCGGTCTTAGGACCCGCTTCCTGATTGTCCGGGATGAGAATCAGGAAACCATGTTAAATGAACTGTTGTGCGTTTCTGCAAAAAAAGCACCAAAAAACGCATAGGTGTGAATCAGGCTTAAGGCCTCGTTCACAGCTAAGAAGGATTTGAAGCTGTTACTAAAAGTGCTCCAATGCTCGACACTAGGCTTTTAATCCTATTCAATGATGCCCACTCACACCTGAGCATAATGCCGCTTGAAGTCCGTAGATCGAATCGCATGAGCTTCCTCTGGGGCACCATCGCATGTTTTGACCCTGATAAACTTAAATGGGAGCGCATGAAAAATGTGCGTAATGCACAGATTTCGGGTGTTCTCTTGCCTAGAAAATAGCTTTCCATTGGCATAGCTCCCAACTGTCCCTGATTTGGAGCAATGTCCCTCTGTCCCGCATTCCTCCTCATTTGTCCCTTATTTTGGTCTGATCCATTGAGCTGTATATAAAATGCACTTTTTATCTATCAAAAAGTGTTTCCCAGTGCTAAACCTTTCATCTAATTTCTAAATTGCTGCATTTATAAATTCCAAAAGTCAATTTTGTACAATTCTCCTTTAAGGGGGCGTGGCAGGGGGTGTGTCCTATGCCTGCATACTTTTGCTGAGAGGTGTCCCTCATTCCCATCTCAAAAAGTTGGGAGGTATGACACTGTCCATTGCCTTACTTCTATATATATAGATATAGATATGCTATATATACACACACACATACATGCATCTGTGTTTGAGCTTTGGTGTGCACACCCTAATTCAATAGGCTGCGCACACCTATGGTGACAACGTTATTGTGCCCGCACTTAATTCACGGCAGTGTTGTCACCCTGTGCAGCTGCATCCAACATATGTTGAGGAGGAAGGATTTCAGAGCTAAAAACTCTCCCCTGAAAAATCAAAGCAGGACCAGTAAATGCCGGTGTTCTGTCCAAATGTGTCCGGCTATCATATAGTGTCAGGCGCAGCGCTTGTGCAGTAGGGAGGACAAAGCCAATCGGAAAATTTCGGAAGATGAACGGCACCTGCGCCATGAGTCGAGTTGCAAGCCCCACCATCCAAGTGGACATAGGGCTACACAAACTTAGATGGCCCCTCGCAGGCTCGCCACGCTTCGGGCACGGCCTCGCAGCGCTCGGCTCTTTTTTTATTCTAACTCTATGTCCACTTGGATGGTGGGGCTTGAACCTGGACTCACGGCGCAGGCGCCGTTCATCTTCGGCTATTTCCGTAATCTGCTTGTATGTGGACAGTATGTGATGGGGGACACAATCCGTCAGGAAGCCGGAGCCGGGAGGAAGGATCCTTGATGGTGCTCTGTGTCCAATGCAGGGGGCCCTCTGGATCCCTCTTCCAAGCCCTGGCGAAGTGAAGACTGCAGGGACCCCTGTGGCACCATCATGGGGTCCTCCTGGAGGAAGGCAAGTCAAAAAAATAATGGCAGAGAATGCAGAGGGAGGGGGGCTCACAACCCATTTACACTTGTGTGTTGTGGAAATGCACAATAAAATGCACATATTAACACACATTACCACAAGGTATGGCAATGCACCGCCCATAGAAGAACATTGGGGTTGGTACAGTAGAGCACAATGCACTGCGCACCGCATGTATGTGTATTATGGTGTGCTGCAATTTAAAAAAAAAAGTGTCATGTATACTTTTTCATTTTTAAATGATGTGTTAGAAGCCGATTCCTAATGAATGGATTTTGCTCTAACATAGCGTTTGCCAAAACGCATTGCCTTACACACCATAAAAAGTGTGATTGGGCTTAAAGATCTTCTGGAATGATTCCTACACCATACACGCTGACAATCCAACAACCATCGTACCCTCTGCTCCTCATATAAACTCTGTGGGTGTTTTTATTCTTTGATGGCTGATTGTAGCATTTATGCACTTAATAGTTTTCACTCATTAACAAGGTTAATGAACCTTCCTAGTTACACGGCTGAGTGATGCCCAACCAGTCCGACTGCAATATCTTTAATTCTCTGCAGGCATCTCCAAACGTCACTTAATGGATCCTGGCGCTGGTTAAAGGGGGAATAAACATAATTTGTTACTTATCTAATGTGTTAGCTTTGGGTGGGCACTGGGGCATCAAGTTAAAGAATATGTAAACCCAACATTTCCTATTCCTGATCTGTGCCCGCTGTACCATGTACTTGTAAGAGAAAGTCTCCTGATCTGTTTGTATTGCTTCCTTCGTGTGAAAACCATGGTGTTCCTGCCAGTCCCTCTGCTTCCCTATTAAAAACTGACCACATTAAGCAGGAGTACACACCGTGGTCAGATCTATAGTTGTGATGGGAACGCAGCTTGCTCTCCTCCAATGATTAGACTTGTCCTGACACACCCCCCACCCATACACTGAGAAGATCAGTGTGCTGTTGTTCTATTCCCCCCAGCTCTTTTGTGGCTGAGAATAGAGGGTATGTAATCACTTATAAAAAATATTTATAATGTTTTCATATCTGTTCACAAATGTTTTGCCTTTCATTTCTATTAAAAACTGAATGGGTTGTTTTACAAGGTGATCGTTTACAATCACTTTAAAGCGGACCTTCAGTCATTTTTTCAACTTTCCATCTATTAAATCTTCTGCCCTTGTTGTTTTAACTTTGGATAGTAAATAAAAAAAAATGTTTCTGCCTTATACAGCCAACTTCATGTTTCTTGTCTGGTAAAACGCCTAGGCTTATGACATCATGCACAGCTCTCTCGCTCTTGTGAGAGTTTGCCAGGAAGGGAGGGAGGATGAGTCATAAGAGAGCCAATGAAAGCTGCAGAGCTGGAGGTGTGCCTCTGTGTAAATCCAGGAAGTGAACAGGCAGCAGCTTCAGCTGCCCACAGTTAAAATGGCAGCAG
The DNA here is from genome assembly GCA_028564925.1 of Lithobates sylvaticus. Lineage (NCBI taxonomy): Eukaryota > Metazoa > Chordata > Amphibia > Anura > Ranidae > Lithobates > Lithobates sylvaticus. The sequence goes on from CM053031.1 coordinate 44,210,231, forward strand.
CCAGACTCAGTGGAGGGAGATTTCTGCAGCATATGTGGCAAGTACAGAATCACAGTATGCATAAAATAATATGCAAAGTGGTTTGAGGGAAGCTTCAGAATGGCAAAGATGTTTTTATTACAAATGATGTGAGCAGTTCCTCTTTAACTTCTGGATTTATACATCACTCAGGGACTCCATTGGTTAGACCTCCCTGCAGAAATGTGTGTCTCTGCTCCCAAGTTAAAGCAAAAGAACAGATCAGCTTTCATGGCAGAAGAGACTCCGCATGTTTTTGCCTAAAAAACTTTTCCCTGGCTGTTAGAAACGTAAAAAAAATAAATAAAATTGTACACCGACCGCTGCGCATGCGTGGCAAGAAATAAAAAAAAAATAGACATGCACTTTTTTTAATGCAACGCACAGCATGTGACACAACATGATGTTCAATTCCATCGGCCCTCACAATACATAGCTGTTGGTGAATCTAAAGAAGTTTGTACAATTCAATTGGAATGTGTGTGGTCTGTATAAGTTGGAAGCTGATATGTACACCGCCAACTGAGCATTCACCAAAACGACGAGTAAAGCTACAATGTTTTTGATGGCAAAAAAAAAAATATATATATATATATATATATATATATATATATATATATATAATATATTTTTTTTTTTTTTTAAATGTGCTACAAGAAGAAGACGGATGAATTCATATTGGCTTCTATAATTCAGCAAAACACTAAATTCTGTGGTTGATTATTGTTGTTTTTTTTGTATCTAATTTCACCAAAATGTGAAATGTAAATGGACCGTGCCAGGAATACGATGTAGAGATATGAACTGTAATATTATTCACTTGATGTACAAACATATTTATTTGTTCAAACTGTATATATTGTAAAGCTTTGTATTTTTGTTACATATCCCAGATATAAACTAGCTGCTGCAATGTAAGGTATAGAATAAAAAGCCTTCTGATTTAAAAAATAAAAGTATAAAATCTTTAATAGATTTTTTTTTTTATTGATATGTGAATGTGATCAGCATGAAAATAATGACCTTCCCATTGTTGGGCGATCGAGTGTCTGATTTTTGTCAAAAGCGCATGTGTGGGATTTTGTCTAGCATATTAACTATCTGCAAATTGTCGTTTGACAAACACGAACGTAGTGACGCACTATGATGCCGCGTACACAATCGGAATTCTCGTCGGAAAAAGCTCTGACGGTTTTCCCAGACGGAATTCCGCTCAAACTGTCTCGCCTACACGCGGTCACACCAAATTCCGACCGCCAAGAAAGCGGTGACGTACAACACTACAACGAGCCGAGTTCAATGCTTTCGAGCATGCGTCAAATTGTTTCTGAGCATGCGTAGGAATATTGTGCGTCAGAATTGCTACAGACAATCGGAATTTCCGATAGAAACCTTTTCCGTCTGAAAAATTGAGAACATGCTCTCAATTCTTTGCTGTTGGAAATTCGGCCAGCAAAATTCCGATGGAGCCTACACACGGTCGCATTTTCCGATGAAAAGCTCTCATCAGTCTTTTTCTGGCCGGAATTCCGATCGTGTGTACGCGGCATGAGAGTATAAAGAGGAAGTTAATTTCATGTTAGTAGACGTTTGGTGAGCGTTGATTTGCGATTTTCAGATTGTACAAAACAAATGCTTTTTAAAATACGTTTGGCATAACTCCATCAGTATCACCAGCAAAGCAGCTTCATTAGAGAAGCTTCAAGAAGAGAATGTGCGCTGCATTCCGACATTTCATCAACTACCGCGTCACGAATCTTAATTCTAGATTACGAACCTTAGTTTACAAGACCAAACTCTTCCGGCTCGTTCCTTGACTCTGACCATGCGTGTTTGTACTTTTGACTTTTGTGTGACGATTTCTGTACTGACCATCCGAAAATCAGACGTTGAGTTCACATCCAACAAAAAATTGATAGCCTGCACATCCAGCTTTTGTCTGATGAAAAAGTCAAATCGGCTGTTAAAGGAACCGAACTAACAATCCGAAAATCCGCAGACAGCTCTACTTAAGACTTTTCCCTGATTGCATTTTCCACCATACTGATCATCAGTGCCCTCATTGTCCTTCAGCTCCATCAGTGCCTATCCATGTCCATCACTGCAGCATAACACTGCCCAGCAGTGCCCATAAGTGCCACCTATCAGTGCCCATCAGTATCGCCTCATCAGTACCCATCAGTATCCATCAGTGAAGAAGCAAAATTACTTATTTGCTAAATTTTATAACAGAAACAATAAAAAAGTTTTTTTTTTGGTCTTAATTTGTTTATTCAGGGGTGGCCCATCTATCACGCCACCCCCCTATATGGTTAATGGATAGATTCATACATAGCATGAATCTATCCACGGCCACCACAATCACCCCCTTTCAGGACGCCGGGTGCATGAATTACAGCGGCGAGGGTGTTTTTTTGAAGCACCCGATTAGAGCCATAGGCTCTAATTGGCTTCAAAATAGGGTGGACTCGGAGCACAGAGCATTGCGCTCGGAGCCCACCCAGGTGTGTTAGAAAAGCAAACGAATATTTGTTTTTCTAACACTGAATTGCCTCTCCACCAATCAGGAAGCACGGGTCTGTTTCCCATTTCCCGATTGGCTGAAAGGTCAGTCGATCCTATTGGACACCTAGGAGGAGGGGAGGAGAGGCACGGCGGAAGCCGCTTTGATCTCAGAAGAGAAGAGGACACAGGAGACGCTGCCAAATCCCCTGCATGATGTGCCTGCTGATCCCCGCTGCTGTGTGCCCGCCAATCCCCAATGTGCCCACCGATCCCCGCCGATGTGTGCCCCCCAATCCCTGATGTGCCCACTGTGACGGAACGTCCCTACACTCCTCTTGAGTGCGTTCGTCATATATCACTTCCTCTCAGTCTGGATATAGGTATAAGATATTCCAACCGCTCCCAAGCACCAAACGAGGCGACACTTGCTTAGTTGCTCAAACATGGACTGAACTTTTATTACAAAGCCAAGCTCACATTTATACAGAGTAGAAGAGGAGATCCCCCCTCCCTCTCATATTACTCTAACAATACACCTGTAACAACTTAACATAAACTAATTAGCTAATTCCTTTAAGCAGCCGATGTGACTCAGGATTTCACTACAGGCCAGACTTCTTGTCACCGAGATAAACACAGTTGATTATAAATTATCATAATTACCACCACAAGACATCTCATCACAATAGCAGGAGACCACCAGTAACAGACGGAGCGTCTCCTGCATTGTGCAGAGGACAATGGGATCAGCTAACTCAATTAACATGTTGAGTTCATGACACTAGCATCTGAGAGTGTATGTCCCAACAGCATGAGACCACACACATTATATGTATACACATATATACAGAGAGTGTGTCTTGGGGGCCCGCAATCAGCTGGCAGGAGGCTGGCATGTAGTCCTCTCAAAAAGCCTGTGCCCCGGCTAGGTCTGTCACATTTCTCCCCTTTCGGCAGGAGACTAACACAGGATGAGACCCCAAACGGGTTGACTCCGAAGTTAGTCCATAGTCCCAGTCCTCTAATGCCTGTACCCACACAGTACCCCAAACAAATTGTTTCAAACAGAGCACTCACCCAGCCAACCTCTGCTTCTCTCAAAGAGCATATCTGCCGCTGGGGAGAGGCCTGGACTGGCCCTTCTCCCTGGAGTCTTTTCAGCCGCTGGAGAGAAGACAGGGTGACTGGGCTCAGTCTGTCATGCTGTTGGGCATATGGGCCTACTGCCCAGCATCCCTGGGGTATACAGGTGGAGACTGAATTCCCATCCACCTTTACAGGAAATCTGTCCTGTGTCAGTTGAGGGCAGAGGCCAGCAGCGCTCTGTTCCGTTGCCAGCAGTTCAGCTGGGCGTAGGAGCTTCCCTACATCATCTGCTCCAGCTAACTGTTGGGGAGAGAGGCCGACTGCCCCAGCTCCCTGGAACTCCACAGCTGTTACCGGTGCTGGGCAGAGGTTGGTAGCACTCTGCCCGGTTGCCAGCACTTCTGCTGGTTTTCTGTTAGTGGAGACCACAGGCCCATCCACCGACACCAGATCAAGCTGCAGATGTGAAGTGCAGATTGCATTCTCTCCTTGGGTCCTGAGCTGCTGCTCGGGAGTGACCACCACCTCCTCACCCTGGGCCTCCAGAACTGCCACAGGTGTGGGACAGAGGTCTTGGACCCTCTGTTCAGTGACCAGAGCTTCAGCTGGGGAAGTTCCTTGCAACTCCATGGATACTGGCGTTGGCGCTGGGCAGAGCACAGTGAAGTTCGGCCCTAATACCAGCTCTTCTGCTGGAGGCTCATCAGGTTGTTTTTCCTCAGCAGAAAAGTCCATCAAATCCCCAGTCTCTGCAACTGGTGTCTGGGGATATAGGTTCACCATCTCCTGTCCATGGAACCCAGAAGATGCTATCAGTGCTGGGCAGAGGTTAGCAGAGCTCTGCCCTGTTGTCAGCACTTCAGCTTTGGGGATGGCAGTCTCCAGATTTTCCACTGCCGATTCTCTGGCATGCTGCTGGACAGGCACATTCCTCCATCCAAGATCATCCCATGCAGAAACAGGATCATCAAGGTCAGTCAGCACTTGCTGCATCCGCCATAAGACCTCCGCGTCCATAGCTGCAGGGGCAGGTTGGCAAAGCACACTGTTACTCTGCCACATTGCTGACTCTTCAGCCAGGATTTCAGAGTTGTCCACTGGTATTTCTTTATAGTCCCAGGCAAAGGGAGCCCAGCCCTGGCACTGAGCAGAGTCTAGCAGCCGTCTGTAGGCGATCTCCAGCTCCCATTCCTGATCGGCCAGAAACTCCAAACCTTCAAGTGCCCAGATCACTTCCGAGACGTTCAGTAGCCCTTTTCTGAAATCCATGATTTCATCCAACCGCCACTCCAAATCACTCCCAAAGTTAGAGTCTCCTGTCAGCTTTACATACAACAGTCCCAGGCCGCCGTAGCTTAAGCCTTCCGTTGGGCTGTCATCTGCTATCCAAGGGCATGCTTGGGATACATGCCACCGGAGGGCTCTGTAACTCTCATCCAGCTTCATCTCTGCCCAGACCAGCCTGCTTAATTCAGCTGTCTGCTCCTTGTGCGGTTTCTCTCCCAAAAACAGCACCCGCAATCCATACTGCGACCAGTACCTTTCCTGGTTGGAGGGGAGAACTTTTCCCTGGTGACGCCGCTCACAGGCTAGCGCTTCCTTCCAGAGTTCACAGCGAATAGAATCAAACCATCCCAGCAGGACCTGCTCTGATACTGGTCCTCTGTGCTGTAGCTGCATCTCTCGCAACCTCCTCCTGAATTCCTCTTCCATGGCGGCTGGTATCTGTACCTCTCCTCCTCTCCTGCTATCCGGACCTTGGATCCAGGTGGAGGTTTGGATGTCCCAGACTGCAGGAAGCATCCCACTGCTTGCCAACAATGTGACGGAACGTCCCTACACTCCTCTTGAGTGCGTTCGTCATATATCACTTCCTCTCAGTTTGGATATAGGTATAAGATATTCCAACCGCTCCCAAGCACCAAACGAGGCGACACTTGCTTAGTTGCTCAAACATGGACTGAACTTTTATTACAAAGCCAAGCTCACATTTATACAGAGTAGAAGAGGAGATCCCCCCTCCCTCTCATATTACTCTAACAATACACCTGTAACAACTTAACATAAACTAATTAGCTAATTCCTTTAAGCAGCCGATGTGACTCAGGATTTCACTACAGGCCAGACTTCTTGTCACCGAGATAAACACAGTTGATTATAAATTATCATAATTACCACCACAAGACATCTCATCACAATAGCAGGAGACCACCAGTAACAGACGGAGCGTCTCCTGCATTGTGCAGAGGACAATGGGATCAGCTAACTCAATTAACATGTTGAGTTCATGACACTAGCATCTGAGAGTGTATGTCCCAACAGCATGAGACCACACACATTATATGTATACACATATATACAGAGAGTGTGTCTTGGGGGCCCGCAATCAGCTGGCAGGAGGCTGGCATGTAGTCCTCTCAAAAAGCCTGTGCCCCGGCTAGGTCTGTCACACCCACCAATCCCCGACGCTGTGTGCCCGCCAATTCCCAATGTGCCCGCCGATCCCTGATGTGCCCACCGATCCCCGCCGCTGTGTGCCCACCAATCCCTGATGTGCCCACCGATCCCCGCTGATGTGTGCCCGCCAATCCCCGATGCACCCACCAATCCCCGCTGCTGTGTGCCCACCAATCCCTGATGTGCCCACCGATCCCTGCCGCTGATGGGGTAAGTGCCGGTGGACTTGCAGACAACGGGGGGGTTGTTTGCCACCCCCCCCCCCAAAACAAAAACCACCAGCCGCCACTGCATTTGGTTAGCAAAAAATAAATAACCCGTGGTGATTAAATACCACCAAAAGAAAGCTCAATCTGTCTCGATAAAATGATAAAAATGCCATGGGTACATGACGGCACAATTGTCATTCAAAGTGTGAGAGCGCTGAAAGCTGAAAATTGGCCTGGGCAGGAAGGGGGTGAAAGTGCCCGGTGGGCAAGTGGTTAAGCAGAGAAGCCAAGTGACTGTACTGTGTAATCCTTCCTTTTTTTAATGAATAAACTACATTGTACTCTGTGTGTTCAACTAATAACTGCTGAGAGTTTAATAAGACTTTAATGTTGTGTTCAGCCCTTCTATGTGTCCTGTGGATGTATGATGGGATGAGTCATATTCTGTACAGCAGACCGTCCCCAGAAAGTCATGCGGAAAGTGCAGCTTTGTCGCAGAAAGTAGAAGATCAATGGGCTTTTCATGGCCACCGAGAACCAGAATTACCGCTTTGACTTCAGATGTCTAACAGAAAGTGACAGCTTAATGACTGCAAAAGGGAAGCTAACTATTATTGGATTAATAGGAGTCTGGGGTCACTCCGAGGATATTAAACGTCTTGTTTATTGAAGTGTAGAATATATATATATATACAGGGCACACCTCGGCTACAAAATAACTCTAGCCGTACCTCGCCCAAATCCACGAGAGGAATGAGCCAAAGTCGTTCCCCCATTTATGGGTGGATGGAGAAATCTCCACCGCTGGCTATTGTATCCGTTCGTTTCTGCACCCGCGGCTGTCTGAGTACCTGAACAGTGACAGTAGCTGTAGGTATGCAATGACTGTCCAGCTGATAATTTACTGTCAGGGTCACAGGGCTTGAATTTTGAACAATTTAGTAGTAGGGATGAGCTCAGGCATGTTAGGATCCTAAGGCTGGCTTCACACTGGGGCGGTGCGGGGCGGCGACGGTAAAGCAGCGCTATATTTAGCGCTGCTTTACCATCGTTTTACCCGCGGTATGCGGCCGCTAGCGGGGTGGTTTTAACCCCCGCTAGCGGCCGCAAAAGGGTTAAAAACCTCCGCAAAGGCGGTTTGCGGGTGGTATCCCCGCGGTTTCCCATTGATTTCAATGGGAAGGAGCGGTATAGGAGCGGTAAATACACCGCTCCTTCACCGCTCCAAAGATGCTGCTAGCAGGACTTTTGTTGCGGTCCTGCTAGCGCACCGCTCCAGTGTGAAAGCCCGCCGGCTTTCACACTGGAGTGAATGGGGCCGTTTTTTTCAGGCGGTATACAGGCGCTATTTTTAGCGCTGTACCGCCTGAAAACCGCCCCAGTGTGAAAGGGGCCTAATAGCAAGAGATATGACCTATTATCGCCACCGTGACATGCCTCCATCCCTAAATTACTAATATGTAAAAGGAAACAGTGGGCAGTGGCGTCGCTAGGGGGTGGCTACTGGGGCTATAGCCCCCAATCCTGGGCCCATAGCCCTGAGTCTCTTACCTAGGGTTGGCACCAGGCTCCATCTGCTCAGCTGGTGGGAAGAACATGACTAGTTAATGTTATCAGGCACAAGTTCTTATCTATATTCAGCAGTTCCGACAATTTAATCATTGTCCTGGCATCCATTTCTGTACCAATCCACCGGGCAATGTAATTATCAGGAACCTCAACCCCCCCTGATGTAATGAGAGGGGGCTCCACACTCAGATATGTAACTATTTTATATATATATATATATATATATATATATGCCCGCCAAAGCGTATGACTTTCTTTACTTCGCTGCTATGGGCTCTAGCCCCAGATCTTTTGTAGACCTACCAACGCCCCTGGTCGTGGGACTTTAACCACTTCCACCCCCTTCCTGACCAGAGCACTTTTTGCGATTCGGCACTTCGTCACTTTAACTGACAATTACGCGGTCGTGCAACGTTACACCAAAACAAAATTTACGTTGTTTTTTTCCCACCAATAGAACTTTCTTTTGGTGGTATTTGATCACATCTGCGGTTTTTATTTTTTGCGCTACAAACAAAAAAAGAGCGACAATTTTGAAAAAAATAAGCAATATTTTTTACTTTTTGCTATAATAAATATCACCCAAAAATATATAAAAAAATAATTTTTTCCACAGTTCAGGCCGATACGTATTCTATATACTTTTGTTAAAAAAATCGCAATAAGCGTATATTGATTGGTTTGCGCAAAAGTTATAGCGTCTACAAAATGGGGGATCGTTTTATGGCATTTTTATTATTCATTTTTTTTTTATTAGTAAGGCGGTGATCTGCGATTTTTATCAGGACTGTGACATTATGGCGGACACATCGGACACTTTTGACACTATTTTGGGACCATTGTCATTTATACAGCGATCAGTGCGATAAAAATGAACTGATTCCTGTGTAAATGACACTGGCAGGGAAGGGGTTAACCACTAGGGGGCGATGAAGGGGTTAACCGCAACCGTGGGCCGCCGGAGAGCATCAGGTTCCCGGGACCCACGGGCATGAAAGGTGGCAAATTTAAAGGGACGTACCTGTCCGTCCATTTGCCTCTTTGGAAAAACAAAAACTGTTTGCATAAGGAAAATACCTCATTATTGCCACTAGATGGAGCTGAGGAACATGCTTATTTTCTTTGACGCTCATTACCATCTAGTGGCCATAATGTGGTATTTTTCATATTCAAATTTTTTTTTTTTTTTAAATAAAAAACCTGCGATAGAGACTATAGCCTGAGAACATTCGGTTTTGCCTCTTTTGCACAAAATTAATTTGCATGCCGTTTCAATGAACAAACAACTGTGCAATGTTTTTCATAAATACTCATGTTCAGTAATCCAATGCTCTGGGAACGTTGTCCGGCCAAGTCAACCATAGATTGTTTGGGTATTAGCACTTGCTGAAGTTCATATTGAGCATCAGAATGGGGAAGAAAGGGGATTTAGGTGGCTTTGAACGTGGCATGGTTGTTGGTGCCAGACAGGCTGGTCTGAGAATTAAAAAAAAAACTGCTGATCTGCTGGGATTTTCACACACAACCATCTCTGGGGGTTACAGAGAATGGTCCGAAAAAGAGAAAAATATACAGAGAGCGGCAGTTGTGTGGAGAAAAATGCCTTGTTGATGTCAGAGGAGAATAGGCAGACTGATTTGAGATGATAGAAAGGCAACAGTAACTCAAATAACCACTCGTTACAACCAAGGTATGCGGAATACTATCTCTGAACACATAGAACTTTGAAGCAGATGGGCTACAGCAGCAGAAGACTACACTGGATGCCACTCCTGTCAGCTAATAACAGGAAACTGAGACTACAATTCACACAGACTCAACAAAATTGGACAATAGAAGATTGGAAAAACATTGCCTGGTCTGTTAAATCTTGATTTCAGCTACAACATTAGGATGGTAAAGTCAGAATTTGGCATAAACAACATGAAGGCATGGATCCATCCTACCTTGTATCAACGGTTCAGGCTGGTGGTGGTGGTGTAATGGTGTGGGGGATATTTTCTTGGCACATTTTGGGCCCCTTAGTACCAATTGAGCATTGTTTAAACCCCTCCTGAGTATTGTTGCTGACAATGTCCATCCCTTTATGACTACAGTGTCCCCATCTTCTGATGGCTCCTTCCAGCAGGATAATGCACCATGTCACAAAGCTCCAATCCTCTCACCACTGGACAATAGGGGTGCAATGGATCGTCGCCGATCCGTGATCCGAACGGGTCACCCAGTTCGGATCAGCACACCCCGCGATCCGCGGAGCGCTCCGCGGCCTCGGCCTTAGGAAAGGCTGCGGCTTCGGCCTAGCTCCGGAGCGGCGGCCATCTTGGTACACCCAGCCGCTGTTTACAATGTGATCGTTCTGTCAAATGATGGAGCGATCACTTGTAAACAAACTCTGCATTACCCAGCCAATACCCTGCATTACCCATACCCTGCCAATACTCTGCATTACCCAGCCAATACCCTGCATTACCCAGCCAATACCCTGCATTACCCAGCCAATACCCTGCATGACCCAGCATATACCCTGCATTACCCAGCATATACCCTGCATTACCCAGCATATACCCTGCATTATCCAGCATATACTCTGCATTACCCAGCCGATACTCTGCGATACTCTGCATTACCCAGCCAATACTCTGCGATACCCTGCCAATACTCTGCCAATACTCTGCGATACTCAGACAATATTACAGTGGGGGAGAGGATGTGGATATTACAGTGGGGGAGATGACGTGGATATTACAGTGGGGGAGATGACGTGGATATTACAGTGGGGACTATATGGTGGCGGAATTTTCACAGGTTTTTGCAAATTCAATTAATATTTGCTGATCCGAAAAATGATCCGATCCGTGACTCTGATCTGAGGATCGATCCGATCCGTGAGTTTTTTGATCCGTTGCACCCCTACTGGACAATGAGGTCACTGTACTCCAATGGTCTCCGAAATCACCAGATCTCATCCAATAGAGAACCTTTGAGATGTGGTGGAATGGGGGATTCACATCATGGATGTGCAGCCGACAAATCTGCAGCAACTGCGTGATGTTATCATGTCACTATGGAGCGAAATCCCAGAGGAATGTTTCCAACACCTTGTTACAGGTATATCTATGCCACGAAGAATTAAGGCAGTTCTGAAGGAAAAAGGGGGTCCAACCCGGTACTAGCAAGGTGTACCTAATATAGTGGTCGGTGAGTGTATATATATATATATATATATATATATATATATATATATACAGTGGTGTGAAAAAGTGTTTGCCCCCTTCCTCATTTCCTGTTCCTTTGCATGTTTGTCACACTTAAGTGTTTCGGAACATCAAACCAATTTAAACAATAGTCAAGGACAACACAAGTAAACACAAAATGCAATTTGTAAATGAAAGTGTTTATTATTAAAGGTGAAAAAAAATCCAAACCATCATGGCCCTGTGTGAAAAAGTGATTGCCCCCTAAACCTAATAACTGGTTGGGCCACCCTTAGCAGCAACAACTGCAACCAAGCGTTTGCGATAACGTGCAATGAGGCTTTTACAGCGTCCTGGAGGAATTTTGGCCCACTCATCTTTGCAGAATTGTCCTAATTCAGTTACATTAGAGGGTTTTCGAGCATGAACGGCCTTTTTAAGGTCATACCACAACATCTCAATAGGATTCAGGTCAGGACTTTGGCTAGGCCACTCCAAAGTCTTCATTTTGTTTTTCTTCAGCCATTCGGTGGTGGACTTGCTGGTGTGTTTAGGATCATTGTCCTGCTGCAGAACCCAAGTTCGTTTCAGCTTGAGTACACGAACAGATGGTCGGACATTCTCCTTCAGGATCTCTTGGTAGACAGCAGAATTCATAGTTCCTTTTATCACGGCAAGTCTTCCAGGTCCTGAAGCAGCAAAACAGCCCCAGACCATCACACTACCACCACCATATTTTACTGTTGGTATAATGTTCTTTTTCTGAAACCCAGTGTTCCTTCTACGCCAGATATACTTGGACACACACCTTCCAAAGAGTTCCACTTTTGTCTCATCGGTCCACAGAATGTTGTCCCAAAAGTCTTGGGGATCATCAAGATGTGTTGTGGAGAAATTGAGACGAGCTTTGATGTTCTTTTTGCTCAGCAGTGGTTTTCTCCTTGGAACTCTGTCATGCAGGCCATTTTTGCCCAGTCTTTTCCTGATGGTTGAGGCATGAACGCTGACCTTAACTGAGGCAAGTGAGGCCTGCAGTTCCTTGGACGTTGTTGTGGGGTCTTTTGTGACCTCTTGGATGAGTCGTCGCTGCGCTCTTGGGGTAATTTTGGGCGGCCGGCCACTCCTGGGAAGGTTCACCACTGTTCCATGTCTTCGCCATTTGTGGATAATGGCTCTCACTGTGGTTCGCTGGATTCCCAAAGCTTTGGAAATGGCTTTATAACCCTTTCCAGACTGATAGATCTCAATTACTTTCTTTCTCAATTGTTCCTGAATTTCTTTGGGTCTCGGCATGATGTGTAGCATTTAAGGATCTTCTGGTGGACCTTACTGTGTCAAGCAGCTCCTATTTAAGTGATGCCTTGATTGTGAACAGGTGTGGCAATAATCAGGCCTGGGTGTGGCTAGAGAAATTGAACTCAGGTGTGGACAACCACAGTTATAGTATGTTTTAACAAGGGGGGCAATCACTTTTTCACACAGGGCCATGATGGTTTGGATTTTTTTTCACCTTTAATAATAAACACCTTCATTTACAAATTGCATTTTGTGTTTACTTGTGTTGTCCTTGACTATTGTTTAAATTGGTTTGATGTTCCGAAACACTTAAGTGTGACAAACATGCAAAGGAACAGGAAATGAGGAAGGGGGCAAACACTTTTTCACACCACTGTATATATACAGTATCTCACATAAGTCAGTACACCCCTCACATTTCTGTAAATATTTTAATATATCTTTTCATGTGACAACACTGAAGAAATGACCTTTTCCTACAATGTAAAGTAGTGAGTGTACAGCTTGTATAACAGTGTCAATTTTATTGTCCCCTCAAAATAACTCAACACACAGCCATTAATGTCTAAACCGCTGGCAACAAAAGTGAGTACACCCCTAAGTGAAAATGTCCAAATTGGGCCCAATTAGCCATTTTCCCTTCCTGGTGTCATGTGACTCATTTCCCCATTACAAGTCAGTGGCACAGAGATCCGGACTTTGTGCCTGTAGCAGCTCACCATCCATCCATCCAGCTGTACCTTTTCAGGACTGTGCCTCCACCACAGGCTCACACTCTCCTGTGGATTTCCATCAGTGGCGGCCCGTCCATTAGGGGCACCGGAGCGCCACCCCCTCTTTCCACGGCCGCTGCCCCCTCTATCCACGGCTGCTACCCCCAAGCTCTATCCACGGCTGCTATTTTGCAGGACACCGCCACCCCCTATCCATGCGTCTGGCCTCTTTCAGGACGCGGGGCACGTGAATTACAGCTGCGGGTTTTTTTTTTGAAGCACCTGATTGGAGCCGGAGGCTCTAATAGGCTTCAAAATAGGGTGGCCTCTTGGCGCAGAGAATTGCGCCAGGAGCCCACCCAGGTGTTACAATAGTGAATGAATATTCGCTATTGAAACACTGATCCTCAATCCGGTCTGAAACTCGTTTTCCGATTGTCCAAAAAGAGAAGAGTCCCAATTGGCCGCCGAGGAGAAGGGAGAGAATGGAAGCCGCCGCCATGCCCTTGGAGAGCAGGGGAGGGGAAAGCTGCCGCCGCCGAGCAAGGGAAGCTGCTGGTGAAGCCCAGGAGAAGTGCTGCCCGCCATATATAAGGTAAGTGCACCAGATCCACCTGTCAGGCCCACCGTCTGGGGGGGGGGGGTGATAAAGTTTGCTGCCCCCCCCCAAAAAAAAAATACCACGGCCCCCGCTGATTTCCATATATATATGTGTGTGTTTTTTATACTTTTGTGAGATACAGTATATGTGTGTTTTTTATACTTTTGTAAGTATACATTTTTAACTTTTCTTTGTAATTAAACTTTATTGGCACTTATTACACCAGAGTGGCCGCACTGTCTCTCTCCCTTTCCCTCTCGCAGTCATGCACGCTAATGCCGCGTACACACGGTTTGAAATCTCGTTGGAAAAAGCTCTGATGGTTTTCCCGACAGAATTTCGGACGGAGTTCCGCTCAAACTGTCTTGCCTACACACAGTCACACCAAATTCCGACCGTGACATACGGTGACATACAACACTACAACAAGCCAAGTTCAATGCTTCTGAGCATGCGTCGAATTGTTTCCGAGCATGCGTAGGAATTCTGCGTGTCAGAATTGCTACAGACGATCGGAATTTCCGATAGAAACCTTTTCCGTCTGAAAAATTGAGAACATGCTCTCAATTTTTTGCTGTCGAAAATTCGGCCAACAAAATTCTGATAGAACATACACACGGTCGCATTTTCCAATGAAAAGCTCTCATCGGTCTTTTTCTGGCCGGAATTCCGATCGTGTGTACGCGGCATAAGAATAAAAAACTAAATGCTAGAGGAAAGAGGAAGAAGTTATTTGGCCGGGGAGACAACCTTCTTAAAAAAATGTATTTCTAGAGCTGATTTCCACTTTAAAGGGATCGGAGAGTTAGACGGCACTGTTAAGTGGTATGAATCTGATTCAGTAAACAGAATATCACTGAAGAATTCCACTTCTAGCACTTGTAGAAATCCAACAAACTCCACCTTCGGGGGCCATAACTCAAGTGATGTGAGTACAAGTCCTGAGGACCTCTCCATTGTGTACATTGAGTCCATGGTGTGGTGTTTAGATTATGGAGCGATCCCTGGAGGTCCCGGCTTCATCAGACGGATACTATTTGTAGAGCACAGATCCTTTATTCTCTTCTTACAAACATCATTATATCATTCAGGAATGTTTCACCCTTTTTTAGGTTTTGGTTTTCATCTCATCTAAAGAGGAGGTCCAGCTTGGGGGAAAAAATGAAAAGTCAGGAGCTCCAAATCCTGCAGCTGCAGACTTGTAATATAAGGACACTTACCTGTCCAGGGAGCCCCCCGATATCAGCACCTCAAGCCGATCTGTCGGGTGCTGGCGCCGGCATCCTTACCAAGGGAAAAAGGAAGTGAGGCCTTGTGGCTTCACAGCCTGTTTCCTACTGCGCATGTGCGAAATGCGCTGCACTTTTTGCTCCCGCTGTCTCCTGGGACCTGTGTGTCTCCCAGAAGGCAGTGGGGGGGGGGGGGGAGAAGGGGCTGGAAATTTCATAGAAGTGGGAAGTGGGAGCGGGTACCTGGTTTTGACAGGTATCCGCTCTCCCCCAGAAAGGTGCCAAACGTGGCAGTGGAGGAAGCAAACAAGGGGAGCATCCCCTTTTGGGTGGAGCTCTGCTTAGGCCCCTTACACACTTGTGTGACCTGAAAGTCGTACAACTGCCGTGACTTTGATGCCTGTGTATTCTTGAAGTCTATGGACCTCAAGTCACATCAAAGTCAGACTAAAGTAGTGCAGAGACTACTTTGAAGTCGCTGCAACTTGAAGTTGCACAGCTATAAATGGTACTCGTTGGAAATCATGTGACTTTGCAGTCCCAAGTTGCAGGACAAGTCGCACAAGTGTGAAAAGGGCCTTAAAGTGATTGTAGCCGTATTCGTACAATTCCGGCAAGAACGATTGAGTACTGTCTGTGATACTTTTTTTATTTGCAATAATATCCACATTTTCAGGACAAGCTTTAAAGGCTAAGCTCAACTTTTTTTTTCAAAATTCCAGCTCCCCTATGTACCAATATAGCATTAGAGTACTTATTTTGCAAACATAAAACAGCTTTCCATTAATCCGATCCCGGCTCCTTACCAATGACAGCTGATCATGTGATGTAAACAAAAGATCGGTAATCAGCTTTTTTTCCCTCACGCTGACAGCGCGAGGTGAAAAATCAGCTGATTACCGGCTTCTGACAGAGGAACATCAGTCCCAAACAGGGAGAGGCACTGCTGCTATGCAGTGCCCTCCAGTGCCACCTGCCTGTGCCCACCAGTGCCGCCTACCAGTGCCCACCAGTGCCACCTATCAATGCCCATCAGTGCTGCCAACCAGAGCCCATCAGTGCCTCATCATCAGTGCCACTTGTCAATGCCCACCAGTGCCACCTATCAGTGCCTATCAGTGCTGCCAACCAGTGCCCATCAGTGCCTCATGATCAGTGCCACCTATCAGTGTCACCTACCAGTGCCTACCAGTGTCCATCAGTACCCATCAGTGCCGCCTATCAGTGCCACCCATCAGTGCCCTTCAGTGCCACCTATTAGTGCCCACCAGTGCTGCCTCATCCGTGCCCACCAGTTCCACCTATCAGTGCCCATCAGTACAGTCTATCAGTGCCCATCAGCGCCACTTTATCAGTGCTTATCAGTGCAGCCTATAAGTGCCCATCAGTGCAGCCTATCAGTGCTCATCAGTGCACATCAATGAAGGAGAATTACCTGTTTTTTAAAATGTTATAACATACTATGAAAGGGTTTTGTTTTTTTCAAAATTTTTGGTCTTTTTTTGTTTTTTTTAGCAAAAAATAAAAAACACAGCAGTGATTAAATACCTCCAAAAGAAAGCTCTATTTGTGTGAAAAAATAGATAGAAAATATAATAAATAATAAATAGATGATAGAAATGGCCCCAAGATTTCCCCTCTATTACCTGTAGTGTCCTCCAAGTTGCTAGAGTGCGTGTATATAGCGTTTGGTTTCTCTGCTTAAAGTGGAGTTCCACCCAAAAGTGGAAGTACCGCTTTAAGAACTCAAGCGAAAGTTCTTCTCTCCCCCCTTCCTCCCTGTAATCTTCTGGGACACGTCACAGGTGCCCCGCCATTGAGGAGGCGCAGCGTGGCTCGCGCGTGCGCATTGCGCACCCGGCTGTGAAGCCGCAAGCTGTCACAGCCGGGTGCCCACACTTGCAATGCCGTCACTGGGGAGAGAATCGAGGGTTCAGGCAGCCGCATTGCTGGATCCTGGGACAGGTGAGTAGCTGTTTATGTCACTTTTTGTAGCTGCTGACATTTAATAAACACAAAGACGAGTGGAACTCCTCTTTACCAGGGAGACAGCTAGGCAAATATATGTGTTGTCTGCTTGAAGGAGTTGTAAACCCTCATGGTTTTTCATTGCATTTATGCATTAAGGTGAAAAACCTTCTGTGCTGCCCCCCCCCCCCCCCCCCCCCCCCCAGAGCCCTCCTTTTCCTTACCTGAACCCGATTGTTCCAGTGATGAGCACAAGCCCAGCAGCTCCAGTTGCTGTCTCGAATCCTCATTGGATAGATTGATAGCAGCGGGAGCCATTATTTGCCGCTGCTGTCAATCAAATCCAGTGACACGGGAGCTGGGGACGGGGCCGAGTCCTGCTGTCTGTGTCAATGGACGCCGGAGGAGAACTCGAGACCATGGAAACTTTTTGGGGCACTCGATGAAGAGGAGAAGCCAGGAGCGCCGCTGGGGAACCCCAGAAAAGGAGGATTGGGGCCACTCTGTGCAAAACCCTTGCACCGAGCAAGTAAATATGACATGTTTGTTATTTAAAAACAAAAAAAAAACCTCTACAAATCACTTTAACAGAGAGTGGTGAT
Organism: Lithobates sylvaticus; assembly: GCA_028564925.1. Taxonomy (NCBI): domain Eukaryota; kingdom Metazoa; phylum Chordata; class Amphibia; order Anura; family Ranidae; genus Lithobates; species Lithobates sylvaticus. The sequence goes on from CM053031.1 coordinate 44,227,678, forward strand.
TGATTGAGTCTGCATAGTGTTCTGGTGCTCCTCATGCTGTCTTGAAAGATTCACACTGATCCAGTGGCTATAGAGTATATTGGACAGTGGGAGGAAACCTGTCAGATGAGAGCATGAATGTCTATACAGCCCTGGCCAATTAGAAGAGGGAGTGCCCCCAATGCATGCTGGGTAACTGTATTTATATCTGAAGAGCACATGGGCTCTGGGTCTTCCTCTACAGAGACAGGTCCAGGTGAGGAGGGGGGCTGTTGCCTCTCCCCAGAGCAGGCTGCCATGCGGCCTCAGGTGGGCGACCCGAGGGCCTGAAACACTGAAGCTGCAACTCATGGTCCTTGTGAGAGCTGACTGAGGGAGGATGTCCGTGGATCCTGTCTGGTACTACTGAGGAAGGCTGCCGCTGGTGCTTCAGGAGCAGTGGCGGTGCGTCCATAAGAGCGCACGGGCGCCGCCCCCCTCTCTTCTGCCACCCCCTCTAGCACCAATAGATAGATTCATGCATTGCATTTTTTAAACATGGGTTTCTATGGAACATGTTCACATCAATGATACATAGAAAGTACAGGCCAGAGACTCGACAGCTTCTCCATAGAAAATATTTATTTAAGCATTACAGCAATAACATCATCCAAAAATACTGACGCATTTCGGCCTTAGGCCTTCATCAAAATCATGCTGATGATGAAGGCCTAAGGCCGAAACGTGTCAGTTTTGGATGATGTTACTGCTGTAATGCTTAAATATTTTCTAAGGAGAAGCTGTCGAGTTGCCGGCCTGTACCTTCTATGGATCTTTTGTGAGCTTAATTAGCCAGAGCACCGACTACTCTACACACCAACTATACTACCCTGTTTCCCTGAAAATAAGACCAAGCGTAATTGTCGGTGATGGCTGCAATATAAGCCCTACCCCCCAAATAAGCCCTACCCTGTTTCCACCGAAAATAAGCCCCACACTGAAAATAAGACCTACAAGGACTTTAACTAGGGCTTATTTGGGGGGTAGGGCTTATATTGCAGCCATCACCGACAATCACGCTAGGTCTTATTTTCGGGGGGAAACAGGGTATATAGCGGTAGAGCTTGGGTGAGTTTTCTCATGTTCACATCAATGCATTTTTGTGCCTCTGTGTTTTTTTAGAACAAGGTCAGGGACTTTTTTAATTGCTAAACGGTATTTTTTTTTGGTTCCCTAGACTTCAATGGAGAAGCTGCAGAAAAGCATGTAGTGCGTTTTTACCCCGATTTTACCCCGATTTTCATTTTGTCTTTTAAAATCTGCCCAACAACAAATTCCCCACCAAAAAAAAAAGCTTAAAAACGCAAATCACGTTAAAATCATGTTAAAATCGTGGTAAAAAAAAACAACGGAAAGCACAGCAAAAAACACTGCAGAAAAGCTCAAAAGCAACATGCATAGATGTGAATCGAGCCTAATGCGGTTTTTCATGCTTTTTGTAGAAACGCAGAACATTTTTGTGCATTTTCGTGTATTTTTCAATGCATTTTTGTGCAAAAGCAGAAAATCATGTAGTGTGCTTTTGACGCGTTTTTAGTGCATTTGGGATGCATTTTGCATTATTTAACCACTTCAATACTGGCCACTTTCACCCCCTTCCTGCCCAGCCCATTTTTCAGCCCTGTCACACTTTTGCCGCGTACACACGTGCGGACTTTTGCCGGCGGACCTAGTCCAGCGGACAATCCCGCGGGACTTTCCAGCTAGGTCCGCTGGACTTTCCGAGGGTGTGGACTTGCCCACACACGCACGGACTTCTCCAGCGGATAATCCGCCGGCCAAAAGTCCGCGGGACTTTTGAAAATGAACGGACTTGCCCACACACGGAGCAGTCCGTTCATTTCGAACGTAACTTCAGGTTACATAGCTAGCGTAGGCAGTAAATGCCGCCGCGCTAGCTCCGCAACCTGGCATGGATTTAAAGGGACTCCCCACGCCGAAAAAACGGCGTGGGGGTTCCCCCCAAATCCATGTCCGACCCTCATCCGAGCACGCAGCCTGGCAGGCCAGGAAAGGGGTGGGGACGAACGAGCGCCCCCCCCCCTCCTGAGCCGTACCAGGCCGCGTGCCCTCAACATGGGGGGTGCCCTGGGGAAAGGGGGGCCGTGCGGCCCCCCCCACCCCAAAGCACCTTGTCCCCATGTTGATGAGGACAAGGGCCTCTTCCCGACAACCCTGGCCGTTGGTTGTCGGGGTCTGCGGGCGGGGGCTTATTAATAAGGGGGCCCCCAGATCCCGGCCCCCCACCCTATGTGAATGAGTATGGGGTACGATGTACCCCTACCCATTCACCTAAGGTGTAAAATGTAAAGTACAAAAACACACACACTTTTGAAAAAATATTTTATTGCACTGCTCCGGGGGTCTTCTTCCGTCTTGGGGGTCTTCTCGCCGGACTCCCCCGCTCTCTTCTGCTCTTTTACCTAGCTCTTTCACGAGGGGGGGAGTCCGGCTACCTTCTTCGTCGTCGCCGCCGTCGTCTGGGGGTCTCGATCCGCCTTCGGGGGTCTTCCGGGGGTCTCTTCTGTTCTTGCGGCGGTCGTCGTCTTCCGCGCCGCCGGCGCTGCCTTCTTCTTCTTCTTCTTGTCCTTCTTCTTGTTCTTCTTCTTCTTCTTGTCCTTCTTCTTGTCCTTCTTCTTGTTCTTCTTCTTCCGATGTTGACCCGACGCTCTCTCTGCCCGGAATGCCTGTGCCGCTCTGCGCTGAGACTTATATAGGGGAATGGGGACAGGGTCACATGCACATGTCACATGGTGACCCCGCCCCCTTGTGTTGTCACAGTCCCGGAGGATGCTGGGACTGTGACATCGCAAGGGGGCGGGGTCACCATGTGACATGAACATGTGACCCTGTCCCCATTCCCCTATATAAGTCTCAGCGCAGAGCGGCACAGGCATTCCGGGCAGAGAGAGCGTCGGGTCAACATCGGAAGAAGAAGAACAAGAAGAAGGACAAGAAGAAGGACAAGAAGAAGAAGAAGGCGCCGGCGGCGCGGAAGACGACGACCGCCGCAAGAACAGAAGAGACCCCCGGAAGACCCCGAAGGCGGATCGAGACCCCCAGACGACGGCGGCGACGACGAAGAAGGTAGCCGGACTCCCCCCCTCGTGAAAGAGCTAGGTAAAAGAGCAGAAGAGAGCGGGGGAGTCCGGCGAGAAGACCCCCAAGACGGAAGAAGACCCCCGGAGCAGTGCAATAAAATATTTTTTTTCAAAAGTGTGTGTGTTTTTGTACTTTACATTTTACACCTTAGGTGAATGGGTAGGGGTACATCGTACCCCATACTCATTCACATAGGGTGGGGGGCCGGGATCTGGGGGCCCCTTATTAAAGGGGGCTCCCAGATTCCGATAAGCCCCCGCCCGCAGACCCCGACAACCAACGGCCAGGGTTGTCGGGAAGAGGCCCTTGTCCTCATCAACATGGGGACAAGGTGCTTTGGGGTGGGGGGGGCCGCACGGCCCCCCTTTCCCCAGGGCACCCCCCATGTTGAGGGCACGCGGCCTGGTACGGCTCAGGAGGGGGGGGGCGCTCGTTCGTCCCCACCCCTTTCCTGGCCTGCCAGGCTGCGTGCTCGGATGAGGGTCTGACATGGATTTGGGGGGAACCCCCACGCCGTTTTTTCGGCGCGGGGAGTCCCTTTAAATCCATGCCAGGTCACGGAGCTAGCGCGGCGGCAGTAACTGCCTACGCTAGCTACGTAACCTGAAGTCACGTGCTAAATGAACGGACTTGCCGATGAGCGGCAAGTCCGTTCATTTCAAAAGTCCCGCGGACTTGCCCACTAACGGCGGGATTGTCCGCTGGACTGCCAAGTCCAGCGGATAATTTTAAAACCAAACTTAAAACTTTGGTCCGCCGGACTTTGGCGCCAAAAAGTCCGCCGGCGCCCACACACGAGGGGATTATCCGCTGGACTTCAGTCCAGAGGATAATCCCGCGGGATTGTCCCTTCGTGTGTACGCGGCATTAGAATGACAATTACCTAACAACAAATTTGCCAAATAAGAATAAAAAATAAATCAAATATGCAAAATACATCAAAAACATTTAAAAAAATGTGTCAATTGAGCCTTACTTTTGAGCGTTTCAGCAGTGATTTTTGCTGTGCTTTTGGTGTTTTTGACTAATTTTTTATGCTTTTCTGACTCTTTTTTTTTTTTTTTATTTGGCCAATTTGTTGTTGGGTAATTGTCATTCAAAGTGTGACAGCGCTGAAAAATGGCCTGGGCAGGAAGGGGGTGAAAGTGCCCAGTATTGAAGTGTATATTGCATTGTCACAAATGCACTAAAAACGTGTCAAAAACGTACTACACGATTTTCTGCTTTTTATCCATTGAAGTTTATTGAAACAAAAAAAAAAAATAGCATTTTGCATTTGAAAAAGTCCCTGACCCTTTCCAAAAACGCAGAGGTACAAAAAATGCATTGATGTGAACGTGTTCCATACGAACCCCTGTTAAAATAATGTCCTGCGTTTCTGCAAAAAGCAAAAAAGCATGAAAAACCGCATTAGTGTGAACCGAGTCTTAGTAAGTCCAGCACTTATGGCCCGTACACACGATCCGAATATCATATGAAAACTGTCGTCTGAGGAAGAATTGTGCGATTTTCGGATCATGTGTACACTACTTTCGAGAGCCGATCACAACAGTTCATCTGATATTATTCAATCGGACAAGCACGAAAATTTTCCTCCTACGATCTGGTATTGTACAAGGAAAATTGACGTGCTTGTCCGATCGAATAATATCGGATGAACTGTTGTGATCAGACTGTCAGTATAGTTGTTGTCTGAAAATACAATACAAATACATTACAACACGTGACATCACTTCCGATTTTTTTTTCTGTCGTACGAGAATTTTCGCGACATTTAGTTAACTATTCAATTTCTACTTGCAACTATTAAGCAAAAAAAGTCATACAGCGATCTGTCGTACAATATTCGGATCGTGTGTACGGGCCATAACGCGCACACACAAATATAACCCCAAAAAGTTTGTGTAGTTGTAAAAAGTTCATTTTTTGATACAGAAAAACGTTGAAAAATGCTTTTCTGAGTTTCAGCAAAAAACAAACAAAAAACCTTCAAAGTTTTCTGGTTAGACATGTGCACAACAAAAAAATTTGTTTATTTTCGTTTCGTTTTTTTCGTTTCCGTTGATTCGTAACGATTCGTAAATTCGTAAGTCGTCGGTGTTCGTATTCGTAACGATTCGTATTTTCGTAAGAGTTATTTTTTCGTTGATTCGTTTTTCCGTTTTCAGTTTAATTTTCGTTTATTTGAAATTCGGACGCATTCGTATTTATTCGTATATTCGTAACATTCGTAGATTCGTAATCGGAGCATAATTCATAATTTCATGTAATGTGTATGCTATTATTACATTTTAAGCGACACGGAAAATTACGAATCGAAAAAAAAAGTTACGAATGTACGAATTTTTTCGTTCAATCCATTCGAAGCACGTTAAGCAGCGCCATTGTAAGGCCCCTTTCACACCGGGGCGTTTTTCATGCGGTGCAGCGCTAAAAATAGCGCCTGTTCACCGCATGAAAAAATCCGGCCCCTTTAACTCCAGTGTGAAAGCCGGCGGGCTTTCACACTGGAGCGGTGCGCTAGCAGGATGACAAAAAAAAGTCCTGCTAGCAGCATCTTTGGAGCGGGATAGGAGCGGTGTGTTCACCGCTCCTATACCGCTCCTTCCCATTGATTACAATGGGAGACCGCGGTAAAACCGCGGCAATACCGCGGCTACGGCGGCGCTCTGCGGGGGGTGTTTAACCCTTTTTCGGCCGCTCGCGGGGGGTAAAACCGCACCGCGAGCGGCCGAAAACCGCGGTGAAAACGACAGTAAAGCAGCGCTAAATATAGCGCTGCTTTACCGTCACCGCGGCTCACCGCCCCAGTGTGAAAGGGGCCTAAGAGACACGGAAAATTACGAATCGAAAAAAAAAGTTACGAATGTACGAATTTTTTCGTTCAATCCATTCGAGGTACGTTAAGCAGCGCCATTGTAAGGCACACGGAAAATTACCAATTCAACAAAAAAAAAAGTTACAAATGTACAAATTTTTTCGTTCATTTTGATTTTCGTTGTTCCTGTTTTCGTTTTTCGGATTTTCTTCTTTCGTAGATTCGTTGTTTCTAATTTGTTTTTTTCGGATTTTCGTTGTTTTCGGATTCGTTCGATTCGAACGATTCGTTAAAATTTTTAGCGAATCGTTCATTCGTACGATAACGAATGAACGAAAATAATGAAAAAAAAAACGAAAAACTAAAGAAAAACGAAATGAATTGCACATGTCTATTTCTGGTTATTTCTGGTCCTGAGACTGCTGAAGCCTCAGAAATCATCATTTTATTCGCTGACAGGCAATAAAACACATGAGAAGGGGCCATGTGACAGGTGTGAAATGATGGCTTTAATTATCAAAAGCAGGTCGAGTTATTCCTAGAAGCCGTGACAAAACTTTGCAAACGAATGGAATTCATCCAATATGCAAAAAACTGGCACGCGACAAACACAGGGGCCCCGGGGCTCTCAGAACCCAACCGCGTTCTGCGTCCAATCGCTCATTGCGGGAAGAAATCATTTACACAGGTGTTTATCGGGGAGGGTTGGATCTTTTCAGCAAAGTCAAAGTATTTGCTTGTTACATAAAGATTCATTTTTCACATGTAATGAATTTGTGCAGATAGGAATGTCACCCCTGACCCGCCATACCTCTTATTCCTGACACCTTGTTAATGGCCCCTGTCAGCCCCACTCCCCCGCCTGCAGCTCTGCCTCTGGCCCAACATAAATTGCTAATCTTCTTACCCATATCTTTTTTATTATCCTTCACTGCTAATGGCAGCAGACACACGTTACACGCTCATACGCTGTGCGCTCACACTCAGTCCGCACTTAACAGACACTTTGTACAGAAAAACACACAGACAATGAATAGAACATCAAGCATACTGTCAGCACTTTTTATGTACAATATACAACACTTGAATCCTAAAGTCATATTAGTGCCTCCTTTTTTAACCCTTTCTGCTGCCGGTGACACCACTTGCATGATGTTAAAGCATAGCTCCCAACCGTCCCGGATTTCCTGGGACTGTCCCTGATTTGGAACAAAGTCCCAGTGTCCCTCTTTCCTCCTCATTTGTCCCTCAATTTGGTCTGATCTATATAGTTGTATATAAAATGCACTTTTTATCTTTCTAATGCCCCATACACACGGTCGGATTTTCCGACGGAAAATGTCCTATCGGACAATGTTGTCGGAAATTCCGACCGTGTGTGGGCTCCATCAGACTTTTTCCGTCGGATTTTCCGACGGACAAAGTTTTATCTCCTGCTCTCAAATTTTCTGACAACAAAGTCCTATCGGACTTTTTCCGATCGTGTGTAGCGAATTCCGACGGACAAAGTGCCACGCATGCTCAGATCACATTACAAGACCAAAGCTATTGGCTACTAGCCTCTACGTAGTCCCGTCGTAGGCAACGAACGTCACCACGTTCAGGATGATCGGATTTTCCGACAACTTTGTCCGACCGTGTGTATGCAACACCAGCGTCAGACAAAATCCGTCGGAAAAAATCTGACGGATTTTGTGGTCGGAATTTCCGACCGTGTGTACCGGGCAAAACAGTGTTTCCCAGTGCTAAACCTTTCATTCAATTTCTAATTTGCTGCATTTGTACATTTCAAAAGCCAGTATAAAAGGGATAGTAGTGGTAAAAAACAAAAAAAAAAAAAACTTGTGGGTTTAAGGCAGGCCATACATCGGGTCGAATTTCGAAAGAATTTTCAGAAACTAACTAAAAAACACGAAATGAAAAGCGCTAAATGAAAAACACGAAAAGAAAACCGCGAATCGACACTCACTAAACTTCTAATAACACGAAATTAGCAGAAGGAGCCCAAAGGGTGGCGCTAAAGAGCTGAAAAACCACGTAGTACGTCACTACGTTCGTAATTGTTGGCCAACATTTGTGTGACCGTGTGTATGCAAGACAAGTTTGAGACAACGCCCTTCAAAATTCCACAGATTTGTTGGCCAACAATTCGATCGTGTGTACGAGGCATTACAGAAAATAACTGCAGACTGAAAGAAAAAGGTAATTTTTTATAGCATTAAATTATAGCATGGCTATGATTGCATATGTTATATATATTTTTTGATTTGTTATATTTTTTCCACAAAAGTGGAGTTAAAGAGGAGTGCCCACAAAAAAAAAATACTGCAAATACTGCAGCTGCTGCCTTTTAATAATCGGACACTTACCTGTCCCAGGGTCCAACGATGCGGGGGAACTAGGCCCCCCCTCGTTCCCCGCTCGCGGCGCCGGCATTCTTAATGTGGGCACCCGGCTGTGGCTTCACAGCCGGGCACCCACTGCGCATGCGCGAGCGGCGCCGTGATTCGACGCTCACTCATCTGGGACACATGAGCGGCGCCTAGGGGAAGTGACGTCAGTTGCTGGGCACTGAAGGTGGCAGACTACGAGGCACCCCCTAGCAACAGGGATTTAGAGGTGAGTAAACATTTTTTTTTTT